>VDFB02000008.1:364144378-364189021 GCA_007258455.2 Sequoia sempervirens
TTAATGTTGTGCATTGATATTGAAGAATTCTTTTGTGTGTTGGAAACCTTCCTTTTCCATAATTTTTATTGTTTATTGATGATACCCACCTATATAAGGTTAGTCTAGACATAAACTACAAGGTGCACTAAACTTCTATCTTCTATTCATGCTTATGGTGAATGAATGGTTGAATATCTATAGTCCTTAGAAGATTGCACTAATTTCATTAGACTGTGAAGTAATTTGGTTAAATGGAATTTGGTTTTAGGAAGGTTGTCCATAGTAGGGTCCTCCATTATCACTATTCATTGCTAGTTTTAGATCCGGGAACTTCCTCTCTTCCCTACCATTTTTCCTTTTTTTAATAGTGACTTTGAACAAGGTTCATTGCACATTGTAAAGCCAAATCTAAAGCTAAAATAGGAGTTCTAGACTAATGTTCAAACCTACAACAATTGTGTAATAACTTTCCCATCTCAAAAACTCCATTCTAAGATATGATTCCACTCCAACTTAACTCTGTAAGTCTGACCTGTGATTATTAGGAAGATCACATCAAAACAACTGAGACATTCCAAGCAAGTCATGACCTGACACCCAAGAGACCTTGGGGTTATTTTCAGCAAATTGTTGGAAATTTCCTTTCAAGAGAGGTGATGTGCTTATGCATTACTTGTGTTGAGAAGTGAAAAAACACCCATCAACAAGTAATTCATGGATTGTTCTAGATTTATTTCAAGTGAATTATGTTTTCTACAACTTTAAGCTTGATTTAAGGAAGCGTGTACTTAATGTCTATGGTGTTTTGCATGGGCGTTGGCTGACCTTGTGTTTAACACTACATGTAAGGCTTGTTGAAGTGTGTTGAAGTCTATTGGGATCTACTTGGGTCCTAATTAAGGATTTATGTAGGTCACCTTTTGTTCAAACCCACCATGGAAATTTTTGGGTGTTGACCTACTTCAAATTTGTATGTATAATGGCTAATGGCTAACCTTGAAAAAAAAATTGGAGGATGATATAAATATGTATAAGAGTAACAAGAAGATAGATGCAATATTGTTGTGAGTTAAGTGTAATGAGATGTGAATTTAAGTAGAGTAGTGCATTTTTCTTGTTAAGGTTCCAAAGGTAGTGAGTTGAAGGCATTTGACATCTTTCATGTGATACTGTGAAAGTGTGCAAGAAATTGTGGTTGATTCTTTATTGCATTGAGGAAATTTTTCTTTGTGTAACAGTCTTCTATCTTCTTTTATTCTTTATGTGGCAATGAGCCTTGTTAGTGAGCCTTTTTGGAAAATGTGTCCTATTCTTGTAGTGAGCCTTTCTAGCAATGAGCCTCTATATTCAGTTTTAGAATTATCTATATTGTAAGCTAATCATCTTTGTGTTTTTCTCCTCATTGTGTTTTCCATGTAAACCCGGTGTTCTTATGTGCATGGTTTTACTACTTTTAGTTTCTATTTTTGCATTTAATAAGTAAACACATTAGCAATGTTAAATTTTTGTGAATGCTTGTAGATCTAACTTTTGTTGATGGTTTTAAAGGTTAAAATTGCTACAACTAATTCAAGGCCCCTCTTAGTTGTCTTGTTCAACATAGGACACCTTTTACATGATCAAAATAATATTATTCCATGTTTTTCCAATAATATCCAATGTGAATTATTCTTTGAATCAATGACCTTCCTCCAAAATTCCCCCCACAAGTACCTACATGAGCTTCCTCAAGGGCCACATGGATTTCATACTTCTTAGGACATCGAAGGAGAAGGAAATTAAAATATTTCCTATACAACACATAAACTAGGATTATGTAACTAGTTGCAAGCTTCTGAATATGGGCTTTAGTGTTCTGAGTAGTTGGTTTGGTAAAAATACCATCTTTTAAACAATTAAATATTGGTGCATACCACTCATTAGAAATTTTAATGTTAGAAACTACTATTTCTTTTCTTTTTTTGGTTATTGATGGTGATGTGATAGTTTTAATAATGAATATTAAATTTGAGGAATAGTGATCAATGGATACAAGAGAAGCAACACTAGCCATTACATTTTCATGTTGATTATATCCTTTTGTGCAACATTTCCAATAGTGTATGATGTAAAACTCTGTAATATCTTCAATGTGAGGTCTCGATATTAAGATAACTTTTTTTTTTTGCTTAATCAGACCCATTAATTTGTTTAATGATCAATTAAGAATGACCAAATATACAAATCCATTGAGCATCTAGGGACAAGGCTGCACATAATCCAACAATGAGAGCCTCGTCTTCTATGGTGTTATTTATGAATAGGAAATTTAGATGGTAGGATAAGGGAATTGACTTTCCTGAGGGTGGTATTAATATAACCCTAGCATCAAAGCTAGTTCAAAATTTAGAACCATCAAAATATAATTCCCATATTGCATTATCATCTACTTCTAACACATTTTCATTAGGAAATGAGTCTTGATTTAATAATGCTAATGGTAAAGGAGCCTCAACTAAATGATTGGTCAATTCTTTCCCTTTGATTGATTTTTGAGAAAAAAAATTAAGGTTAAACTTGGTTAACAACATAACCTATTTAGCTAGATATCTTGACAAGTCAATTTTTAAGAAGATATTTTTTAAAGGATCAAATTTTGTAATGAATTGCACCTTCAACATTTAATAAATAATTTATCAACTTGTTGGTAGTAAATACGAGAGCCAAACATTAATTTTTTATATCTATATAATGAGTTTTGTAATGAATTAATGTTCAAATAATGTAATAAACAAGACATTATTTACCATTCTCATCTTCTTGTGTCAATAATGTAGCAAGGGTATGTGTTGAAGCTGAAAAATAAATAATAAAGTTTGTCTTGGTGTTTCTAGTTGTAACACTGGATGATTAGCTAAGTATTGTTTCAAGTCTTCAAAGGCCTTTTGAAAATACTCATTCCATTTGAATTTAAATTCCTTCTTAAGGAGCTATGTGAATGGAACATTCTGATCTACCAATGATGCAACAAAATAATGAATAGATTGAATCTTTCCTTGTAAGTTATGCAATTCTAAAATATTCATAAGAGGTGGCTTATTTAAGATAGGGGTGATGGATGGAGAGGTAGGTAGAGAGAGAGATTATGGAGATAGAGAGTAGAGAGGGAAGGAGAGAGGTAGGAAGAGGAATGGAGAGAGATAGTGGGAGGTGAGAGAGGTTAGACAGAGAGCACTAGAGAGAGAGTGGTAGGGAGTGATGAAGGGAGAGATAGGTAGAGAGAGGGAGATGGAAGATATAAAGTAGAGATGGAAGGAGAGAGGGATAGATAGGTAGGGAGGGAAAGAGAGAGATGTGAGATAGAGAACAATAGAGAGAGTGATAGAGGGAGAGATAGGTAGAGTGGGGGAGAGGGGAGATAAAGATAAGAAAAGAGAGGAGAGGTAGAGGTAGAGAGAGAAGATATATAGAGAGAAATGGAAAGGGAATGAGGGAGGGAGGGAGAGATCAGGAAGGAGAGAGACAGAGGGGTGAGATAGAGAGGTGTAGAGAGAGAGTGGTAGGGAGTGATGGATGGAGAGGTAGGTAGACATAAAGAATTGGAGATAGAGAGAAAATAGGGAAGAAGAGAGGGAGGGAAAGGTGTGGAGCAAGAGAGGTGAGATAGAAATAGAGAGTGTGGTATAGAGTGATTGAGGGAGATGTAGATGAAATAAAGAAAATAGGGTGGGCCTACCTCTTAGGAGATGGACCACTTAGGAAACCCCATTTAGGCTCTAAATTTCATTCAAGGAATCCTTAGAGATCTCAATCCAATGGTCAAATTTGACAAGAGGGATCTTCTATAAGGTCTACTAGGGTGCGATTAAAGACAAAAAGGGGGATTCACCACTAAGCATAGGCTTAGAAAGGAAAGAAATGAAAGTAACATTAAAAACCTAACTATATGACCTAGAAAATGAACTTGAATCATAATAACAAACTGGAGATAAATAGAGGTGCACCTAGAAAATTGAAGATGCTTGAAACAAGGTCTACAATCTCTAAATCATGAATTTTAATACACACCAGGACTCATACACTAGTATGGTAAATTTAGTCACAATTTAGGCTTTCAGGCCAAAACCAAAATCTACAACTAGTAAACCAGGATCTATAGAAAGTGTTTGAAAACTTGTATACTGGGACTCACATGCCACAAGTGATGATTTAGTCCCAATATTAAGGTTGGTATGAAACTTTGATATACTCTAGTGTTCTCCTATAGCTTCTCTCCTTTATGATCTCTGAGTCTGAAACTATGAATTCTGACTTGTAGGTGACTTTCTATGATCTTGCAAGATAAATGATAACTTTGACAACTTTGCAACTTTGAAAACTTTCTCCAATATTTCTCTTCAATGGATCTTCAACCTTAATCTTCAAATCACACATCAAAGAGGGAAAATTTTGTTTTGTTAGTGGATAGGGGTTTTCCTTGGTAAAACCCTAGTTTGGTAATCAAACCTGGAAATGAAATCAAATAGAATGAAGGAATCATGAATGAAAAAATATGTAATGTTACAACTCACCAAATCCTTGGAACAAAGGTTACAATCTTTCATGAGATGGCTAGCATGAATTTAGATCTTGACTCTTGATTGTATGTTATGAATCTTGACTTGAATGCTTGCTTGAATCATAGGAACCTACATCACAAATGTTAGCTCTAAAAAGACATGATGCATGATGACATTGACATGATACTTTATTTTTTAAATATAGGTCAAAAATGCTTGATAATCAACTCTTGAATGCTCTTTGGATGCTCTTGAAAGTGGTATTATGATAACTTGATGACTTGTAGACTCACTAGATCTTGTTAGTTATGTGAAATAACCTTGTATCTATACTTGTTTATGCCAAATTTCTCAAAATTACAACACTACAAGATGACATTAGATCTAGGAGAATAAAATCTAACCAATAATTTGAATTTAAAATAGGTCCAAGCTAAGTGAAACTCATACGCCAGTTAGGGCATATGAGTCCCAATGGGTTAATCTTGGGACACAAATTTCAAGAAATGTTAAGTTCAATGTCAAATTCAGGATCAGGCCCCAAAACTTAAGTGGGACCCATATGCCCAAGGTGGTGTCTAAGTCCTAGATCACTAAATTTGGGCCATACAATCCAAAATCATTAAAATATGATTGGTTATTAGGTATGTGTTGGGATTATTGTTGGAAAGATGCATTAAATAAGGCTTGTGGATGCAAAATAGGACCACATAAGGCATAAAGAAGCCTAATTTTAGTAGGAAGGGCCCAAACAAATGTGAAAATGTAAAGGGATACATTTTCTTACACTATACTAGGTAGAGAGGGATATGTGAGCTAAAAATAAGAAGGGAGAGATAGAGGGAAGGAGGGAGTATGGGAGAGATAGAGGGGAGGAAGGTAGAGCTAAAGAGGGATAAGTAATATAAAGAGAAGTAGAGAGAGAGAATGGTGAGATAGAGAGAAAGAGAGAGTGAGAGAGGGAGAAAGAATGGTGAGATATAGAGGAGAGAGTGAGAGAGAAAGAGGGGGAGGGAGGGAGAGATATAAAGTGAGAGAGAGAGAGAGGTAGAGGGGGGAAGAAGAGAGATAGAGAGAAGAGAGGGAAATATTTAGGGAGGGAGACATAGGTGAGATAGAGAGATTAAGAGAGATAGATAGACATATAGAGAGTGATTGAGGGAGAGGTGGATAGAGAGAGGGAAGGAGAGGTAGAGAGTGATAGAGAGAAGTAGAGAGGGAATGAGGAAGGGAGGGAGATATGTGAGATAGAGAGGTGTAGAGAGTGAGAGTTGCAGGGAGTATGGATGCAAAGGTAGGTAGAGAGTGATTAGGGAGATAGAAAGCATAGAGGGAAGGCGAGAGGGAGGGAGAGGTATCGAGGGAGAGAGTGGGAGGTGAGAGAGGTGAGATAGAGATAAATAATGAGAGACTAGTAGGGATTGATTTAGGGAGAGATAGGTAGAGAGAGGGAGATGGGAGATATAGAGTAGAGATGGAAGGAGAGAGGGAGGGAGGGGTAGGGAGGGAGAGAGAGAAATGAGATAAAGAGAAACAAAGGAGTGATAGAGGGAGAGGTAGCTAGAGAGAGGGAAGGAGAGGTAGAGAGAGGAGAGATATAGAGAAGTAGAGAGGGAATGATGGAGGGAGGGATATGCAGGGAAGGATAGAGAGGTGAGCTAGAGAGGTGTAGAGAGAGTGATAGAGAGTGATGGATGGAGAGGTAGGTAGAGAGAGGGATTGAGAGATAGAGAGTAGATAAGGAAGAAGAGGAGGGAGAGGTATGGAGGGAGAGAGAGGGATGTGAGAGGTGAGATAGAGAGCAATAGAGAGAGTCATAGAGAGAGGTAGGTAGAGAGAGGGAGAGGGGAGATAGAGAGAAGTAGAGAGGGAAGGATAAGAGGGAAAGAGAGAGAAGTGATATAGAGAGAGAGAGGAAGGGAGTGAGTGAGAGGTAGGAGATATATATAAGGGAGATAGAATGTATAGAGATATAGAGAGAGAAGGAGGGAGGGAGGGAGATAGAGAGAAGTAGAGATGGAAGGAGGGAGAGGGAGAGAGGGAAGTGAGATAGAAAGAATTAGCTAGGGAAGGAGAGACAAGGAAGAGAGAGATAGAGATGGGGAAGAGAGAGATAGAGAGAGCGGGGGAAGGGGAGAGAGAGAAGGATAGATAGGTAGAGAGGTAGTTCTTGAGCTAAAGGGAGAGAGTTAGATAAAGGGATGGAGATAGTGAGAGAGAGGTCTAGAGTGTAAGGGATAAACAATAAGTGAGATAGAGAGAGAGAAATAATATGACTTTTTGATTATAGAAATTTGAACTCCTGATTACTAAAATTTAACATGTTGATTATTGAAATTTGACTAAGTTTTAAAAATTATAAGATCTTCCAAACATTATAGTTTTCATTATAACTCCCAGAGAAAGAAATTCACTCTCAAACATCTTGAAACTATATACATGAAATATAATTAAAGTATAACAGTACTTAAATGCTTATTTCATGTATATAGTTTTCCTGAAAGATAAGGAGAAGAAAGAGAAAAAAAAGAAGAAATAAAAAATTTCAATACAAACCAAAATACAAGCATGTTATAATGCACTCATAGTTTGGTTTGAATTTTAAATAATGTTGCTCACATTTTGGCTTACTTTGGGAATCCTCAAGCCTTTGGCTTGGATTTTCTTTGGATTTTTAACCCAAAGGCTTGGACTACCTTTCCAATGCCCAAAAATGTGTTTTTGCATATTCTCCTAAATTTCACATAATCTTGTTTGTGCTAACCATTAGGTTTTTACGTGTTTCAAGGTCAAGTAAAACAAACACTCAAGTAATTTTAAGCTCTCTCTTAGCTATTTATGATGTAGTTGTTTTCACATTTTGACTATGTTAATGCTTTCATCTTTAATTTATTTTGTTTGTGTATCATTTTTAAAAAAACCCAATGATTGATAATTTTTACTTCACATTTTAACCATTCATTTAAATTTCAAATAAATTACATTTTTATAAACTATACTCCATTAGACACATATTCAAAAAAAAAAAATTGATTATTTTTCAAAAGTTATAGGGGTAGCACAACCAAATTTTTGTTTTACAAGATCTATCCACTTTGAAAATTAGTAAGAAATCATATTCATTAAAAATTAATCAAAAAAATCATCCATAAACTACATGTTGTTAGCTAATTTCTAACCAAAGAAATTTTAAAAATACTAAAAAATATTAACCTTTTGAGGGAGCCACAACAAACGCTATGTTATGTTTTTTGACAAAAATAACACCAATTTCTATGGCTCCATTTTTTCAAACCGTTAATCTCTACCATTTTCAAATAAAATTTAGTAGTTTAGAAAGAATATTTAGAGCACTACAACCCTTGTTTTGTTGCAACTTAAAATTTTGAGGGTATCTATCCTCAATTTCTCATCCAAGGTCAATATTTCCTAATTTTAGAAAAAAGTGACCACTTAAGACCCCTTTTTGTCCCCTCATCTATGTACACTTACCCACATGATTAAAGGAAAACATCATCAATAAGAAGTTTAGAAGAAAAATTGTATCACATAAAATACACCGTGGACATAAACACATGCAACCATGATCTCTTATCATAGATACATACTCATGTGTAATGTAGTCTCTTCCAATCAGAACATGTTTAGAGACCAGTCTCTCATTGAATACAAATTCCAATGGCATAAAGGATGAGGAACTCATAGGATCTAAGGAAGGAGTGTCATTGTAAAATCTTTGAGAGATAGCTAATAGAAGTTTGGTATGCATAAAATTTCCCATGTGAGTAACCTAACTTGCAATTCACAACACTCATTAAGAAAACATTCCTTTCATACTCATACCAAATCTATACTAGTGCTCTAGTTATGCTATAGGAATAATTATCTTCGTTATTTTTATTTCTTGAGTGTATTTAGTTATAATATTTTTAAGAAAAAAAATTCTCATCATATCCTCAATCCCCTTTGTGTCCTATTTGAGGTCAAGAGTGACCCCTTTTCCACACCCTACATGTCAAATTATAGGCTCATCATTCCAATTCACTATTTGGGTGTGACACAAATTTTAATGAAATAAAAATAATCATGGTCTTAAAAATTTATAGATCAAAAATAAATAAGGAGACTTCTTTCCCTACATTAAAACTTATTGTAAATCACTTACAATTTCATTTTTTCTATTTTTTTCAATGAAAAGCATGCATTTTCTGAAACCTCCATTGATGAATGTTTGAAAATTATAAATTAAATTTTTTAAAATTTGAGAAGACCTCTTGGTTGAAAAATGTACAACACTCCACTTTTCACATAAAATTCATGTTATCTAATTTTGGAAAAAAAATCCATAATAAGGCCACACTATGGAGTTTTATCAAAATTTTAAAACAATTAAACATGTCAATTAAATTTAATGAATTGAAACTAAGATTGAGACCTTATTCCTTCTTAAAGGTAAACATGGAAACCAATTCAATAAAGGAGTTCAAATTAATTAAAAATAAGGAGGAGAATTAACTCCATTATGAACTCATGAAAATTGCTAATTTTCTTCAATTTGAGGTGCAAATCCAAGAAATCCTACAATCCTTCCCATGCAAATCCATTCCTATCCAAAAAAATCCATTCACATTCAAATCCATCCATATTTATGCAACTTTCAATTATGAAAGGAGATGAACAACGAAGGAGAGATAGTTTTCAACAAACAAAACTAATGAAATAAAAGACCCTATATGTTTTCTTTTATTCTCTCTTTTTTTTTTAATTTTAATTTATTTTTTTCTATTTTCATTGTTTTCTCTTTTTTTCTTATTTTTTTCTATTTTCCCATTTTCAAAAAATACAATGATAATTCAAAATATCTAAATCATTCCTTTTTAAAGGCAAATAAAATAATACCATTCAATTATTTCTTAAGAAATTCAAATATTTTAATTAATTTTCCAAAGTTAAAAGAAAAATAGAAATAATAATATAACTAGTTAGAAAAAATTAAATAATCACTCCTCATTCATATTAGGTAAAAATTCCCCCTTTCTTTATATTTCCATTCCTTGATTCCCAATGCATCACAAGCTATTCACATGCAATATTTAGCCTTAGAAAATATAATTACATGCAAATTAAAATGAATCACACACTATTCACATGCAATATTTAGCCTTCAAAATTAATATAATTTCATGAAAATGGGAATTAAGAAACCACATAAAAAGATGCCTTTATGGGTTTTACACAATACAAAAATACCTGAGTGACCATTGATTTAGATCCATAATCATATGGGAAAACATAGGGATCATCTCACACTCAAAAAAAGGGTGATAGTGGCTACCAAAATTGTAAGGCCATAGTGACATATATGATTAATCACCATTGGGGAATAACTCAAACCTACATATTAGGTGAAAAAATAACCCTATTTTTATAACCACACAATGCACATATTAAGTGTACTTTCTCAATAAATATAGTTGAAGCACATGAAAACATCCAATGGGGTTCAACATCATCTAAACCATCAACTCATGATACATATACTAGAATCTATGAAATAAAGAACCATGATAATAAGATAGAATAGTACACATCAATCTCAAATAATAAAACATTATAAAATACATCAAGTCCTCAGAAGGCACTTGGCGCACTAATGAAGAGTAATAGAAACTTCACACACAATGGACTATAAAGAACAATTAAAATGTGGGTTTCACAATAGTATGCACTTTTTTCCCTAATCTTTCAATGGTGGCAGTAAATAACACCTTGTAAACTATCCTATTTGCTTGTTTTCATAGGTTCAATTCTCAAGAAACAATGAAAAATCATTTTCTCTTCATTCTTAGGCTTCTAAATTCCTTAACCAAACTCGACAAAACTCATTCAAACCCTAAGTAACAATGCTTAACTCAAAACAATACATTTTCACAAAACCCTCAACAAACTAGGCTTTATGATAGTCTATATGCTAATTAAAAAAAACTGTACTCTATAAATCATGAAAATTAATGTATTATCACTTTCCCTTAGGTAGAAACATGCACAAAGAATTGAAGAAATTATGTTCCAAATTTCATGATTTTTCACTAGTTAGAACTTGAGATATGAATTTTTCTTGCTCACTAAAAACCCTAGTTTCTGAATAGAGCAATGAGCAATATTTTGATCATAACTTAATAAAAATCAATGAAATCACCTCAAAAAAAATTCATTTGAACCTTAAGAAATGCCATTAACATCTCATGCAAACAAAGACTTGCAATTTGACCTTACAAATTTGTACCAAACCATTCTTTTCAAAAAAAATAGAATAACTAAGATCCTAGAAAAATATCCAATATCTTCACTAATTTGTAGCCTTGGAAGTAATTTTTTTCTAAACCCTAATTATATAATAAATCACACCAAATAACTTCAATCAATTCAAACAGTTTACTATATCTTAATATATTTAATCCATGTTCTTAAAACAAATCTCTTAGAATTAGTACATGTCACTTCTAATTATGTATTGGCTACCACCTAGGACTTAATATATAATTAATTATAACCCTTATGATGATATAAATACCTATATAATATTATACTAATGATTAATTTATTTAAGAGTGAAACACTAAAAAATAGGTTCACCAAAAAATTCGGAATTGATAACGAAGGGGGTATGATGGACCTATATTTCTTATTTCATTAGGAAATGAGATCCACACAATGAATTGATTATCAACCCTCAGGTGAATCAAATCAAGGTGAGAATCTTTATATTTCATTATGCTTGAAGGATAGGGGTCAAGGTCAAACAACACTTTGGGGAGAAAAACTAAAAAAAGCAAATCAACATGAAAATGCAATCTAGTTCACTTGAAACAACAATATTAAGCTCAATACTAATAGAACTAGAAATCAAATTATAGATCAACAAAGGGAAGAATGATGTTTACTAGTTACCAAAAGTGATTTTACAGAGAAAATCTAGGACTCATTCACCTAGGGATGAATGGGTCCAAGTTCAAGGATTTTTTGTAGCTTTTACCAAAGCCTTTGATACAGATCTAAATCTTCTAATTTTCCCAGCTTTCACAGTTAAAATTTTGGAAATGGCTTCAGGATCTTAGTTTCTATGAGATGACAACAATTTTGACAACTTTTGCAAATTTGACAACTTTGTAAATCTTCAAATTTAGGTCTTCAAGCTTTCTTCCACCTAGATCTACAATCACATACATGAGAGAAAAATGTTTGGTTTTGGTGAATAAGGGTTTTCCTTGGTCAAACCTCATTTTGGTAATCAAACCTTGAATTGAAATGAAACATGAAAGAGGGAATGAACAATGAACAATGCTATGTTACTAGTCAACAAACCTTGAATTGGAACCTTGATAATGGAGATCTTAGGAAGTTTGCAACTATCATGAGATGGGTTCAATGGATGCGGATCTTGACACTTGAATCTTGCTTGAAATAATGCTTTGAATGCTTGACTTGATCATTGAACCTACATCACAATGTTAGCTCAAAAAAATGCTTGATGTAAGAAGAATTTGATATGATGATTGGATCTTGATTTCTATAATAAAACTTTGATATTTCTACTCTTGAATGCCTTTGAGATCACTTGTGAATGCTCTTGAAAATCATATAAATTTTCTAGGTGAAACATAGTGAAATAACCTTATATTTATAGGTATGTATCCTTAGTTTCCTAAAATTCAAATATCACAAGCGAACATTGAATTATGGATTTGAAATCATTAAAATACCACCAAAAACATAATTTAAATTTAGGTCCTAGGGTTTAAGGAAGACCCATTTGCACATGGGTGAATGGGTCCCAGGTCCATAAACCTAGGACACACATTGTTCATTGTGAAGTGATATGTTTAGGAAATAATAAATATCAGATTTCTCCTTTGGAAAATGTAATTAAATAGGTTTGGAAAATGAATTAAAGGGCCAGTTATTGTATAATTAAGCTCATTTAATTAAGAGGGCCCAAATAAGTTTGTAAATGTAATAAGGTACATTTAACAACACTAAATTAAGGTAATTTTTAAGTCTAATTTTAACAAGGAGGGCCCAAACAAGTGAGAAAATATAAAGGTTTACATTTTTCTACACTACATTTAGCCCCCAATTTAGTGTGAGGATGACCCTATTTCAAACTCACACTAAAGTAGACAATCAAAATATATGTATGCAACAATGACAAGATACTCAATCATACAATACGCAAGACTCAAAGAAAGAGAAAATTGAAAACGAAATAGAAAAAGAAACAAAGGGTGGATCAAGCCTCGACTATCCAACATGATGTGGAACATGCCTTAGATGTTTGTCCAAAAATGTTTACAAGTGGAACCCTATTGTCCACTATTGAAATAACAACACACTCACACAGGGTAGTGAAACTTCGATTGTCTACTAGGTGAGACCCAAAAGGTGGAAAACAAGAGAATTTTATTAGGCTCCCATGCCATACCAAATTTATACCATTGATAACTTCAATAAGCCACCACAAAACACAAACTTTGAGCTATATAAGGCTTAGCAAGCTACATTATGTTAAACACTTATGAACAAAAAAGGTACCATAGGAAAGAAAAGTGCCCTATGCTTGGTGGTAATAAAAAAGGGTTGTAACTTCAAGCATCATAAGGTTTAGCAAGTTGTGCTATGCTCAAATCTTATCAAAAAAATGAAAAATAGGATAAGACATGTTCAAAGGGTTTTTGCTTAGTTCATGTAAGGTCTTCTCTTATGGAACATCATTCCTAATGTCTCCAAGAGAGGAAAATTCTATGATAAAAGATTCACAACTTAGGGAATGGATCACATTGTTGAACACTCAGAATATAGTGAGGGGGTGAATGAGCATTCCTAAAAACCATTTAATTACTAATAATCTAATTAACATAGCATACTTAGGAATTAACATAAATAAAATCATAAATATCCCATAGCATATGCAACACATAAAAACCAAAATTTTTACATGGAAAACCCAAGATGGGAAAAACAATAGTGAGGAATAGCTCACAATATAGTATGACTAGTCATAAAATATTACATAAGGGCTTTGTTGGTTTGTTTTTTATACTGTAACCAGGTTTGTCTTCTAATCTACCTATGGAATTGCCAATTCCAATTAAGGGAAGCTCGAAGGATCTGGACCAACTGATGAGGACTTTAAAAAAATGCCTCCTACACTTCAAGCTCTGCAAGACCTGGGACGATGATCCCTAAATGTGTTTACAACCTTTACACCATTATTATAAACAACATTAACAATAACAGATAATCTCACTAAGTAGCTCAACATGATAGGATAATATTGAATATAATTATCTATTCATCAATAATATCAACTATCTAAAGCATGAGATAACTACAACACAATCCACATCATAAGATAGTCATTGATTTGAAATTCATAGCAAGCTTCTAGGCAAAGAAAAACAAATACTAAATCATATGGATAATTACAACTTAGATCAGTGCCATTTATCCATTGGAGGAGTCAAATCCATAAGCATCTAAGGGTATATGACAAATTTAACACATAACATATGAAATACTTGACGACATTGCATTGTAATCTCATCAATATGTATTCTAACTCAATACTACTTATCAAATCCTTATACAGAACACATCTGCCTACAATCCCATTCAAGCTTTTTAATTAATTCTTTGAATTAAAGCTAAAATAGAATTGTACACATCACAACAATGAGATGGATAAAACAACCCTTAGTCATTTTATTCAAAGTTTAGATATGCATGTACAATGGAGACACATGAGCTTGAATTTATCATTTCAACTCAAATGCGAGTACTGTTATACAATATTAAATCCCCATGAACTCAAAACATGTTATAGAGTGAATCAAAACCTAAATTGCATTTCTCTCTAAAACCATCAGACTTTACAATTTTCTCTGGAACTCCACCTAGACTCGACCAAAAATTATCTAACTTGCTAACCCGTACTTCTGGCCTTGAGATCCTTCTTATAGAAAATGAAGGAGCAAACAAGCATCTGGCCACAAAGTGCACATGTCACGAGCCAATTGGAGCACCTGGTGATATTCAAAAAATAATTACAATAACCATCACAGTAGAGAATATTCTCATTCATCATGTCAGTTGAGGAAAGTTGATGCAACAACAAAAACCACAAGAAACCCACACCAAGACTACCATCAAAGCAAAATTGGAAACCATTGTAACTGTAACATTAGATTTACCACTTGTTAGTAGTCCATTCTTTTTACCCTTCCTTAGTCAAATATTTAGTTACCCATTTCTGGTATTCTTCATCAGTCGGCCAGTCAAAATTAATTACCTCATTCACCTTGGCATTATAAGGTGTGTATTTTATGACTACCTGATTTGCATCCCTTTCAAAAGATTCCAAAAATGAGTTGGTACTAATGATTTTATCCATACATCTCACCAACAAATCATAATCAGAGTCATCACAAATTAAATTAATTTGATCATTGATGACCTCACTTGTTTGATCCTGCCACTGCTGGAGTGAGCTAATTTTCCCTTGCTCATCAATTATATCAGGTAACAATGTGTTACCCCAATCATTGAAATTATTCACCAACTCCCTGATCTTCCTACTCAAATCATCTATAGGGTCTGAAAACCCTGCAATGATTTCACTAATACTTGAGTAGGATTTAATGATTGGGGCCTATTATTTGTGTCAAACCTAGAGGCCTTATACATGACATCCAAATCACTGGCCCTAGGGATCCAATTTTTGACCAATGGTATCACTACCTCCTAATCCCTATCAATATTCTTTATTGCATCTAATAATAAAGAATATAAAGAATGTATAGATAGCAACTTATTATCAACATTTTCATTTAAATGCCTCAAAACGGGAGTAACAATCTCCTTTTTCCTTGAGAAAGATCCCTCCTCACTTACCTTTAATTATGTCTATAATTCATCAATTCTTTGCAAGAGCTGCTTCTGTGTAGGATCAACAGAGCACTTTGTTTCTTCATCAATTTGTTCTAAAGGAGGGGTGAGGGAAAGATTTTGAATGGGATACCTTGGTGTGGAAACAATTGGAGAAGCAAGAGGCATTGACCCTGTCGTGGAAGGTAATGTACTAGTCCCTGGAGCACTTGATGTCTCCCCAATCTATTTATACCTAAACCTTTCCCCCTCAGTCTGCAACTCAACATTCTTCTACTGCATCTTGTTTTATTCCTAAATAAAAAGGTTATACTTCTCCATTAGGCTCTTCTTTTCAGCCTCCTCCCTTCTAGCAATCTTTTGGGCCAATTTGGCCACATTCATAGTCAAATTAGTGGCCTCGATGGTTCAGGCATTTGAAGCTCTCTTTATTATTAATCCTCCTCTGAAATTTGGATTACTATTTGTAACATTTGGTTTTCTCCATTGTGGGGCCAATGCCCAAATTACCAAGGTTTCATACTCTTCACTGAAAGTAGAGTCTTGAAGTGTTGCCTTGAATTCTTCTTCAGAGTCTTGCAAGGGATGCTTAGATTTCAAAATAGCATTAAATTCTACAACATCTACAATGTCCCATTTAGGGAGAATCAATATACCAACCTAACTCACTAGTTTCCTTCCTTCTTCAGGAGTGATGTTCTTAAATTCTTCCATTAATTCAGCTTTTACTTCCTCATCATTCTCCTGGTCTAACCTGTTAAGTCTTAGTTCTCTTCTCTTCTTACATTTATCTTGATATTCTTCATATTCCATCCTCCATACCAATTGCAAGAATATAGAATTTTTTACAAAATGCTTCCATTCTTGCATCTTATAGACTTCTACATTTCATATCTAAATCAGATAAAACCACTTCAGCTGGTCTGGGAGGGTAAGGCATAAGAACCTGCATGTCATGATCAGTAACAATAATTTCATCCATCAAATTCTCCTATGGTTGATCAATTCTTTACCTCTTAGGGCTTGGCTCAGGTGGTGGTGATGGGGGACTATCTTCTGGTGATGATTCTAAATCAATGATTTTAATTTCCCTAAGAACTTTGAATTTTGGACCTGGTTGTGAAGGAAAATTCATTATTTTCTTTCCTTTTATGTCCACTTCTTCCTCATCACTACTACTACCCTTTTTCCTCCTATAAATGGGCCACCTTTCTGTAGGCTGGTATGCTAGCCTCATTTCAATTGGTCTGGCACCTTGTTCTTGTACACCCAGACTCAGTTCTAAATTTATCTTCTTGGTTCTCAACGTGCCCATAATCTCTTTGAATTTCTCCGCCAGAAAATCAATTTTCTTATGGTTGGGACTAAACTCCAATAGTGGATCATATTTCGGATCCATTTTGTGCACAACATCTTATAGCTTACTATACGCTATCCATTTCTCCTTGTTCAACTCCTATTTATTTAGTTGGAACTCATTTCTAATAAGGTCTTTGGGGAAGTTGAACTGATGCACAAACTTGCCAGCTTTTATTCTTTGTCTAAAAAGAGCAAAGAAACCCTCAGGATCATGCTACCACTTTGGACCACACCTCAAATGATAATCCTCAAATAATTTCTCAAAATGCACCCAACCTCCCTTTGAAAATGCAAAATCAGACACCACTATATAATCAGGGAAAAATGTTCCCTTACCCCTTCCAGTGAGGTTTTCCTCATGAGTACAACCTATTTACCACATAACTTTTGCAAACCCCACTCTTGGTGGCACATAGTATGGCAGTATATGAGGGGCTCCCTGAAAACCATATACCCTCAAAATAGTGTTGATTGGGTATGGGATAATATCACCCAAGTTATGGAAAACCTTTAATTATGGCTTCCTCCCCTTTGGCCTAAGGAAATCATGTAATTCCTCATGGATCCTAGGTACATTCACCATCAATCTAGCCCTCAATCTAGAAGAAAAGAAATTATCAAATTGCACATAACTAGTGCTTTCCTTATTACAAGATAAATCTGTAGCCCATATTTGTACTGACAATCTTTCTCCATCAACTGATTGCCCTAATTTCATCTTCTTAGAGAAGAAGTTAGCATTCTTGAACAAGAACATATGCATCAGCATAGAATACCAAAATAATTGAGTGTCGGTATCATTTTTATGCAGCTTTGATAGCCCTTCATGTATCCTCTCAGCCAAGAAAGAAGAAAATTCATATGTCACAAAGAAGTTAGGGTGATGTATTTGCACCCCCATGAACATGTATGTAATGGGAATCACCGCACCAGGATTGAAACCAAAAATCTGACACAATGAATAGAAAGTGGCTAGGAAATGATTTGCAAAACAATTTAATCTAAAAGGTTCCTAGTCACTGGGGCTAATATGAAATCTTGAACCTCTTGCCCTATCCAAATGAGGTGGAAGCACCCCCATGAACATGTATGCAATGGGCATCACCGCACCAAGACTGAAACCCAAAATCTGACACAATGAATATAAAGTGGCCAGGAAATGATTTGCAAAACAATTTAATCTGAAAGGTTCCTAGTCACTAGGGCTGATATGAAATCTTGAACCTCCTACCATATTCAAATGAGGTGGAAGCAATGTAGCTCTAAAAAGAGACTTCAACTTTTCATATTCCTACTTCATTTCCTCAAGATTGATAGGAACCAAGTCTTCACTTGGTTCACTCAAGTCAAAAATATGTTGGATATCATCTCTATTAATGCTCAACATAACCTTTCCATCATTATCCTTGATTACCCATGTGATAGGGTCATATCTTCTAGCCACTACCCTAAACAGGTCTACATCAGGGAACACATTTGGTACCACCAACTTTCCCAAATCATACATCCAGCCATTTGAAAATGGGTGAGGAAAATTCCTCTGTCCATACCACAATCTAAACATTTCCAAGCCTGTGAGAGGAACCCTAGCATCGGTAATGTTAGAGTAATTATATACTAACCCTTCCCTAGGATTTTCCCTTGTATTGGGACTAATCCCTTCTTCCTATCATTCATTGACAAGGGCAATTGATCAAGGAAATCATCATACAAGTTTATTTTTAAATATTCAATCTAGCCAGAATGTTGCTTGGGTGGTGCCATCTTGGATAAACTAGGGCCTTCTTATAACTTCACACTTCAAATAGCTAGGCCTAACCAGAGGTATGAAATTACAGAACAAAATACTGTAATTTCTCATGATTTTAAATAAAATATAGCCCTAACACATTTATCAACAAGCTCAATGACAAGCACAACAAATCTTTTCCCAAATTCAAGTGCAGAATGACCAGAAAACATAGAAAAATTAACTCACGGCTTTGTTCATAGAAATCCCAAATTCTGGCTGCAAAGATTCACAACTTTTCCTTCAACTCTAAAACTGCTTCACAAAATACTTGAATGCTTTGTGATAAAAATAAAGTAGGACAATTGATTTTATGTCGATCAAATCATGCCAGTAGGTGTCTCTTCTGCCATTAAAGCTCACCCACGCATTGCACAAATGGCTCCAACCATATTTGATGCAGATTTAAATTCTAGCTATTGATCTTCTAGTTAGATCAAATCATCAAACGGCTACCTTCAAAACAAGCTGACACAGTTGCCAATGCAGTAATAAAGGGCCCACCATACTATACATTACCAAGGAAGTCCATGTGGTAGTCACCCGCGATATCGTGATCAGT
Organism: Sequoia sempervirens; assembly: GCA_007258455.2. NCBI lineage: Eukaryota > Viridiplantae > Streptophyta > Pinopsida > Cupressales > Cupressaceae > Sequoia > Sequoia sempervirens. Next base: position 364,163,553 of record VDFB02000008.1, read on the forward strand.
AAAGATCCTACTACTTCGGATCACGCGATGGCGGGCAACCGTAGATCCTGAGTATCAGTGATCTCGTTCCTTCAACACAATCGCCAACCTTATCATTATCCATCAGGCAACTTTCCCACCAAGATTATAACATACCCATTGATTTAAAACATGTGCACCTCAAGAACACTTTAGTAACCCACCTTTTAATGTATTAGGGTAGGATTAATTTATCATAGTGTTTCCTTTATTCTTTTCACTTCATCAAATGAGACATGTGGCGCCTGCCCATGATATCACAATCAGTAACAACCTTGTAACTTTTGATCACACGATGGTGTGAAATCATTGATATCTAATGATAATTGATCAACAGTCAACAAAGCCTATCACCTCCGGCCTCACCAAATTGGACACGTGGCACCCACCCATGATATCAAGATCAACCAAATCATTGTGGTGGGGCCATCGCGGGATGGTAGGGAACAACTCAGATCAAATGGTAGTTGATCAATGGTAGCGCAAATTTGATCCCCCAGAAAGGACACGTGGCCCCTGCCTATGATATCGTGATCAATAAAGATCCTACAATTCTCGATCATGTGATGGTGGGAAACTATTGATATATGAAGGAAATTGATCAATGGTAGCTCAAATTTGATCCCTCTACAAAATAAAACATTTATTAAAAGGACAAGGGGACATCACTAGGCCAACAGTAAAGAATGACATAAGTTGTTTTTTAAATGATGCAACACGAAGCCAACCAAGACTTAGGAAAATAGAACCCACAGAGGAAATAAAAAATTAAGACCAAAGGGACCAAGCCTAAACAAAATGATAGGACATAAGATGTTTTAAAACCCCTCAAAAAGTAAGAGTGAAAAAGATCCCAACCATAGCGTAAAATAAACACAAGGGTTTTACATGTAGGCAAAGCTAAAACCCCAACCCTAAGAAATTTCCAACACCATGAAAGACTAATAACACCAGGTAGGGTAGGAATGGAACATAAGGAGCAAAAATTTGAAGTTCTATCAGGCTCACTACTAGGATGACTCACTATCCAAGTGAATTTTCTCTTCACTCCAAAAAGAAAGATAGAAAAAGTGCCTACATACCCAAGATTTGAACTAATACAAAATTCATTTGACATATGTTTATTTTAGTTCCTTTGAAGCTCAAGATCCTAACCAAAAACACTTCACCTAATATGTTGAAAAACACAAATCTATACTCAGAGTTATATTCACATATCCTTTTCTTAATCTTCTACAAAAAATATCTTTCCTCACTTCTCTATCTCATCATCCTTCATTACAAACTCAAAATGATTTTCTATATATATCAGCAACATTCAAACATTAATTAGGTTAGCCTAATTAGATAGCACCTAATGTAATGCAAAACATGCCTTGTCATCACCCAATTCAAATAAAATTACCTTCACACCAAAACACATGTGATATAGGTCAGCATGGACCTGTAATAGCTTCTTCTTACATTTGCATCACAACATTAAGCTGCACAACACTTTACATATTTAGGTCAGCCATGAATAGGAACTAAAATAAAAATATTTCAACTAATCACCAACCAAAAGACATGTGGACCTAAAAATATAATGCCAATTGGAAATCTCAAATTAAATACACTTGTAAGCATTTTCCAAAAACCACTTGAGACCTAACACAAATTCATGGAGGATAGAAAATAGAATAAGCCAACCCATTACATAGAAAATTGTCAACACTTTATATATTGAATTTCTTCCATATGCAACATTTGAACTATTTTCCTAGATCAACTAAAATTATGAATTCAAATGCTACTAAAATCCATAAAAAAAATATTAGAAACACAAAGAAATATTTGTACATGTGATGACATGTGAACCAATCTACAATGGGCACAAAGAGAAAAAATTGCTAGTATAGATACATCTAATAGTGTTGACATCAATGACAATACACAACTTCTTCATTCTTTCAATAATCTCCCTTTTTGCCATTGATGGAAACATGTACCAAAAATATTTCTTCATGTCACTCCCCCTTTGACATCAAGGGAAAAGGGTTCACAAAAAAAACTTGTATACTCCCTCTCATCCATATATACAAACTGAACTAAACTGAAATAACTGACTCCCCCTTAGAAAATTAACCAAAAATTATACATCCGCAAATGTACAAAGAAATCTGAAAACATGTAATGAAAATGGAAATAGTCCACCCAAATATGTTGGCTCAAGCTTCTATAGCATGGATTTCCAAGGAGGCTTTCCTTCTTCCCAACTTCTTTTTGCTGCTACAAGCAACTTGTGTAGAGACTCAATCTCCATTAAAGTAGCTTCTCCTTCTTGAATAGTACTGGGCTTAAGATTAGTCTATGAAATTATGTTAGCACTGGATAGGGAATTTGAAATAGGTATGTGTTGTAATTATAGCAAGTCCCATAGCTTTCCAAGCTTCCTCGTAATCCCTTCCTTCTATTTTTTCAACATGAGAAATTTGTCATGCAAATCTATTATAGAGGTCCAGGTGTGATACTTTCTATCTAGTGCCAAATCATAGGCACTTGATGCTTTGCCAATTTGAGATTCAATCAAGTCCATTTCAACTTTTATACCTTGTGTGGCTTTCGGCCATGCCATACAATACAAAATCAATGCATTTGCTTCATCCTTACAATCTTGTACCTCTTTCAAGCATTCTTCAACCTTGGCATGGATTGATACACATTTTTCTGTAAGCCTTGTTATAACCTTTATTTCCATTTTTCATTTTACACTAGAGGCATACTCCTTAAAAGATTCAAACATCAATCTAAAGTTCTCCATAGATGATAATGATGAATCGATGTTAGTACCTGGAGTAATCTCCACTAATGTCATCATAGGTTCTTCCATCAACTCATTATTATTTTGATATGTTTCAAGAATTTTTTTCCTTGCTAATACATTCAGTACATCACTTAGTTGCATTTTATGCTCAGGAGGCATCTTACTCAAATCATCAGAGGGAAATTGCAAAAATTTTAAAGAGATAACTAGAAGATACCAAGACTGACTAGGTAGACCTTTTACAGAAGTGCTAGATGATTTACTAGAGGTCTTGAGTAACTCAGATTTTTTTTCTTCTTCATTCTTTCTAGAGTTGGTAGCTTTTCATCCTCTTCCTTTTTCTATTCTTCATTGGATGACTTGTACTTTTTCTTATCTTCATCCTCCTTCTTATCCTTCTCTTTCTCTCCTTTCTCTCCTTTATCTTTATTAGATTGATTTTCTTCTTTTTATTTTCCTGTATCCTCTTCCTATCTATTAGTGTTGTCCTCAGTGCCATCTATATCATTCTCTACTTTTTCTTTCTCTACACCTTGTTTACCATCATCATCAGTGGGCATATTAGGGTTTTCTAGAGGAACAAAAGTATTAAGGTTAGCTTGTATTTCATTAACTAGTGGTAGAGAGCACACCACATTCTCTATGACATCAACCATTTGTGTTTCTTCAACTATGATGCCATCTTTAACTATTTCTTCCATAACTTCTTTGGATGGTGGAAATTTTGTATCAGGGGGAAGATTTTTCTCTACATCAACAAATTTTTCTACTACATTCTCCTTTTCTTGAGTTGTACCAAATGTGGAAGTGGCTATCATTCTTTACTAGAGGTCTTGAGTAACTCAGATTTTTTTCTTCTTCATTCTTTCCAGAGTTGGTAGCTCTTCATCCTCTTCCTTTTTCTATTCTTCATTGGATGACTTGTACTTTTTCTTATCTTCATCCTCCTTATCCTTCTCTTTCTCTCCTTTCTCTCCTTTATATTTATTAGTTGGATCTTCTTCTTTTTATTTTCCCACATCCTCTTCCTATCTATTAGTGTTGTCCTCAGTGCCATCTATATCATTCTCTACTTTTTCTTTCTCTGCACCTTGTTTACCATCATCATGAGTGGGAATATTAGGGTTTTTCAGAGGAAAAAAAGTATTAAGGTTAGCTTTCATTTCATTAACTGGTGGTAGAGAGCACACCACATTCTCTATGACATCAACCATTTGTGTTTCTTCAACTGTAATGTCATCTTTAACTGTTTCTTCCATAACTTCTTTGAATGGTGGAAATTTTGTATCAGGGGGAAGATTTTCCTCTGCATCAACAAATTTTTCTACGACAATCTCCTTTTCTTGAGTTGTACCAGATGTGGAAGCAGGTATCATTCTTTACTAGAGGTCTTGAGTAACTCAGATTTTTCTTCTTCTTCATTCTTTCTAGAGTTGGTAGCTTTTCATCCTCTTCCTTTTTCTATTCTTCATTGGATGACTTGTACTTTTTCTTATCTTCATCCTCCTTCTTATCCTTCTCTTTCTCTCCTTTCTCTCCTTTATCTTTATTAGTTTGATCTTCTCCTTTTTATTTTCCTACATCCTCTTCCTATCTATTAGTGTTGTCCTCAGTGACATCTATATCATTCTCTACTTTTTCTTTCTCTCCACCTTGTTTACCATCATCATCAGTGGGCATATTAGGGTTTTCTAGAGGAACAAAAGTATTAAGGTTAGCTTGCATTTCATTAACTGGTGGTATAGAGCACACCACATTGTCTATGACATCAACCATTTGTGTTTCTTCAACTGTAATGCCATCTTTAACTGTTTCTTCCATAACTTCTTTGAATGGTGGAAATTTTGTATCAAAGGGAAGATTTTCCCCTACATCAACAAAGTTTTCTACTACATTCTCCTTTTCTTGAGCTGTACCATATGTGGAAGCGGCTATCATCCCAAACTTGTTTGCAATATCCTTGAAAATTTTGACTATTTCCTGCTTCAATTTGTCCACTCGATCCTTTTCTCTTACCATAAGAATAGTAACTCATTATTTGAACCTGAATTCTCCAGTGTATACCTCTACCAAGGTAGACTTATCATCTTTAGATAAGGAGGATCCGATTTCATCCAAGGCTTCATTTTTCATTTTGTCTTCATCTTTTATAGCCTCACTTCTTTCCATTAAAGAATCCCAAAAAAATTTGGGAACTTTCTTCTTGATGTTACTCATGTCATCCTCCAAAATAATAATGCATTGAATTATATCTTTAATGATTGTTTTCCTAGTGTCTTCATCCACTTCATCATACAATTTTGTAGTAGCTTCTAACAAATCATCATGTTCTAGCATATTGCTAACTAAAACATATAGCTTTATAGGAGTATGAGCTCTTATTGAAGGAGAATTTTTATGCTTCTTCTTCTACTCCAAAGGTCCTTCCCCTATCATCTTCCCTTATTCTCTAGATTTTTATGAACATGTAAAGGATTCCTTTTATCTTTTAAATTCTTCTTCTTTAGAAGTGTCAATAATATTAACTTTGTATTTCTTTTCTCTAGTGCTTGCCTCTTGTGAAGCACCATCGCCACTCTCAATAGAATTGCTTTTTCTTCTTGTCAATTGTTCCTCATACTCTAATCCTAATTGAATTTCTTCCTCAATGACTGTGCTTAGGTTCTTTTATCTAAAATCTCTTTTTTCTTTCCTCTTTTTGACTGAGTGGTAGATGTGGTGGCTATGAGAGTAGCTTTTCTTTTCTTTGACTAAGATTCTTCTACCACTAGAACACTGGTCTCTATTTTCTTACTACCACAAGAGGTAGAAGTTGATCCTGAAGGTTGTTGAGTACTAGGGGAAGTAGAGGAACTAGTTATACTAGATCTTTTGGGTTAAAAGGATTCACTAGCTATTCCTGGTAATTCAACATCTCTTTTTCATAATATCTCTACTTCTATTGTAAGTCCATGTCCTGTGAAATATTCATTCACAATTTTTTTCACTCTCTTCTTACTTGTAGGTTCTAAAAGTTCCATATGCACTTTCATCAATTTTTCTTCATAAGTTCCATGTATCTCTCTGTTAGGATCTTTAGGAATTTTTAGGAAAAATTTAATAAGACCATCAACCTCAACTTCATTCATCTCATAGCTAATTGAGGGAATCTAGGTTCCATAGCTTTAGTGTTACAAAAATCAGTTGAAACTAAAAATGTGATATCTTTTCAATATTTTTCCACTAGAGAGTAAGGAATTATTTCCCTTTCATGCATTCTCTTATAGAATACTACAATGAATGTAGAAAGCACTTCTTCTTTAGGTTTCATGTCACCAAGTCTATGTAGATGTTCCAAAATATTATTTTTCATAGGTCTTCCTTGATCCCATATGATATTGCTTCTTCTTGGAAGATCCTTCAAAAAATAGAATAGCAAAAGAACTACTAGGGAACCAAACTTGAATGGATATTTCTTATCTTTGGTTTGTTTTAGGTTATCAAATAGTTGTTTCCAAAGAAACTCACATAGATCATAGTCTTTACCCTTTTCCACCATCTCATAGAAAAATATGGATAGTTTTAGTTGACACTGAATTTTCCCTACTGGTGTAGTAAATTTTGTATCCTATGACCATTTCTGCATGCCTTATTGTGGGGTTTCGAATAGTTTCCACCATGAGAGCCCTATGGTCAAATTTGGCTCCAATCAATTCCATCACATCTTTATTCTTTACAAATTTCAATACTGCCATAAGTCCAGTAGCACAAAGTCTTGTTACTTCCGTTAAAACTTCCCTTGATATCATATAGGGCTTGTCTATCCATAAGTAGCAGTCATGTATTCTTCTCAATTCCATTCTTGAAAACTTAGCATCATCATCATAAGTGAAATTTGGAAATAGAACCAGACATCTAAATTATTTGCCACTAGGTTTGTATATTTAGGCTTGATCTCATGATCATCTCCAGTTAACTCATTTATCCATGGCTCGATGAATTTCACATGGTTATATTCTTCCATTTTTTCATGAATTAAAGCTCTAGTGTCCTCTGTAGGTAGAACCTTGTGAGGAATGCTCAAAAAATATCCAAGTGGAATGTTCTCAAATATCTTCATAGGGTACTTCTTGAATTTTGGCTAAGGCTTGTCACTAACATTCACCAAAATAGTTGTATCCATCTCTACAAAATTCAAATTCTTTGAAAAAAAATCCAAGACAATAGTAAATACCTCTTCTTCGCTTGACTAAAACTAGGGTTTGAACGCTCTGCTTCTCGAACTCTTGAATTCACTTTGATTTGCTCCCAATTGTATAAAAGTGAGTAAATTAGACCAAGTTTAGAAACTTATAGTCCTTGATTTTCCCTAATTTGCATTCAATGTACCAATCAATAAAGTTGATGAAACTCTTCACTAGGCAACAACAAACCTTTAATTACTCCACAAAGCTCTACAAAAGCATATTTTCTTCCATAATTTTCTTCAGAAGATCTAAAATGTCAATTTTCAACTTATTTCTTTGTGTTGAGCCATGGCACCTTATATTGACAAGGGGATTTTTTATTTTTTGTTATTGATCCCCTTAAGCCAATACCTAGGTTTAGTTTTTGAGAGAATTATCTGCATTGAAGGATGGTCCAGATTCATTTATAGTTTTTGATTCTTTCTTGTCCCCAATCTCTTCTTTCTTCCTCTAGATCTTCTCCATTTCCTTCTTTACCTCTGTTGGATTAATCTTAGTAATTGGATCATTTCTCTTTTTAGGATTATTCTTTCTTATGTTTCTACAGAATCTAGCAATGTGTCCAAGTTTATTGTAATTGTGACATACAAAATTCTTCTAAGGGTTATTCTTTTCATTTATTCTAGATCTGCATTGGTTAGTCTTCTGTCTGAATCCATAACATGTATAATAGTAGCCATTGAAACATTGAAACATTCTACTATGTTTGTAAGTATTCCTCATTTGATTTTTGCATTCATTCACTCTATGTCCAAACTTCGTGCATGTAAAGCATTGATCGGTAAAATATGAAATATTCTAATTTATTTTACTTCTACATTCAATTTCTTTATGTCCAATCTTGTTGTAGAAATAACAATACACTGAAAGATGAGTACCTTTGAGCATTTGGTTGTCTAATAAGATATCTTCTTGTATTATTTCTTTTATTTTGGCACTTTCCATTATTCTTCTTATCTCCAAACTTCTCAAGTTTGCTGATCTTCTCTACTTTTGAACTTTCACCTATCTCAAGTCTTAAACCACTTTTATCCTTATTCTTCCTAAACTACAATTAACTCATCAAGCACTGTAGAGCTTTTCTTAAACTTATCTTCATGAATTCTTGATCTTTCGAAGCCTTCTCTTAGATTTACCAATTCTTGTTCAAGTTTTGTGTATTCATCAATCTTGCTTTGTACCATTGCATTCATACATTCTTCAATTTTTATTTTTTTCTTCCACTTTTACTTTTAGTCTAGTGATGTCTTCATTTTCTTTCTTCAATTGATCATTGACTTCTTGATGCCTTTCTTTGAATTTCTTGATCTACTCTCTTAGTTTCTTGATGCATTCATTAGCTCATTGAGATTTTCCTTCAAATTTTTATTCTCACCTTCAACCCTATCTAGATCTTCAAGAGAAACTTTGAGTTCTCCATTCTTGTCAAGTATGCAACCATTATTAGCCATGTTCTCAATTTCCAAGACCTTCCCAAAACGGTTAAGCCCCTTCAAGGGAACCAAGCTCTAATACAAATTGTTGAACACCTAGAGTAATGAGAGGGGTGAATGAGTATTCCTAAAAATAATTTAATTACTAACCATCCAATTAACATAAAATACTTAGAAATTAATAGAAATGAAATAATAAACAACCCATAGCATCTGCAACACATGAACACCAAAATTTTTACTTGGAAAACACGAGATTGGAAAAACCATAGTGAGGATTAGGTCACAATATAGTATGACCAGTGAAAAAATATTAAATAAGGGCTCACGGCTATGAGGAATCACTATCCAAGTGAACTCACTATTCATAGCAAAAAGAAAGATAGAAAAAGTGTCTACACAACCAAGATTTGAATTGATACAAAATACATCTGACATATACCGAATTCAATTCCTTTGAAGCTCAAGATCCTAACCAAAAACACTTCACCTAATGTAGAACACAAATCTATACTCAAAATTACATTCACATATCCTTTTCTCAGTCTTCTACAAAAAAATCACTTTCCTGCTTGAGTTTGGATCACTTCTCCATCTCATCATATTTCATTACAAACTCAAAATGATCTTCTATATATATATCAGCAACATTGCAAACATTAATTAGGTTGTCCTAATTAGATGTCACCTAAGGTAATGCAAAATGTGCCTTATTGGAACCCAATTAAAATCAAATTACCTTCACACCAAAACACATGTGATATAGGTCAAAATTGACCTATAATAGCTTATTCTTACATTCACATCACAACATTAAGCTCCACAACACTTTACATATTTTGGTCAGCCAGAAATAGGACCTAAAAAAAAGATACTTCAACTGATCACCAACTGCAAGACACATGGACATCAAAATATCATGCCAACTGGAAATCTCAAATTACATACACTTGTAAGTGTTTCCAAAAAACCAAAGAACATAGAAAAAAATTAGAGTGCAGGGAAAATAGGCCATACCCATTATATAGAAAACTACCAACGCTTTATATATTGAAACTTTATCATATCGGGCTTTTGAACCATTTTCCTAGACCAACTAAAATTTTAAATTCAGATGCTACTAACATCCATAAACAACATATTGGAAACACAAGTAAAGATATGTACGTGCAATGACATGCAAACCAATCTACGGTGGGCACAGAGAACAAAAAATATTGATAGAGATACATCCAATAGTGTTGACATCAATGACAACACACAACTTCTTCATTCTTTCAACATGCATAGTATCACCACTAAGAGGATAGTCGTATGCCAAGAAAGGTCACACTCTTGGAGGAAATTGAAAGAAGTAAGAAGATTGCACAATGAAACATGATAAAATGCCAAAGATCTCTAAAATGATAATGCCAATATATGCCTCCACTTTAAAGAAATTGCTAACACCTTGCTATGAATAATTACTCTAAAGTAGTGAATGATTAATGCTAACAATAAAGAATATATAAGAGCTTATTTGGAAAGCCCCATGCAAAGTCATATGTTTCCAAATGAAGCTACATCATGAAAAAGGAAGGAGTTTCCCCAAAAATGAAATCCCAAAATCACACATAAGGGATCCATGGATTCGGGGTCAATATATCTTTGCCAAAATGATATTATAGAGCTTAGAAACATCATCATTCCTCCAAATAACTCATGGAAAGAGAAGAATAACACATAGAGAGTGAAAACAAAGAAAAATCCTTTTGAGTCAACATGGAAGAGATCTAAATGCCTCAACGCCTTGTATCATCCCCAAAATGAAAACACAAGACAAAAGGAAAAGATAAAGGAGTTACAACATATAGAAGAATGAAGGTACAAATAGAGGAATGAACATGAAGATACATCAAACATAATAGTACAGGGGATCACATTGCACACATTCAATCACAAAAGAGCATGAAAAGAAAGAAAATAAAGGAAAGAATAGAAAGGCACATACTAGTCAACCTATAGCAGGCCATCTGTATCCCAATCTTGTTTATCGTATGTAGAAGGTGGAAAAATCACCAAAGGGACAACATCAAGTACCAAACTAGGACAAGGCTATCTCACTCCTTTCCCCCACTAAGTGTAGGATGAGGATGATATGATATGAGTGGTGAGAATGAGCTCCTTGCAAAATAGAGAATGATTTTCAATGAATGTAAACATGTAATAGTGAGTATGCTATGATTCTACAACTATCACATGGTGCAAGGAGCAATGTCTATGTTAGTCAAGTTGGTTTCTTTTCATATTTTCTTAAGATTTCTTTTAGATCATGACAATCATTGGTATGATGTCTAAATATTCTATGATATGCACAATATGGTCCATTTTGATCACTTTGCTTTTCTGTTAATTTTTCAAGTTTAGATGGTAACTTGAATACTCCCCAAGGTAAAAGAGTGTAAAAATCATTCTTAATCTTGGATATCTTCAAAATGCCATCTAGGTATGCAAGAGGATCATGCTTTTTTTTTTTCTTGGATTTGGAACACTTATGCACTTTCTTCTTTGGTCTTATAATTGATTGGATACAAAATGAAAGATGAATAGTATTATTAGGATTGTTACTAATTTCATCTTCTAACATCAAATATTTTCCTTTGCAAGGGGGAAGTGTGTTAGGGTATATAGGTTTATCAATGGTTGTCTCTTTCTTTATCACATTACTTCCACAAGTGGAAGTGGTGTTTAAGGATCATTGAAGGTGAGGAAAATTAATGTTAACAAATGTATCTATGATGTCACCCTCTTGAGCTAATATGTCTTTGGAAGAGTCACAAATAGAATTATCATGACATTCAATGTTTGGTTCTTCTAAAACCACAACAATTTCACCACAAAGGAGAGGACTATTGGGAGAATAAACTTTATGATTGTCAAGATTATTCAGAAGTGGGAAATAAATGCAAATTAGTCAAGGTAGTGTTAATTATTTCCTCCTCTTGTGCCAAGAGACTCTCATAGCTAGAATGTTTGTTGGAAGAATGATCATAATTCTTGTTATTGAAATTTTTCTTAGCAAAATTGTAAAAGAATGATGTAAATTTTTTGTAATTTTTAGATGTAAACAAGATAAATGCTATGCAAAGACCTGAAAAATGATGTCTTTTAAATGCAATTTTGAAAATGCATTGATTTTGAAAAATTATACTTAATATGATCAATTTCAGATAACAAAAATTTTGCAAACTGAAAACATCAAAATAGAATGTAGAAATTGAGATTTTGATGCCCAGAAATATAGGAAAAAGCTCTAATAATGAACTCATTCACCCATGGGTGAATGGGTCCTAGCTCAACATTTTTAAAAATACATTTACAGATTTTTGAGTTGATTCTTAAGGTTTTCAGATTCTAGACTAAGATAGGATGTTACAGTTTCAAATTTACAAAAAAGTAAGTTTAAATGCAAATTCAAAATAGTGAAAAATGAAAAATTAGGAGACCTAATTTGAAATGAAATTTTGATTCAATTTTTAAAATCAAATAAATGATGATGCAATGCTATGTAAACACTATGCAAAATGATTGAAATTTGTGAGTGTTTTATATTTTAAACAATGCAAAAATATAAACCTAAAACCCTAAACAAGATGCAAAATAATGCAAGTCAAGAGCCATAAATGAGATAAAAATCAATACAATTAAATGAAAATGAATGTGAAACCTAGATCTAGGGTTGAAATGGACTCCAATTCAACAAGGGATGATTCTTAAAAGTTGAGTTCACCAAAATGAATCACCAAAAAATAGGTAGACCAAAAAATGTTGATAACAAAGGGGGTATGATAGACCTATCTTTCTTATTTTATTAGGAAATGAGATCCACACAATGAATTGATTATCAACCGTTAGGTGAATCAAATCAAGGTGAGAATCTTCATATTTCCTTATGCTTGAAGGATGGGATTCAAGGTCAAACAAAACTTTGGGAAGAAAAACTAAAAATAGTAAATCAACACCAAACTGCAATCTAACACTTGAAACAAAAATATTTAGGTAGATCAAAAAAGAAAAACTAAAAATAGTAAATCAACACCAAACTGCAATCTAACACTTGAAACAAAAATATTAAGCTTAATATTGACAGAACTAGAAACCAAATTGTAGATCAAAAAAGGGAATAATGATGTTTACCAGTCACCAAATTTTCTTTTCTAAAGAAAATCTAGGACCCATTCGCCTAGGGGAGAATGGGTCCAAGTTCATGGTTTTTTTGTAGCTTTTACTTGAGCATTTGATATAGATTTGTATCTTCCAATTTTCCTAGGTTTCATAGTTGGAATGTTGGAAATGGATTCAAGATCTTAGTTTCTGTGAGATGACAACAATTTTGACGACTTTTGTAACTTTGACAACTTTATAAATCTTGCACTTTAAAAGGTCTTCAAGCTTTTTTCCACCTAGATCTACAATCACACACACAAGAGAGAAAAATGTTTGTTTTTGGTGAATAGGGGTTTGTCTTGGTCAAACCCCACTTTGGTAGTCAAACCTTGAATTGAAATGAAACATGAAAGATGGAATGAAGAAGGAACAAAGCTATGTTACCACTCAAAAAAACTTTTATTGGAACCTTGATAATGGAGATCTTAGGAAGTCTACAACTTGTATTAGATGGCTTCAATGGATGTGGATCTTGAAACTTGAATTTTTCTTTAAAGAATGCTTTGAATGCTTGAATTGATCATGAAACCTACATCACAATGTTAGCTCCAAAACAATGCATGATGCAAGAAGACTTTGATATGATGATTGGATCTTGATTTCTACAATAAAAGTTTGATATTTTTTGTTTTGAATTCCTTTTATCACTTTTGAAATGCTCTTGAAAATCATATAAAGTTGCTAGGTGAAACATAGTGAAATAATCTTATATTTATAGGTATGTATCCTTAGTTTCCTACAACTCAAATATCACAAGACGACATTGAATTATGGATTTGAAATCATGAAAATATCACCAAAAAAATAATTTGAATTTAGGTCCTAAGGTTTAGAGAGGACCCACTCACCCATGCGGGAATGGGTCCCAGGTCCATAAACCTAGGACACACATTGCTCATTGTGAAGTGTTATGTTTAGGCATTAATAAATTTTTGGTATCCTATTCAGAAAATGTAATTAAATAGGCATGGAAAATGAATTAAAGGGCCAATTAAGGCATAATTAAGCTTATTTAATTAAGAGGGCCCAAATAAGTGTGCATGTGTAATAAGGCACATTTAACAACACTAAATTAAGGAAAGTTTTAATGAGGGACCAAATGAGTGAGAAAATGTAAAGGGTTACATTTTTCTACACTACAAAGAGTTAAGATAGCCACAATATTGAATGATCATAACCCAATACACACAATAGGGTAAGTTGTAATTATGTTTGTAAATTATTCAATATAATAAGAAATATTTGAAGGCTAGTTTTTATTTTTATGTGTGTTTATTACCAAGTTGCATGTTTAGATAGTCCTTCTTTGAACCATATAGATATGAATTATTTAGCTCATTATCCTTTCATTCATCCATGTCATCCTCTAATTTAATTCAAAGTATTTTTCTCTACTCTCATATTCCTAATTCTATAGTTCCTCTTTTGTATTTATAATTCTTTTGGGCCATCCAATAATGGTACACATCCTTAGGATCAATTTGTATCACTCCTCAATCCACACCCTTATTTTTCTATAAAAGTGTCCCTTTCTTTCCTTCAATGGCATCAACTTGTGTGTCTAACAATGTTTCTATATGTTGTAAGTGTTAGTCCTCTCATTATACAATATATCTATATCAAATTTGCACGTCTACCCAACAACACATGATACACATCCATCAATTCAAAGTCATAAAGAACCATATCATAATATGCTCATATGTTGAACCTTGCCCAACACTATTCTTTCACTAGTATCTTTTCTCCCTACTATGACTATTCCAATCCAATATGGGAATAGATCCTTCCTCCTCCTCAACCCTAACTTTTCTACCATTTTAATATAAACCGAACTATATGTACTAATATCCATCATAACATCTTAATGCACTTACCTTTAGCCTTGCATTTGGTTTATAATAAACCCTTCCTTTTTTCTAATCACCCCTCCTATTGCATGTCAAGGATCTCTATAAAACAAGTGAATTCACATATTCTAAGACCCTCTTTAAGATAAGTGACCTATCATTTCAAAATGTGGCTCATGTGGTATCATCTATCCTCTTTACTAAGCAATCAAATTCCATATGCCTCTCTTATTTACACCTAAAATATATTCCTCTAAATAATTTATTTGTTTTCCTTTCATATCCTCCTCTACCTTATTGATAATACACTCTACTTTCATGTTGATTCTCTCTATGAGTGCACCTTCTTTTTAATTTTTAAATAAAATGCATTCTCTTATCTATACCAAGAGTAGATTTTAATATCATCTTCATTGATTTTATTGTAGAAAATATCATATTATTTCTCTCTATAATGGTATTTCCTATCAATATGATACTAGATCCCTCTTCTCTAACCCTTCAAGGTTGCTCTTCTATGAGTTTGATTTCACTTGCTACTCTAGTTCTTATCCTCTATTTCTCTTTAGTTGTTTTTTCTTTCCTCTAGCTTCTAATTCAAATTCTTCTCTATGGTGAATACCAATTGATAGACCCCTTCTACTATTTAGATATTTCTCATACCCAACTCCTCTTGGATAGATTACATCAACCTAATGATGTAATTTATCACTTTACTAGCTCCTTTATCATAATTTTTTGAGAAATTTTTTATTTTTGGTAGTACTCCTTACTGTATCCATTCACATTCATGTTCCTTTACTACAAGTGGTGAGCCTCCTTCAATATATCCAATTGGTAATTGGCCAAAATCAACTTTTTTAGCTTAACTCTACCATCAAGTCCAAATTTCCAATTATAGGATTACATTTTCCATTCGTATTTGATTATAATTCCTTCTGTCATATCATTACATGATCTCTCAAATTGTTCTTTGAAATATTCCCTTATTTGGTCCATGATATTTGAATACCTAAAATGCTCCTTTAGGTCAGCTATCAATCTATCAACTCCTCAAGATCTAAAGTTCCAAAATAGTTTACAATTCTCACTTTAGTCTTCTTCCCAAGATTGGTTATGACCTTCAAAGTCCTCTATTCCTTGTCTTATTCATATTTGTAGACACTGAAAAATGTCTTAGTCTATGAGCCTCATTTTTCCACCATCTTGGTCTTCCTCCTTACTTAATTAAATGTAGTGTCAAAAAATATCATCACTTACCTTTTCATACTTGATGTGGGAATAATTAATGATAAATTAGATTTAATATCACCTTGATCTAGTGTTGTGAGGTGTTTTACACATCTACATTAGGTCTTGGGGCCTTTTTAAAGCTAAATTAACTTAACTCTACCTTAATTTAATGTTGTAAATTGTATTTATTGACACCTTCACATTAAATTTAGGAGGCTTGTAAATTAAATGGACTTAATCTAGCATTGTAATGTGTTCTATGCATTCACATTGAATTTAGGGCCCTTCTAAGATAAATAGACACAATTTTTCCCTAATTTAGTGTTGTAAAGTGTATTTATTTACACTTTCACATTGTATTTTGGGTTGTGTTGCATTTATTACCTTTATATCATCATTAATAGGCCCCTATGACCCTATATTATGCATCCCAAGGAATATTTTAATCAAAAACTAGAAAATACCAACATATAAACTTAATTTGCACATTCCCTGACATTTTAGCAAGCAAAATAGCTCTTGTGGGACCCATTCATCACTTTGGGTGAATGAGTTCCATCCAAATGGGAATATTCACCCAACTTGGTGAATGAGTCCCATTTGACCTATTTTCAAGGTTTAAGTGGGAAAAAATGGGTTTTAAGTTCAAATTTCTTCTATGTCGACCTTGGGGATCTAATAAACAATCATTTGAGTGCATTTTGTATATAAAGAAGCTTTCAAATCATTATTTCAATAAGAATTCATGATATCAAGTCAAGCAAGAAAGAGTTAAGGATTCCAAGACTTCACAAGATTGTTAGGAGAGTTTGGAATGATTTCTATGGAATTCAAGGGCATAATTCTTCATCAATTTTTTTAGCAATTCAAGATCCATCATCATGCCAAGCATATCAAGTATCAAGTATGTTATTGAGCTAGTGTTATTATGTAGCATTGAAGATCCAAGATCAAGAATTGTTCTACACCTATTGTGAAGACCAATATCTACATCCTTCATGGTCATTTCATGTTGAGTTGCAGATTTACAAGAAATCATTTACAAGGAATCATTCAAGGTATTATCATCCATGATTCATTTTATTTGTTTCATGTTTCATGCATTCATTTCATTGTCTCGTCATTTGGTTTAATTACCTAAAAGGGGTTTGACCAAGGCAAACCCCTATTATCTAGCAATCAACACTTTCTTTTTCTCTATCTCTATGATTGTAGATCTAGGTGGTTTAAAAAATTGAAGATCATTGAGGATTAGGTTGTAAGCTTGTTGGAGTTTTCTCCCCATTTGCAAGGTCATAATCCTCATTAAAAGGCCTTCTACAGCCCCAAAATTAGAATTTTAGATCTAAAAACTTGGAGAAATAGATTGAGCAGAGTGAGAAGAGTAGATTTAGACCTTGAAGTCCTAGAAAATCAAACTGGACTCATTTGCCACAAGTTGGGAATGAGCCCAAATGTAGGTGTGGTGGCACCTTCAAATTTTGAAAATTTGAAATGCTCATGTTGAAATGTCTTCCTTTTCTCACTCAAAAGTGCACCTAAAACATTTTCCCAAGTGACCTAATTTGGAGGGTGACAATTCAAAGCCAGTTGATTTTCTTGGCAAACCCCCTAGTGGAAATATTCAGTTGACATATGGTAACATGCATGTTAGTTTTAAGCTTCCCATGATGATTTTTGATAGGGTTTCGAAAAGAAAAGATAAAGGGTTTTGGAACTGTTTTCTTGTTTGCGAATTCCTTGTCCTTTGAAGTGGCCTCTTGATCGAGCTCATATTCAATAGTCGGATGATTGTCAATATAAAGGAATTGTTTCCCTATATTACCCCCACATTCATATGCTCCCTAGTCTGGTTTTAGAGCCTCATGATCAGATTTGATATTTTTTGAGATCAAAAGAAAATGTTGTTTGTTTTTCTTTTACATCTACATTTCTAACATGTTTCAAGGTGGTCAACTTTGACCCCTAATATCTCGCGCATAATGATGATTGAAGAAAATCCCTCTTGCACACATGCTCAATGGATCTAAATGAGCTTTGGTTTCCATTGGCAGATTCCTAGGAGATGGTTTGATTTTTTTTAAGTGGTGACTTGGTGAGCTATAATTGGTTCTGAACATGTGTAGTAGAAAATTATGATTGAGCAAATTTGGCATTTAATATCTTACACCTCGAAATCTATTTTGCTGAGTTGTTTGTTGTACTATGTTCTTGGGTCAAATTTCTACATGCTTGTATGTTTTCATGGATCCAAGAGGTTGTTTGATTACTTTTCCAGGGCAATTCTAGAGGCCACTAGTCCTATTTTGACCACTATGCAAATTTGCTAGAAAACATATTTTAATGGCAACCCAATTCATTTTTTCACCTCAGATGCATTCAAAGTTAGTGTCAAGTCAATTGAGCATGAAATTTGATTTGAAATGATTTTTTTTTTAGCCGATCCCACATGGGGACCTAGCATGCTTTACATAGTCATGAGATTGTAAGTGTTACATTGCATCCTGTTGGATGACACTTTGGTTATGAAAGGCATGAACTTCAAAGCACTATTCCTTAAGTGGGTTTTCATTTTTCATCTTCACAATTTTCTTAAATCTATCTCGAAGGGGGTGGTGTTGCATTTGAGTCACCATGGGATAAAATCACAACACTATTCACTCTTGCTTGGTTGTTTGAACAAGCAAAAAATAAAGTTCAATACAACTAGCATTCATGTCAAGCAATTGGCTACCAACTACAAAATAGCTGATGGTGATTGGGTTGATGATGTTATGATGGATAGCCTAAGCTGAAGTTTATTCAAATAATTATTATAAATCACTTGATCATCATAGCTTCTACTTCGAACAGGAAGATAAGAAGAGCTTCAGTACTAAAGTGCTTTAGTAGAGATAAAGAAATAAATATGAGGAAGAGGAAGGTTATGTCCAAAGAGGACCAGGCTAAAGTTATCAACTCCTTTCTTAAACAACATATGTTGCAGTTTCTTGGAGAATTTCCCACTTTTACTTTTGTCATGAAGGAAGTAGGGGTTCTGGGGACATTCTAAGAAATATTCTTGCAAGAATAAAACTAAGCTTGAAAATTTCTCAAGATCAAAAGAAAAAATGTAGACTTTGGTGGAGGAGGTTGTCAAAGTGAATGAATACTGACCAAAGGTTATATGTTTTCTTAACAATGTGGGATTAACATGATGATTGACTCGAATAAAAAAAGAAACAAATATGACTGCACAAAGTGGATCAATGCAAAGAGTTTTCTTGTGGAATTTCATTTGGAAGCACTTAGTAGCTTGGCACGATGAGAGGATGGAACCCAAGGAACAAACCAATACACCCTGAAGGCTAGCAAACCATTTTGTAGGGTGTTCATCTTTCTTGGGCAGCCATTGCGCCTATAGGTAGAGGTCATTTTAATATGACAAAAAGGAGTGTCATAGAGGCACAAGATGCAATTGCAAGAAGTGTTATGATTTGGTGCCTAGTGAGAGTAAAGCTCATGGGTGAACTGAGCACACTTATATTCATGGCCAAGTCATTCTAATAATTCCATGTGAGGACATGAAATTCTAATTACTATGAATAAATGATTGATTTCATTCAAGATGTTTTATCTTGGTGTGAGGCAGAATTGGAAATTTCTTATGAAAGTGATATTTGGAACTCAGTTGTTGGATGGAATTTTCATGGACTAAAGGAATATGCAATTCAGAGATGAATTTTGAAAAGGAAGTTGGCACTTGAGTTGTAGATGGATCAAAATTGTTTGAAGGGATTCTTTATTGGTGCACAAAATAGGAGGAAACCTATCTTAGGAAGGATTGATAACTATTGTGTAAGGTATTTGCATAGTTGAGATGGAATCCAATACACAGAAAACACCGTGAGAAGGAAGGAAAACCATTTAATAGAATGCCTCTAAGAGACATCATTTCAAGGAATTTTTTAATCATGGGATGTGATTAAAGCTGAGGTTTATGAGCTATTGAATGGGGTGTGACCAACTTTCTAGAATGGTGGTCAATTTGATATTGAAAAGGATTTTTTTTGTAGAAAATACAGGAAGCCGATGCAGAGTACCTTGATCCAAATGATTGATGGTGGGTAAATGTGGTGTTGGATCTCTTATGAAAGATTGTGCTTGTGGTGAAAATGTATCAAAATTGTTCAAATAAAATTTGCTCACTACCATTGTCAAGGAGTTGCAAAAACACCTTTGTTCGATGATATTGCAAGAAGGAGAAACTAGGGCACAAAGCAGATCAACGGTCAAGATAAAGAGGACATCATGGCCAAATCTTGGCCCCATCCCACTTAGCCTATGCGAAGGAATATGATATCACATAAAAGGCTATGGGGTGCATAGGGTATGCCTCAGTATAAGCCCAGTGAAATATTTAAACATTAAAAACCTTTGCTAATATCATAAAATTAAAATTGCATTTCACTAGGTGGTAAAGGTTTTGTGGGCTCAGAGTTTTCTTTTAAAAAATGTAGGTGGAATGTGGTGAGTAAAAAATAATACCTGATGAATCTTTTAAGAGCAAGGCTTTTAATTATAGACTGAAAAACAAAAGGCACAGAAAAAAAGTTTTAAAAGGAGCCCTCTCATTTTAAATGGTAAAGACATTAAACATAAGTACAAAATATTTAAAGAGCTCAATTGAATTTTCTCAAATGTAAGGTAAAAATAAAATGTGAAATACAAGGTAAAAGCACGAGTAATACTTTGTTGGCGTGACGAATTTTTTAAAAAATCCTTCACCATATTTCAATATAAAGGGAAGCAGGGGGTAAACATTTTTAATTTTGTCTGGAGGAGTGAATTAAATATTCATTGTGGGTCAAGTGAATTCACTATTCACTTTATAAACAAAGACTATGTGTTGGGCACATAAATGAAAAATGCAATTATAATGTGCAGCAAGATAAAGAGGAATTCTAAAAGGACTTTCATGGGAAGATATTTTTCAACTATAGGGGTAAAAATGGAAAATGGAGGTGCATATTTGCATAGTCATGGTGAATTTTCTATTGCAAAGCAAAAAGCAAAGGAAAGCAAAATACATAGGCATAGTTTCTTATTGCAAAGGAAGAGAGAAGAGGGAGGCTTTTCCCAGCTTCTTGTTGATTAACATAGGAAGAAACTTCTAGAGGTCTTCAATAGATTAATTTTAGGGCTCTTCTTCCTTCTTTATCTTCTCATCTTTTCTCATTCTAAAGGGTTCTAAATTTTTGTATGGGCTGGGTAGATAGAGAAATGTTGATTTTGAGTCATGAATTGAGTATGTAAATTGTAATGGCTGAGTTCCATGAGTAAATATCAATCAGTTTGTGCAAATGGAGAATGACTGTCATCAAATTGTCTCAAGATTTGTACACTCTGAGTCATATGAATTCAATATACAAAGCATGCTTGAATTTGTCATCTCAATTTCCTTGAGATTGTGTTGTTTGTTCATGTTTCTATTTCGAAGAAATGGTTAAATTACTTTGAGCAGATAATTGTGATTTCAAGCACGTGCAATATAGATATGTAAGAAGAGTTTGGATGACAACAAGAGTGGATATGTTGGTGTAAGCAATTAGCAGTTGAATCCACTAGTTGAAGTCTATTTTCTAATGAAGTTCTCTTTAGGATTATATATTTGACTCCAT
Source organism: Sequoia sempervirens (assembly GCA_007258455.2). Classification (NCBI taxonomy): domain Eukaryota; kingdom Viridiplantae; phylum Streptophyta; class Pinopsida; order Cupressales; family Cupressaceae; genus Sequoia; species Sequoia sempervirens. The sequence goes on from VDFB02000008.1 coordinate 364,184,982, forward strand.
GTCCCAAAATTAGGCACTGATTTGTTATTCAGCTTAATGCATTTTCAAAAACAAATTATGAATTCAAAATAATTTTAATTATTGTTGATTGGTTTGGGTTTAGTGTTAAATCTTGCTTCCCAATTCCTCGGTGATTTTTGAGATACCAAAAATATAGCTAGATTTGAAGTTGTCAATACTTTCCTTGGTATATTTTCATTGGGAATTATCTACTTTAAAATGAAATGTCTATGAATAATTGAAGTAAGTCTTTGGAAATTGTCAAGGGAGACCCCCCTTGGTCTTTCAAAGCCAAAAGTGTAGGATATTTCAGTCTTTGACTAAATCTTGTTAGTTGGCCAAATCCATCTTTGAGTCTGAGCATAAGAAATTGGATATTCTTTAGGACTCATTTCAAAGGTTGATTTGGGAAACCAATAGATTGGCTACTTTGTTGGAGAGAAGTGAATTATTTTGTTAATTTTGTCCTAGAATCTTCAGTGCAAATTTGTTGAAGTCCATTTGGAAAGAGTCAAAAAGAATGAATTACTGGTTCAGATGTTGAAGAAGTTCCAAATCTGCAAATTGATGTGTTGCAGCCCCAAATTCAAAAGACTATGAAGAGACTCTTCTAGAGGAACTTAGAGAATTTATTTTCCTCGATGGAGATATCCTTGCTTCAAAGGTTTTCTTCCTGTTGAAGAGGTCGTGACTTTACAATTTATGCACATAAAGGGTTGTTTTTTGTTATTGTGACATGAAAATGCTCGATTCAAAGTTGCAGCAACTAGATCTATGAAGGTACATGGCTCTATGCATACTTTCATTTGTTGGATCTATCGTATTGAATGCAATTGTTGTTCCATTTAAAGTATATGTCTAAGTATTCAAAAATTTGCTAGTATGGATGGTTAGAATGATTTTAATAATGTAGGGATTTCCCTCCATTTCCATTATCATATGTTTCAAACTCCGGTTACCACCATGTTAGCAACTATCCTATTGATCCTTCATATTGTCATGGTTATGATTATACACATTATTTAAACCCTGATTTGTAAATATCTATGGATTACCAAACATAAATAACCATTCCATTAGAAGCCTTATTATAGATTGTCAAGAAGCTTTAGAAGTCTGATAATCCTCAAACATTTGACACCACAAAGTACATGAACCCAAGTGTAAACAATCCTAGCCTAAGTTGGGGATGAAAGGCTATGTTGGGGAGGAAAATTAGAGAGATGAACAAAAGGATGATGCCTCTACAAGCCTAGTTAAATGATAACCATACTATATCTACTAGCCAAATTATTACACCATTTGTCAATTATTTTGATCCAGTGTATAACCAATTAGAGTTGTCATGGCTTGATTACAAGGCTCAAAGTATGCCAACTCAAGTCTATAAACAGATGTGTATATTTTATGGATACAATGTCTATGAAGGAGATGCAAATGTCCAAAGTTTTTATAGCTACATGGAGAAACATTCATTTGGAGATCAGGATATGCGGCTGAGATTTTTTGTTAGATCTCTTGAAGCTATAGCTAGGGATTGGTACTAAAGTTTTCTTGAGAAATCCTTTTCCTCCTGGGATAAACTAGTGAATGCTTATAGAGAAGAATTTGTAAGAGAGCCTTCTGACCTTGTCACAAGGTTAAAGCAGATTAAAAATTGAGATGAAGAGTCAAGCATTGATTTCAATCATAGATATGTTGTTGCTCTTTCACTAATCCCTGAAAATTTCAAGCCCTTAAATTGCATTCATATGTATTTTGAAGCTTTTGAGGAGGGATCTAGTGAACTATTAAAGGATTTTTAAATATTGAGTATGTAGATGGCTTACACATTTTTAGATAATTTGGATAAAATGAGGAATGAATATGTGAAAATTTTGTTGTCTTCAATTGTGGGTAAACATGTTGATAACATTAGCAATTGTTTGAATACAAATGATCATATGTCTTCAGTTTCAAATAAAGACAAGTGCACACTTTAGAAAGTAGAAGTTAAGAGTGATGCAATATGTACCATTGATGTTCTTGGCAGTGAAAATGTTTGTGTCTATCCTCAAGAGGATGTAAATAAAAAACACAATTATGACACCTAGTTCAATACTAAAACAAAAAAAGATGTGGATTGTTGTTATGGCAGCCTAGAAGGTAAGCAAGAATGAACAAAAGGACAACCTGTTCTCTATGACGGATTGTGACTATGCTTTTGACAAGGTTGTTAGTGATTCAATCTCCTATGATTGGGGAAATCCACTTTATGATTAATCCATTGAGTTTTCAGATTTTGATGACGATGACATCATGATATATCCTGATTTACAATTTGATAATGCATTCAATTCTAGTGGAGGTCAAGGAGAGGAAGTGGTTGAAATAATGAGTCATAACAATGATCTATTGAACAATAAACAAATTTCAAATCCATTGACCATAGAATATCATAAATGTGTGCATGTGAATAACCCTTAGTTGTGGTGTGTTCCCCATACTTATTTTGATAGTGATGATAATCTTCACTACACAAGGTATGATGCATGATTTTTTTTATCATCCTTTCAGTTATGAACCAGGCAATCAACATGATGATAATGTGGATAACGAAAAGAAACCATTTGATTATAATGATGTATTATATGATGATTATGAGAGTGTGCATGCTGATGCAAGTTAAAAAATATGTTTTGATGAATTAGAAATAGTAGATGACCATGATCTTTGTGTACCCAATGAGCCAAGTCTCACAAATTTTAATGTAGATTTGGACAAGTATCCGTTTGTTGATTTAGATGAGCCTAGTCATGAGTCTTTTCATGTGGATGTGGATGCTGATTTCAAAGTAAAATTAGATTATATTTTGAACTAGAATTACTCACTTTTGAACAAGCTTGGGATGTTGAAGATGTTGGTATGTTATGTTCAAAGGATAACAAAGTGAGTAAGGATGAGGACAAGTAAAAAATCCTTGATGCTTCTCTATACAAACATCATGAAGGACAGTTATAGAGTGTGCCAATGTATGAGTGTATCTCTTTACATACACTTGGAGATGGTTTGCATGATTTGCAAGATCTTTGGTAAGTTCTTGTGATAGTTTCACCTTTGATATGCAAACTTGTAATCAAATCGAGCCTAATAGTACCATCCATGTGGTAAAATGTAAGTGTTATTTTTGTTGGCTAGAAGAAGTTTTCATAAAGTGTGGCAACATGAAAAATATTGAAGAATGTTGTTTTCAGCTTGAGAATGATATATATAATAAATATGATAAGTTGTTGCCACATGATAATCAATATTTTGAGAGTATTCTTGATTTTCAAATGCTTGGTAAGTCTGAATATGTTGATAATGTTGTATATGATTACATGTTGGGATATGCTAGCATGTTTAATCAAGTAGGTTGTAGTGATATAGTCTATGTGATTTGGTTGCCATGTGATAAAAAATCTAAACAAAGAGTAATTTTCCACTTGTACAAAGGCATCCTGACACTTGTGTTTGCAGAAGTGTAGTCAGTCATGTTATTGTGGTGTGACAGAGGCAAGCATGGGTTGAGGGAGATTAGATCCTTTAACATATTGGTGTTTGACAGGGATAAGAATTGACTCCCCTTTTCATTTGGTGGCCTAGGGTCATCAAATGAGGTAAAAAAAGAGGTTGAATAAAGGAGTAGTTTTAGAGCGCCTAATGGACTCGGCATTTGGTCTACTCTCTAGAGATTTTGATTCTTGCTATGATCACAGGGGGCATATATCTCCAATTGGAGCCACTAGTGGCACCTTCAAATTTGGAAAATTTGAAGTTCCCATGTTGAATTTTTTTCCTTCGCACACTCAAAAGTGCACTTGAAAATTTTCCCTAATGACCTACTTTGGATGGTCACAATTTGAAGCTAGTTAATTTTCATGCCAAACCCCCTAGTGGAAATATTCAATTGACATATGGTAACATGCATGTTATTTTTCATCTTCCCATGATGACGTTTGATAGAATTTTGAAAAGAAAACCTAGAGGGTTCTGGGACTGTTTTGTTGTTTGCAAACTCT
>VDFB02000008.1:364189121-364291571 GCA_007258455.2 Sequoia sempervirens
AAGAAAAACTGAAAATAGCAAATCAACACCAAACTGCAATCTAACACTTGAAACAAAAATATTAAGCTTGATATTGACAAAACTAGAAACCAAATTGCAGATCAAAGAAGGGAATAATGATGTTTACCAATCACCAAAAGTTCTTTTCTAAAGCAAATCTAGGACTCAGTTTCCTAGGGGAGAATGGGTCCAAGTTCATGGTTTTTTTGTAGCTTTTACCTGAACCTTTGATATAGATTTGTATCTTCCAATTTTCCTAGGTTTCATAGTTGGAATGTTGGAAATGGATTCAAGATCTTAGTTTCTGTGAGATGACAACAATGTTGACAACTTTTGCAACTTTGACAACTTTATAAATCTTGCATTTTAAAAGGTCTTCAAGCTTTTTTCCACCTAGATCTACAATCACACACATAAGAGAGAAAAATGTTTGTTTTTGGTGAATAGGGGTTTGTCTTGGTCAAACCCCACTTTGGTAGTCAAACCTTGAATTGAAATGAAACATGAAAGAGGGAATGAAGAACGAACAAAGCTATGCTACCACTCAAAAAAACTTTTATTGGATCCTTGATAATGGAGATCTTAGGAAGTCTACAACTTGTATTAGATGGCTTCAATGGATGTGGATCTTGAAACTTGAATTTTTCTTTAAAGAATGCTTTGAATGCTTGAATTGATCATGAAGCCTACATCACAATGTTAGCTCCAAAACAATGCATGATGCCAGAAGACTTTGATATGATGATTGGATCTTGATTTCTACAATAAAAATTTGATATTTTTTCTCTTGAATTCCTTTTATCACTTTTGAAATGCTCTTGAAAATCATATAAAGTTGCTAGGTGAAACATAGTGAAATAATCTTATATTTATAGGTATGTATCCTTAGTTTCCTACAACTCAAATATCAGAAGACGACATTGAATTATGGATTTGAAATCATGAAAATACCACCAAAAAAATAATTTGAATTTAGGTCCTAAGGTTTAGGGAGGACCCACTCGCCCATGCGGGAATGGTTCCTAGGTCCATAAACCTAGGACACACATTGCTCATTGTGAAGTGTTATGTTTAGGCATTAATAAATTTTTGGTATCCTATTCAGAAAATGTAATTAAATAGGCATGGAAAATGAATTAAAGGGCCAATTAAGGCATAATTAAGCTCATTTAATTAAGAGGGCCCAAATAAGTGTGCATATGTAATGAGGCACATTTAACAACACTAAATTAAGGAAAATTTTAATGAGGGACCAAATGAGTGAGAAAATGTAAAGGGATACATTTTTCTACACTACAAAGAGTTAAGATAGCCACAATATTGAATGATCATAACCCAATACACACAATAGGGTAAGTCGTAATTATGTTTGCAATTTATTCAATATAATAAGAAATATTTGAAGGCTAGTTTTAATTTTTATGTGTGTTTATTACCAAGTTGCATGTTTAGATAGTCCTTCTTTGAACCATATAGATATGAATTATTTAGCTCATTATCCTTTCATTCATCCATGTCATCCCCTAATTGAATTCAAAGTATTTTCCTCTACTCTCATATTCCTAATTCTATAGTTCCTCTTTTGTATTTATAATTCTTTTGGGCCATCCAATAATGTTACACATCCTTAGGATCAATTTGTATCACTCCTCAATGCACACCCTTATTTTTCTATAAAAGTGTCCCTTTCTTTCCTTCAATGGCATAAACTTGTGTGTCTAACAATGTTTCTATATGTTGTAAGTGTTAGTCCTCTCATTATACAATATATCTATATCAAATTTGCAAGTCTACCCAACAACACATGATACACATCCATCAATTCAAAGTCATAAAGAACCTTATCATAATATGCTCATATGTTGAACCTTGCCCAACACTATTCTTTCGCTAATATCTTTTCTCCCTACTACAACTATTCCAATCCTATATGGGAATAGATCCTTCCTCCCCCTCAACCCCAACTTGTCTACCATTTTAATATAAACCAAACTATATGTACTAATATCCATCATAACATCTTAATGCACTTACCTTTAGCCTTGCATTTGGTTTATAATAAACCCTTCCTTTGTTCTAATCACCCCTCCTATTGCATTTCAAGGATCTCTATAAAACAAGTGAATTCACATATTCTAAGACCTTCTTTAAGATAAGTGACCTGTCATTTCAAAATGTGGCTCATGTGGTATCATCTATCCTCTTTACTAAGCAATCAAATTCCATATGCCCCTCTTATTTACACCTAAAATATATTCCTCTAAATAATTTATTTGTTTTCCTTTCATATCCTCCTCTACCTTATTGATAATACCCTCTACTTTCATGTTGATTCTCTCTATGAGTGCACCTTCTTTTTAATTTTTAAAATAAAATGCATTCCCTTATCTATACCAAGAGTAGATTTTAATATCATCTTCATTGATTTTATTGTAGAAAATATCATATTATTTCTCTCTATAATGGTGTTTCCTATCAATATGATACTAGAACCCTCTTCTCTAACCCTTCAGGGTTTCTCTTCTATGAGTTTGATTTCACTTGCTACTCTAGTTCTTATCCTTTATTTCTCTTTAGTTGTTTTTTCTTTCCTCTAGCCTCTAGTTCAACTTCTTCTCTATGGTGAATACCAATTGATAGACCGCTTCTACTATTTAGATATTTCTCATACCCAACTCCTCTTGGATAGATTCCATCAACCTAATGATGTAATTTATCACTTTACTAGCTCCTTTATCATAAATTTTTGAGAAAATTTTGATTTTTGGTAGTACTCCTTACTACATTCATTTAAATTCATGTTCCTTTACTACAAGTGGTGAGCCTCCTTCAATATATCCAATTGGTAATTGGCCAAAATCAACTTTTTTTAGCTTAACTCTACCATCAAGTCCCAATTTCCAATGATAGGATTACATTTTCCATTCCTATTTGATTATAATTCCTTCTGTCATATCATTACATGATCTCTCAAATTGGTCTTTGAAATATTCACCTTATTTGGTCCATGATATTTGAATACCTAAAATGTTTCATTAGGTCAGCTATCAATCTATCAACTCCTCAAGATCTAAAGTTCCAAAATAATTTACAATTCCCACTTCAGTCCTCTTCCCAAGATTGGTTATGACCTTCAAAGTCCTCTATTCCTTGTCTTATTCATATCTGTAGACACTGAAAAATGTTAGTCTATGAGCCTCATTTTTCCACCATCTTGGTCTTCCTCCTTACATAATTAAATGTAGTGTCAAAAAATATCATTACTTACATTTTCATACTTGATGTGGGAATAATTAATGATAAATTAGATTTAATATCACCTTGATCTAGTGTTGTGAGGTGTTTTACACATCCACATTAGGTCTTGGGGCCTTTTTAAAGCTAAATTAACCTAACTCTACCTTAATTTAATGTTGTAAAGTGTATTTATTGAAACCTTCACATTAAATTTAGGAGGCTTGTAAATTAAGCAGACGTAATCTAGCATTGTAATGTGTTCTATGCATTCACATTGGATTTAGGTCCCTTCTAAGATAAATAGACACAATTTTTCCCTAATTTAGTGTTGTAAAGTGTATTTATTTATATTTTCACATTGGATTTTGGGTTGTATTGCATTTATTACCTTTATATTATCATTAATAGGCCCCTATAACCCTATATTATGCATCCCAAGGAATATTTTAATCAAAAACTAGAAAATACCAACATATAAACTTAATTTGCACATTCCTCAACATTTTAGCAAGCAAAATAGCTCTTGTGGGACCCATTCATCACTTTGGGTGAATGAGTCCCATCCAAATGGGAATATTCACCTAGCTTGGTGAATGAGTCCCACTTGGCCTATTTTCAAGGTTTAAGTGGGAAAAAATGGGTTTTAAGTTCAAATTTCTTCTATGTCGACCTTGGGGATCTAATAAACAATCATTTGAGTGCATTTTGTATATAAAGAAGCTTTCAAATCATTATTTCAATAATAATTCATGATATCAAGTCAAGCAAGAAAGAGTTAAGGACTCCAAGACTTCACAAGATTGTTATGAGAGTTTGGAATGATTTCTATGGAATTCAAGGGCATAATTCTTCATCAATTTTTTTAGAAATTCAAGATCCATCATCATGCCAAGCATATCAAGCATCAAGAATGTTATTGAGCTAGTGTTATTATGTAGCATTGAAGATCCAAGATCAAGAATTGTTCTACACCTATTGTCAATACCAATATTTACATCCTTCATGGTCATTTCATGTTGAGTTGCAGATTTACAAGACATCATTTATAGGGAATCATTCAAGGTATTATCATCCATGATTCATGTTATTTGTTTCATGTTTCATGCCTTCATTTTATTGTCTCATCATTTGGTTTAATTACCTAAAAGGGGTTTGACCAAGGAAAACCCCTATTATCTAGGAATCAACACTTTCTTTTTCTCTCTCTATGATTGTAGATCTAGGTGGTTTAAAAAATTGAAGATCATTAAGGATTAGGTTGTAAGCTTGTTGGAATTTTCTCCCCATTTGCAAGGTCATAATCCTCATTAAAAGGCCTTCTACAGCCCCAAAATTAGAATTTTGGATCTAAAAACCTAGAGAAACAGATTGAGCAGAGTGAGAAGAGTAGATTTAGACCTTGAAGTCCTAGAAAATCAAACTAGACTCATTCACCACAAATTAGGAATGAGCCCAAATGTAGGTGTGGTGACACCTTCAAATTTTGCAAATTTGAAATGCTCATGTTGAAATGTTTTCCTTTGCTCACTCAAAAGTGCACCTACAACATTTTCCCAAGTGACCTAATTTGGAGGGTCACAATTCAAAGCCAGTTGATTTTCTTGCCAAACCCCCTAGTGGAAATATTTAGTTGACATATGGTAACATGCATGTTAGTTTTTAGCTTCCCATGATGAGTTTTGATAGGGTTTTGAAAAGAAAAGCTAAAGCGTTCTGGAACTATTTTGTTGTTTGCGAACTCTCTATCCTTTGAAGTGGCCTCCTGATCGAGCTCATATTCAATAGCTGGATGATCGTCAATACAAAGGAATTGTTTCCCTATATTACCCCCACATTCATATGCTCCCTAGTCTGGTTTTAGAGCCTCATGGTCAGATTTGATTATTTTTTGAGATCAAAAGAAAATGTCGCTTGTTTTGCTTTTACATCTGCATTTCTAACATGTTTCAAGGTGGTCAACTTTGACCCCTAATATCTCGCGCATAATGATGATTGAAGAAAATTCCTCTTGCACACATGCTCAATGGATCTAAATGAGCTTTTGTTTCCATTGGCAGATTGCTAGGAGATGGTTTGATTTTTTTTAAGTGGTGACTTGGTGAGCCATTATTGGTTCTGAACATGTGTAGTTGTAGAAAATTCTAATTGAGCAAATTTGGCATTTAATATCTTACACCTCGAAATATATTTTGTTGAGTTGTTTGTTGTACTATGTTCTTGGGTCAAATTTCTACATGCTTGTGTGTTTTCATGGCTCTAGGAGGTTGTTTGACTAGTTTTCCAAGGCGATTCTAGAGGCCACTAGTCCTATTTTGATCACTGTGCAAATTTGCTAGAAAAAAATATTTTAATGGCAGCCCAATTCATTTTTTCACCTCAGATGCATTCAAAGGCAGTGTCAAGTCAATTGAACATGAAATTTGATTTGAAATGATTTTTTTTTAGCCGATCCCACATGGGGACCTAGCATGTTTTACATAGTCATGAGATTGTAAGTGTTACATTGCATCCTGTTGGATGACACTTTGGTTATGAAAGGCATGAACTTCAAAGCACTATTCCTTAAGGGGTTTTTATTTTTCATCTTCACAAGTTTTTAAATCTATCTCGAAGGGGGTGGTGTTGCATTTGAGTCACCATGGGATAAAATCACAACACTATTCACTCTTGCTTGGTTGTTTGAACAAGCAAAAAATAAAGTTCAATACAACTAGCATTCATGTCAAGGAATTGGCTACCAACTACAAAATAGTTGATGGTGATTGGGTTGATAATGTTATGATGGATAGCCTAAGCTGAAGTTTATTCAAATAATTATTATAAATCACTTGATCATCATTGTTTCTACTTCAAATAGGAAGATAAGAAGAGCTTCAGTACTAAAGTGCTTTAGTAGAGATAAAGAAATAAATACGAGGAAGAGGAAGGTTATGTCCAAAGAGGACCAAGCTGAAGTTATCAACTCCTTTGTTAAACAACATATGTTGCAGCTTCCTGGAGAATTTCCCACTTTTAATTTTGTCATGAAGGAAGTAGGGGTTTTGGGGACATTCTAAGAAATATTCTTGAAGGAATAAAACTAAGCTTGAAAACGTCTCGAGATCAAAAGAAAAAATGTAGAATTTGGTGGAGGAGGTTGTCAAAGTGAATGAATACTGACCAAAGGTTATATGTTTTCTTAGCAACGTGGGATTAACATGATGATTAACTCAAATAAAAAAATAAAAAAATATGACTGCACAAAGTGGATCGATGCAAAGAGTTTTCTTGTGGAATTTCATTTGGAAGCACTTAGTAGCTCGGCACGATGAGAGGATGGAACCCAAGGAATAGACCAATACACCCTGAAGGCTAGCAAACCATTTTGTAGGGTGTTCATCTTGCTTGGGTAGCCATTGCGCCTATAGGTAGAGGTCATTTTAATATGACAAAAAGGAGTGTCATAGAGGCACAAGATGCTAATGCAAGAAGTGTTATGATTTGGTGTCCAATGAGAGTAAAGCTCACAGGTGAACCAAGCATACTTATATTCATGGCTAGGTCATTCTAATAATTCCATGTGAGGACATGAAATTCTAATTACTATGAATAAATGATTGATTTCATTCAAGATGTTTTATCTTGGTGTGAGGCAGAATTGGAAAGTTCTTATGAAAGTGATATTTGGAACTCAGTTGTTGGACATGAAATTTTCATGGACTAAAGGAATATGCAATTCAGAGATGAAGTTTGCAAAGGAATTTGGCACTTGAGTTGTAGATGGATCAAAATTGTTTGAAGGAATTCTTTGTTGGTGCACAAAATAGGAGGAAACCTATCTTAGGAAGGATTGATAACTATTGTGTAAGGTATTTGCATAGTTGAGATGGAATCCAATACACAGAAAACACCGTGAGAAAGGAAGCAAACCATTTAATAGAATGCCTCTAAGAGACATCATTTCAAGGAATTTTTTAATCATGGGATGTGATTAAAGCTGAGGTTTATGAGTTGCTGAATGGGGCGCGACCAACTTGCTAGAATGGTGGTCAATTTGATATTGAAAAGGATTTTTTTTGTAGAAAATACAGGAAGTCGATGCAGAGTACCTTGATCCAAATGATTGATGGTGGGTAAATGTGGTGTTGGATCTTTTATGAAAGATTGTGCTTGCGGTGAAAATGTATCAAAATTGTTCAAATAAAATTTTCTCACTACCATTGTCAAGGAGCTGCAAAAACACCTTTGTTCGATGATGTTGCAAGAAGGAGAAACTAGGGCACAAAGCAGATCAATGGTCAGGATAAAGAGGACATCATGGCCAAATCTTGGCCCCATCCCACTGACCCTATGTGAAGGAATATGATATCACATAAAAGGCTATGGGGTGCACAAGGTATGCCTCAGTATAAGCCCAATGAAATATTTAAACATTAAAAACATTTGCTAATATCATAAAATTAAAATTGCATTTCGCTAGGTGGTAAAGGTTTGGTGGGCTCAGAGTTTTCTTTTAAAAAATGTAGATGGAATGTGGTGAGTAAAAAATAATACCTGATGAATATTTAAGAGCAAGGCTTTTAATTATAGACTAAAAAACAAAAGGCACAGAAAAAAAGTTTTAAAAGGAGCCCTCTCATTTTAAATGGTAAAGACATTAAACATAAGTACAAAATATTTAAAGAGCATGATTGAATTTTCTCAAATGTAAGATAAAAATAAAATGTGAAATACAAGGTAAAAGCACGAGTAATACTTTGTTGGCGTGATGAATTTTTAAAAAAATCCTTCACCATATTTCAATATAAAGGGAAGCAGGGGGTAAACATTTTTAATTTTGTCTGGAGGAGTGAATTAAATATTCACTGTGGGTCAAGTGAATTCACTATTCACTTTATAAACAAAGACTATGTCTTGGGCACATAAATGAAAAATGCAATTATAATGTGCAGCAAGATAAAGAGGAATTCTAAAAGGACTTTCATGTGAAGATATTTTTCAACTACAGGGGTAAAAATGGAAAATGGAGGTGCATATTTGCACAGTCATGGTGAATTTTTTGTTGCAAAGCAAAAAGAAAAGGAAAGTAAAATACATAGGCATAGTTTCTTATTTCAAAGGAAGAGAGAAGAGGGAGGCTTGTCCCAGCTTCTTGTTGATTAACATAGGAAGAAGCTTCTAGAGGTCTTCAATAGATTAATTTTAGGGCTCTTCTTCCTTCTTTATCTTCTCATCTTTTCTCATTGTAAAGGGTTCTGAATTTTTGTATGGGCTGGGTAGATAGAGAAATGTTGAGTTTGAGTCATGAATTGAGTATGCAAATTGTAATGGCTAAGTTCCATGAGTAAATATCAATCAGTTTGTGCAAATAGAGAATGACTGTCATCAAATTGTCTCAAGATTTGTACACTTTGAGTCATATGAATTCAATATACAAAGCATGCTTGAATTTGTCATCTCAATTTCCTTGAGATTGTGTTGTTTGTTCATGTTTCTATTTCAAAGAAATGGTTAAATTGCTTTGAGTAGATAATTGTGATTTCAAATGTGCAATGTAGATCTATAAGAAGAGTTTGGATGACAACAAGAGTGGATATGTTGGTGTAAGAAATTAGCAGTTGAATCCACTGGTTGAAGTCTATTTTCTAATGAAGTTCTCTTTAGGATTATATATTAGACTCCATGTCCCAAAATTAGGCACTAATTTGTTATTCAGCTTAATGCATTTTCAAAAACAAATTATGAATTCAAAATAATTTTAATTATTGTTGTTTGGTTTGGGTTTAGTGTTGAATCTTGCTTCCCAATTGCTTAGTGAGTTTTGAGATACCAAAAATATAGCTAGATTTGAAGTTGTCAATACTTTCCTTGGTATATTTTCATTGGGAATTATCTACTTTAAAATGAAATGTCTATGCATAATTGAAGTAAGTCTTTGGAAATTGTCAAGGGAGACCCCCCTTGGTCTTTCAAAGCCAAAAGTGTAGGAGATTTTAGTCTTTGACTAGATCTTGTTAGTTGGCCAAATCCATCTTTTAGTCCGAGTATAAGAAATTGGATATTCTTTAGGACTCATTTCAAAGGTTGATTTGGGAAACCAATAGATTGGCTACTTTGTTGGAGAGAAGTGAATTATTTTGTTAATTTTTTCCTAGAATCTTCGGTGCAAATTTGTTGAAGTCCATTTGGAAAGAGTTAAAAAGAATGAATTACTGGTTCAGATGTTGAAGAAGTTCCAAATCTGCAAATTGATGTGTTGTAGCCCCAAATTCAAAAGACTATGAAGAGACTCTTCTAGAGGAACTTAGAGAATTTATTGTCCTCGATGAAGATATCCTTGCTTCAAAGGTTTTCTTCTTGTTGAATAGGTCGTGAATTTACAATTTATGCACATAAAGGGTTGTTTTTTGTTAGTGTGACATGAAAATGCTCGATTCAAAGTTGTAGCAGCTAGATCTATGAAGGTACATGGCTCTATGCATACTTTCATTTGTTGGATCTATCGTATTGAATGCAATTGTTGTTCCATTTAAAGTATATGTCTAAGTATTCAAAAATTTGCTAGTATGGATGGTTAGAATGATTTTAATAATGTAGGGATTTCCCTCCATTTCCATTATCATATGTTTCAAACTCCGGTTACCACCATGTTAGCAACTATCCTATTGATCCTTCATATTGTCATGGTTATGATTATACACATTATTTAAACCCTGATTTGTAAATATCTATGGATTACCAAACATAAATAACCATTCCATTAGAAGCCTTATTATAGATTGTCAAGAAGCTTTAGAAGTCTGATAATCCTCAAACATTTGACACCACAAAGTACATGAACCCAAGTGTAAACAATCCTAGCCTAAGTTGGGGATGAAAGGCTATGTTGGGGAGGAAAATTAGAGAGATGAACAAAAGGATGATGCCTCTACAAGCCTAGTTAAATGATAACCATACTATATCTACTAGCCAAATTATTACACCATTTGTCAATTATTTTGATCCAGTGTATAACCAATTAGAGTTGTCATGGCTTGATTACAAGGCTCAAAGTATGCCAACTCAAGTCTATAAACAGATGTGTATATTTTATGGATACAATGTCTATGAAGGAGATGCAAATGTCCAAAGTTTTTATAGCTACATGGAGAAACATTCATTTGGAGATCAGGATATGCGGCTGAGATTTTTTGTTAGATCTCTTGAAGCTATAGCTAGGGATTGGTACTAAAGTTTTCTTGAGAAATCCTTTTCCTCCTGGGATAAACTAGTGAATGCTTATAGAGAAGAATTTGTAAGAGAGCCTTCTGACCTTGTCACAAGGTTAAAGCAGATTAAAAATTGAGATGAAGAGTCAAGCATTGATTTCAATCATAGATATGTTGTTGCTCTTTCACTAATCCCTGAAAATTTCAAGCCCTTAAATTGCATTCATATGTATTTTGAAGCTTTTGAGGAGGGATCTAGTGAACTATTAAAGGATTTTTAAATATTGAGTATGTAGATGGCTTACACATTTTTAGATAATTTGGATAAAATGAGGAATGAATATGTGAAAATTTTGTTGTCTTCAATTGTGGGTAAACATGTTGATAACATTAGCAATTGTTTGAATACAAATGATCATATGTCTTCAGTTTCAAATAAAGACAAGTGCACACTTTAGAAAGTAGAAGTTAAGAGTGATGCAATATGTACCATTGATGTTCTTGGCAGTGAAAATGTTTGTGTCTATCCTCAAGAGGATGTAAATAAAAAACACAATTATGACACCTAGTTCAATACTAAAACAAAAAAAGATGTGGATTGTTGTTATGGCAGCCTAGAAGGTAAGCAAGAATGAACAAAAGGACAACCTGTTCTCTATGACGGATTGTGACTATGCTTTTGACAAGGTTGTTAGTGATTCAATCTCCTATGATTGGGGAAATCCACTTTATGATTAATCCATTGAGTTTTCAGATTTTGATGACGATGACATCATGATATATCCTGATTTACAATTTGATAATGCATTCAATTCTAGTGGAGGTCAAGGAGAGGAAGTGGTTGAAATAATGAGTCATAACAATGATCTATTGAACAATAAACAAATTTCAAATCCATTGACCATAGAATATCATAAATGTGTGCATGTGAATAACCCTTAGTTGTGGTGTGTTCCCCATACTTATTTTGATAGTGATGATAATCTTCACTACACAAGGTATGATGCATGATTTTTTTTATCATCCTTTCAGTTATGAACCAGGCAATCAACATGATGATAATGTGGATAACGAAAAGAAACCATTTGATTATAATGATGTATTATATGATGATTATGAGAGTGTGCATGCTGATGCAAGTTAAAAAATATGTTTTGATGAATTAGAAATAGTAGATGACCATGATCTTTGTGTACCCAATGAGCCAAGTCTCACAAATTTTAATGTAGATTTGGACAAGTATCCGTTTGTTGATTTAGATGAGCCTAGTCATGAGTCTTTTCATGTGGATGTGGATGCTGATTTCAAAGTAAAATTAGATTATATTTTGAACTAGAATTACTCACTTTTGAACAAGCTTGGGATGTTGAAGATGTTGGTATGTTATGTTCAAAGGATAACAAAGTGAGTAAGGATGAGGACAAGTAAAAAATCCTTGATGCTTCTCTATACAAACATCATGAAGGACAGTTATAGAGTGTGCCAATGTATGAGTGTATCTCTTTACATACACTTGGAGATGGTTTGCATGATTTGCAAGATCTTTGGTAAGTTCTTGTGATAGTTTCACCTTTGATATGCAAACTTGTAATCAAATCGAGCCTAATAGTACCATCCATGTGGTAAAATGTAAGTGTTATTTTTGTTGGCTAGAAGAAGTTTTCATAAAGTGTGGCAACATGAAAAATATTGAAGAATGTTGTTTTCAGCTTGAGAATGATATATATAATAAATATGATAAGTTGTTGCCACATGATAATCAATATTTTGAGAGTATTCTTGATTTTCAAATGCTTGGTAAGTCTGAATATGTTGATAATGTTGTATATGATTACATGTTGGGATATGCTAGCATGTTTAATCAAGTAGGTTGTAGTGATATAGTCTATGTGATTTGGTTGCCATGTGATAAAAAATCTAAACAAAGAGTAATTTTCCACTTGTACAAAGGCATCCTGACACTTGTGTTTGCAGAAGTGTAGTCAGTCATGTTATTGTGGTGTGACAGAGGCAAGCATGGGTTGAGGGAGATTAGATCCTTTAACATATTGGTGTTTGACAGGGATAAGAATTGACTCCCCTTTTCATTTGGTGGCCTAGGGTCATCAAATGAGGTAAAAAAAGAGGTTGAATAAAGGAGTAGTTTTAGAGCGCCTAATGGACTCGGCATTTGGTCTACTCTCTAGAGATTTTGATTCTTGCTATGATCACAGGGGGCATATATCTCCAATTGGAGCCACTAGTGGCACCTTCAAATTTGGAAAATTTGAAGTTCCCATGTTGAATTTTTTTCCTTCGCACACTCAAAAGTGCACTTGAAAATTTTCCCTAATGACCTACTTTGGATGGTCACAATTTGAAGCTAGTTAATTTTCATGCCAAACCCCCTAGTGGAAATATTCAATTGACATATGGTAACATGCATGTTATTTTTCATCTTCCCATGATGACGTTTGATAGAATTTTGAAAAGAAAACCTAGAGGGTTCTGGGACTGTTTTGTTGTTTGCAAACTCTTTGTCCTACAAAGTGGCCTCTTGTTTGAGTTCATATTTCACAACTAGATGATCGTGAAAAAAAATGGATTGTTTCCCTATATTCCCCCCCACATTCATATGCTCCCTAGTCTAGATTCAGAGCCTCATGATTAGATTTTTTTTTTTTTGAGATCAAAAGAAAATGCATTTTGTTTTGCTTTTACATTTTCATTTCTGACATATTTCAAATTGGTCAACTTTAACCCCTAATATCTCACACAGAATGATGATTGAAGAAAAGACCTCTTGCACATGTTCTCAATGGACCTAAATGATCTCTTTTTTCCACTGGAAACTTCCAAGGAAATGGTTTAATATTTTTTCGAAGTGGTGACTTGGTGAGCCATAATTGGTTTTGAACAGGTGCAGTTGCAGAAAAGGCTGACTAAGCAACTTTGGCATTTAATTTCTTGCATCTCAAAATCTCATTTTCCAAAATGTTTATTGCACTATGTTCTAAGGTCAAATTTCTACATGCTTGTACATTTTCATGGCTCTAGGAGGTTGTATGACCAGTTTTCCAAGGCGATTCCAGAGCCCATTGGTACTATTTTGATCAATGTGCAAACTTGCTAGAAAATAGATTTTAATGACAACCCGGTTCATTTTTCACCTTAGATTCATTAAAAGGCAGTGTCAAGTCAATTGAGCATGAAATTTGTTTTGAAATGATTTTTTTTATCTGGGCCCACATGGGGTACCTGCATGCTTTACATAGTCATGAGATTGTAAGTGTTGCATTGCACCCTGTTGGAGGACACTTTGGTTATGAAAGGCATGAGCTTCAAAACACTATTCCATAGGGTGAACCCATAATAGTGGTCTATAATTTTTGGCCAAAATGGACACTGAAATTATTTTTTTAACTAAATCTTCACATTCGGGCACCTATAGCGGCTAAACCATGAGGAATTTGAAGATGATGCAAACTAGAGTCTCATCACATTTTGTCTGTAGATTCTAAAAATATTTTTCAAAATTTTGGAATCAGATTGTACTTCTTTTTCCATCTCCCATGAAACTCTTTTTCAAAAACAACCTTTTTAAAAAGTGACACACCGTATAACACATAATTTTTTTTCCATGAAGGATAAAATTCTAATTCTTTCGAATTTAGAATTGTAACTCTGATATCTAGTGCTTCCACTTGGTTAGATAGTTTTTTATTGAATATTTTTTCCTTAATCAAGTTTTGAAGTCAAACCAATCACAATTTAGACATAGCGCGATTGTATAACGTGTAACTTTTTTTGTATATATCAAAATTCTTTTTTTTGTTGGATCAAGGACTTCAATATTTGGTGCACTCATATCTTTCAAATTTTTTTGATAATATACTATTTTTCCACATGTGTAGAGAAAAAACCTTCATTTTAGATGAAAAACCTATGTTTAATAAAACTAAAAAAAAAATACATATTAAATTTATATTCATTGGATAGCTCATTCTGAGGACTACCTGATTTCAGTTGGGTTTGTGAATATTCCTCCATTTTCATCCTCAACCCAAGCTCCGAAGTGCCAAAATTTATGTCTTTTTTGTGTCTCAGGGGGGTTGAGGGATAAGGGGGCTTCGTACGAACCCCTAGGGGTTTGCTCGAACCAAGGTTCATTTGAACCTTGGTTCATTCAAACCCCTTCAAAGGGGTTCACTCAAACCCCTTTGCTTTGCATTTTTTTTGGTTTTTTGATAGTTAAAATTCAAAGGGTTTCAGTTGAACCCTAGTTTGGGTGAACCTTTAATGGGTTTGTTCGAACCTATAGGCTCGTATGAACCCCCAAAATCACTTTTTTTTGCTTTGGGGTCATTTTTTGTTAGTTTTCCTTCCTCACTTGAGTTGTAAACCAC
The DNA here is from genome assembly GCA_007258455.2 of Sequoia sempervirens. Lineage (NCBI taxonomy): Eukaryota > Viridiplantae > Streptophyta > Pinopsida > Cupressales > Cupressaceae > Sequoia > Sequoia sempervirens. The sequence goes on from VDFB02000008.1 coordinate 364,203,931, forward strand.
TATTGTGGCTTCACCCCATAAGTGGGTTTTCATTTTTCATCATCACAAGTTTCTTTCATCTATCTTGAAAGGGGTTGTGTTGCAATGGAGTCACCATGGGATAAAATCACAACATTATTCACTCTTGCTTGGTTGTTTGAGCAAGCAAAAAAAAAAGTTGGATACAACTAGCATCCATGTCAAGGAATTGGCTGCCAATTGCAAAACAACTAAAGGTGATTTGGTTGATAGTGTTATGATGGACAACCTAGGATGAAGTTTATTCAAATAATTATCATAAACCACTTGATCATTGTAGCTTCTATTTCAAATACCAAGATAAGAAGAGTTTGAGTACTAAAGCGATTTTGGTAGAGATAAAAGAAATAAATGAGATGAAGAGGAGGGCTATGTCCAAAGAGGAATGATCTGAAGTTGTCAACTCCTTTGTTAAATAATATATGTTGCAGTTTCCTAGAGAATTTCCCACTTTCACTTTTTTCATGAAGGAAGTAGGGGTTATGAGGATGTTCTAAGAAATCTTCTTACAGGACTAACACTAAGATTGAAAACATCTCAAGATCAAAAGAAAAAATGTAGAAATTGGCAGAGGAGGCTGTCAAAGTGAATGGATATAGACTAAAGGTTATATGTTTGCTTGGGAATGTGGGATTAACATGATGACTAGCTGAACTCAAAAAATAAAAAAATATGACTCAGCAAAGTGGATCAATGCAAAGAGTTTTCTTGTGACATTTCATTTGGAAGCACTTAGTAGCTTGGCATGATAAGAAGATGGAACCCAAGGAATAGACCAATACACCCTGAAGGCTAAAAAACCATTTTGTAGGGTGTTCATCTTGCTTGGGTAGCCATCACGCCAGTAGTTAGAGGTCATTTTAATATGACAAAGAGGAGTTTCATAGAGGCACAAGAGGCCAATGCAAGAATTTTTATGCTTTGGTGCCTAGTGTGAGTAAAGCTCATAGGTGAACCGAGCACACTTATATTCATGGACAGGTCATTCTAATAATTCCACGGGAAGATATGAAATTCTAATTGCTATGAATAAATGATTGATTTCATCCAATATGTTTTATCTTGGTGTGAGGTGGAATTGGAAAGTTCTTATGGAAGCAATATTTGCAACTCAGTTGTTGGATGGAATTTTCATGGACTAAATTAATAAACAATTTGGAGATGAAGTTTGCAAAAGAAGTTGGCACTTGAGTTACAGATGGATCAAAATTCATTGAAGTAATTTTCTATTGGTCCACAAAACAAGAGGAAACTTATCTTAGGAAGGCCTGATAATTGTGGTGTAAGGTATTTGCATAATAGAGATAGAATCGAGTGCGTAGAAAAAACCCTAAGAAGGGTAGGGAACCGTTTAATAGAATTCCTCTAAGAGACATCATTTCAAGGAATGCTTTAATCATGGGATGTGATTAAATCCAAGGTTTATGAGTTGTTAAATGGGGTACAACTAGCTTGCTAGAATGGTGGACAATTTGATATTGCAAAGGAATTTTTTATAGAAAATACACGAAGCAACTCCAAAGTGCCTTCATCTAGATGCTGGATTGTGGGTAAATGTGGTGTTGGGTCTTTTATGAAAGATTGCACTTGCAATGAAAATGTATCAAAATTTTGCAAGGAAAATTTTCTCATCGCCATTGTCAAGGAGTTGCAGAAATACCTCTATTTGATGATTATGCAGGAAGGAGGAACTATGGAAAAAAGCAGATCAATAGTCAGGATAAAGAGGATGTCATGGCCAAATCTTGGCCCCAGCCTGTTGAGCCTAGGTGAAGGAAGATGATGTTATGAAAAAGGCCATGGGGTGGGCTGGGTATGCCTCAATATAAGCCCGGTAAAATATTTAAACATTAAACACCTTTGCTAATATTAAAAAATTAAAATTGCATTTCACTAAATGGTAAAGATTTGGTGGGCTTAGATTTTTCTTTTAAAAATTGCAAATGGAATGTGGTGAGTAAAAAATAATGCTTGATGAATCTTTTAAGGGCAAGGCTTTTAATTATAGGGTGAAAAACAAACGGCACAAGAAAACGTTTTAAAAGTGGCCCTCTCATTTTAAATGGTAAAGACATTAAACATAAGTACAAAATATTTAAAGAGACCGATTGAATTTTATCAAATGTACAGTCAAAATAAAATTTCAAGTGCAAGGTAAAAGAATGAGTAATATTTTGTTGGTCTGATGATTTTTAAAAAAAAATCCTTCACCATATTTCAATATAAAGGGAAGTAGGGGTAAAATTTCTTAATTTTGTTTGGAGGAGTGAATTAAATATTCACTGTGGGTAAAGTGAATTCATTATTCACTTTATAAACAAACACTATGTGTTGGGAACATAAATGAAAAATGCAATTGTAATGTACAACAAGATAAAGAGGAATTATAAAAGGATTTTCATGATCAAATATTTTTCAACTGTAGAGGTAAAAATGGAAAATGGAGGTGCGTATTTGCATGGTCAAGGTGAATTTTCTATTGCAGAGCAAAAGGTGAAGGCAGTCAAAATACATAGGCATAGTTTGTTATTGCAAAGGAAGAGAGAAGACAGAGGATTTTCCTAGCTTCTTGTTGTTGATTAACGAAGGATGAAGCTTCCAGGTGTCTTCAACAGATTAATTTTATGGCTCTTTTTCCTTCTTTATCTTCTCTTCTTTTCTCACTATAAAGGGTTATGAATTTTTGTATGGGCTGGGTAGATAGTGAAATTCTGAGTCTAAGTCATGAATTGAGTATGTAAATTGTAATGGCTAAGTTTCATGAGTAAATATCAATCAGTTAGTGCAAATAGAGCATGATTTTCAACAAATTGTCTCCAAATTTTTACACTTTGAGTCATATGAATTCAATATACAAAGCATGTTTGAATTTTTCATCTCAATTTCCTTGAGATTGTTTTGTTTGTTCATGGTTTTATTTCAAAGAAATGGTTAAATTACTTTTAGTAGATAATTGTGATTTCAAGTGTGGAAGGTGGATCTGTAAGAAGGTTTTGGATGACAACAAGAGTGGATCAATTGGTTTAGGTCATTAGCAGTTGAATCCATTGGTTGAAGTCTATTTGTTAATGAAATTCTCTTGATTATATATTTGACTCCATGCCCATAAATTAGGAACTGATTTGTTATTTAGCTTAATGCATTTTCAAAAAAAAATTATTAATTCAAAAATCATTTTAATTCTTGTTGTTTGGTTGGGGTGTAGTGTTGAATCCTACTTCCCAATTGTTGAGTGAGTGTTGAGATACCAAAAATATAGCAAGATTTGAAGTTGTCAATGCTTTCCTTGGTATATGTTCATAGGGAGTTATGTGATTTAAAATGCAATGTATGTGCATAATTGAAGTCTTTAAGAATTGTCAAGTGAGACCACCCTTGGTCTTATAGAGCCAAAAGTATGGGAGATTTCGATTTCTATCTGAATATTGTCAATTGGCCAAATCCATCTTTGAGTTTGAGCATAAGAAATTGGCTATTCTTTAGGACGCATTTGATCTATTGATTTGCAAAACCAACAAGGTTTTTTTCATAAATTCTTGTAGATCCAAATACCCTTTTGTCCAAAACCTACTTCGGTGCAAAAATCTAAAATTGGGACTGATTCAGCCAGAATAGAAAATGAGTCCCACTAGGTCAAAAGTTATAATTTATAGAATTCCAGGACTCCTTCCAGTCATCTTCAAGTTTCTAGGTGCACACCTTCCTTTCTGCAATTTTCTATTTCATTTCATTCACTTTTCTAGGTCATTTAGTGTTACTTTTCATTCTATTAGGGTTTTGCATTTCATCTTGCATTTCATTTTCTTTTCCAAGTCTAAAATTGGTGGTGAACCTCTCTTGTAATCTAAAATCATATCCTAGGATACCTTATTGGCATATCTCTCCCTCCATTCTTTATTGGATTGAGATCTCTAAGGTGTCCTTGAGTGTAGCAATTGTGAAATAGGAACCATATCCTTGTGCTCTATTCCTCCAAGGTGGGGAGTACTATTTTCGTGACTACATTTTGATGAACCTTCATTTAGAACATCATGATTCTAATTTGGAGTTCTTCATCATCCTAGCTTTAGTGTGCATTAACATTGCATTTCATTTCATATTAGTTAATTGGCATTCTAGGGTTTTAAAAATTTGCATTAGTGAAAGTGCATATAGATTGCACTTTTGCATCTAAAATCATCAAAAATCATCTAAAAACTCCATTTTCATTTAGTTTATAGATCATACAAACCAAAAAGCATAAAAATCCATTAAAAAATTTTGAAAATTTTGAAAAAAATCCCTACTGGGACTCATTCACCACCTTGGGAAAATCTATCCCAAAGTAAATCTAAAACATCCTTTTATAGCACTGAAAACCTTGTTTCTACACTTTTGTTTTCTACCGTGAACTATTTGTTTCAGTTGGTTGATTTTTTATTACATGCATTTAATTAAATCTAGCTTAAATTGGTCCATTTCATGCATTCCTCAATTCCAAATTTGCATTAACAACATTTCATCTTTTAGTTTATTGCATATTATAATTAGCAAATTACCTTGTTTCAAATTTGAGAATTGCATTTAAACTTTTCACTTTAGGTCATTGCATTGCACTTTCTTTACTTTTCCATGATAGCATGTTTTCTTTCAAGAGACATGGCTTTGATATGGTTAAAAATGGATTGGATAAGTACAACATCCCATCTTATGAGTTCAATTTAGAGTACAATGGTGGGATCATTAAGAAGCATGTTAGTCATCCTTCTACTATCTTTCATAGTTATGAGAACATCTTAGAGAAAGTGGATCAAACCATTGACACATTCCTTAATATTGCATTACCTATTGGTGAGGATGGTATGATACAAGAGGATGCATGCGTAGACAATCATAACAACCATAAGTTTGTTCTTCTCCCAATACCTCTCCTATTAGGGTCTTGATTTTCCCTTTCCTCTTTCCTCTCTGGAAGATATTAGAAAACAAGAAGATGAGATCTTAGAAACATTTATAAACATCACCTTACCTATTCTACATTCATCCCTTGCTTGTGAGAATGTTCTAATGAAAGAGTATGATATTATAGATAGCCATGAAAATCAAAATTGTCCTCCTAATATCCCTCCTTGATGCAAAGAGGATAGGTTGGTGTTAGAATATGCACCTATTGAGAGTCATGAGAATCTTTTTCCTCCCTTCCCTAATGCTCCTAACTTTTGGAAAGATCTATTTGGTAAGCATGAAAATCATAGTTTTCCTTCTCTTGATGCCTTCCCTATTTGTGATGAACCTTCTTTAGAAAATATAACCATAGAATGTGATGAACATCTTACAAGCTCCCCTACTAGGGTAAATAGTATGGCACAAGAGAATAAGACCTTAGAGAAAAAGGGCAATAAAATAGAGCCTTCTCCTAATATCCCCACTATCGATAAGAAAGAAAATTCAACCATTAATAACTCCCTTACGTGTGATGAAGTCATTTTAGAAGAACCAAGCTTTGAATGTCATGAACATCTAGCTGGTAGTCCTCCTAAGAACACTCCCCCTAGGGAGGATATCATGGTGCAAGAAAAGGAAAACATTGACAATAATGATATTATTCCCTTAGATGAAGATTTTGAAGTAGCATTATACTCTCCTTCACTAAGGGACGTTAATATTATTCAACCTCAACTCATCCTTTACCCACCTTCACACAAACCACAAACTCAACATAAACCCAAAATTATCCTTTACCCACCTACGAATGTTTCACAGTATTCAAATCATAATATCGTTGCTCATACATATAACACTAGAAACAATCTACAACCAAGACAACCAACCCCAACAACCTTACCTTTTCCTAATCCCATTTTTCCTAGTGCTCCTCATTTTCCCTTGCATAGTGGGAAGGATTATGACCTTGTTGAAAAACTTAGGGAATACTCTTGCAAATATATCCCTTTGGGACCTAATTCAGAATTCACCTAATTATCACACTATGATTCAAACCACCTTACAACAAGTTCCTATCCCTTCTAATGCAAACCTGAATGACATAGCAGCCATGATTCAAGGAATAAATGTTGACATTGTTTTCCACCAAATTTACTTCCCTCCTTTGGAAGTGCAAAAAAAAAATGATGCTTTTATGACAATAGCTAAATACAATAGAACAAGAATAAAGAGAACCCTTTTCAACAATGGCTCCACCCTTAATGTGTGTAGTGCAAACCTTTTGGATAGGATTCATGTGGATAAATAAAATATTCAACCTGATTCCTTGTTTATTCATGAATTTGACAATGTAGGAAAGCAACCACTCATTGTGATTACATTACCTATTATAGTTGGAAAGGCCACATTACAAACCCCAATCCATGTTATGCCACATGATCTTTCCTATAATCTTCCTTTAGGAAGACCATGGATTCATGCAATGAATGGGGTTGCCTTCTACTCTTCATCATAAAATTAAGTATATTTACAACAACAAAGTGTACACAATCGAAGAAGACCCTAACCCAAATAGTTGTCTAAACATTGAGAAAGGAAAGGAAAATCCTTTGGAAACATTAACACCAACCACACAAGTGGAACCCGTACAACAAAAAGACAAAGAAAAACACATGAAGAAAATGACAAAGCTATTAGAAGATGATTGGGGTTCCTTAGACTTTGAACCAACATTCATGGAAGAATACAATATCACACACAAAGATTCTGGAAAGGGAAACAAAAAAATGATAATGTCAACACAAAATTCAAAAGACCCTTCGAAAGCATCTACCTCAACCACTTTATAAAAAAATAAAACAAATTACACAACAAAATTTGATGAAGTTTATTATCAACAACCTCTGAATCTAAAAGAAATGAAAAAGCTTTATGGAAGAGGTTGTGAACTTATGAAACAACTTGGTTATAGAAACAAAACAAACAAATAAATATTCCCTTAATGTCAATGTCATCATGTAAAACACTAATGATTTGAGTTCGTTATATTTTACACCCTCTTGTAAAGGATGGAATAAAATATCACAATCTAAAGAGTCTTGTGTAGGTATAATACCTTGTACTAAGCAAGAGATATCTTTGTCACAAAATAAAGGAACATCTTCTTTTGATCAAGAGAGTATCTTGTCGATACTCCTCCAAGATTTTTTGATATCCTTTCCTCCAAGAACACAAAAGGAATTTTATTACAAGACTTCATTTTGTGCATATCATAGAATTCATGGTCCTGCTACTAATGAATGTAAGTCTTTAAGTAATCAAATTCAACATCTTAAGGACTGTGGTGTTCTTCCTTGTGTTGAAGCACCTAGTTCCTCTAATTGATACTTATTTCCATGCTAGTTGATCACCTTTCATGTACATATAAGAGCAAGACTAGGATGTGGACGACATGCCTTAAGTTGGATCACATGTAACATACTTATTCATGATGTAGTTTGATTCAGAAACATATGACTTGGCATAGGGCTTTCCAAATAAGCTCTCATGTCTTCTACTTTAAAGCAATTGCTCACAGTAATGGTGTTAGAAACCACTTTAAAGTGGGGGCATACATCGACACTCATGTTTAACTATGCAATTTTATTTCTTCTTGTGATGCATCCTTTTCTTAGTAGTGTCATTGGGATTGATTTCCTTTGAGAGCATGATATTTCTTTGAATTTTCATCTCTTGGAGATATTCAGAACAATGATCCCTAATAAGAGACCTTGCACAAATTAAGAAAAAAACCTTTGAACATACCTTACACTATTTTGTACTCACAATAACTGTTATATGGCCACCTTGCATAACACAACTTGAATGCATATAGAGCCATCTTGTTTGTTGATGAGCTCCAAGCATATGAAGTTTCACTTGTCTTAGGAAGCTCAAAAAACATTATTTTTTACGTAGCGCCTTATTAAAGTTATCAAGAGGTATATTTAGTATGGTTTGAGCAAGAAGCTTGACCGAGGGATGACTTTCCCCATAGCCACTTTTGTGTGTGTGAGTGAATATTAGCCATGAGTGTATGTTTCTCACCTTTTTGGACTTCTCACCCAATAGACAGCCCAAAGTTCAGTTGCCTCAGAGTGAGTATGCATTTTTTTTTGAAAAAATAGCCTAGATTTTATCCACATCATGTTGGAGAAATGGTTGAAGCTTTCCACCTCAAGTTTATTTTTATTGGTTTTTCTTTCTTTAATTTATTGACATTGGATGTTTGTTTATCTTGATGCTACATATCATACACCATCTACATGTCCTTTTGTGCTTATGTTGGTTTAACGTAGGATCATGGATCCTGGAAGATTGATCACCTCCTCAATCTTTGTTATCCTAGACCATCTACATCGATACACTTGGACCCCTCTTGAATGTCTAATTTAGTGTGAGTTTGAAGCAAGTTCATCCTCTCACTAAAGTGGGGGCTAAATGTAGTGTTGTAAAATATCGTCACTTACATTTTAACACTTGATGTGGGAATAATAATTCATAAATTAGACTTAATATCACCTTGATCTAGTGTTGTGAGGTGTTTTACACATCCACATTAGGTCTTGGGCCCTTTTTAAAGCTAAATTAACTTAACTCTACCTAAATTTAATGTTGTAAAGTGTATTTATTGACACCTTCACATTAAATTTAGGAGGCTTGTAAATTAAGTGGACCTAATCTAGTGGTATAATGTGTTCTACACATTCACATTGGATTTAGGGCCCTTCCAAGCTAAATAGACCCAATTTTTCCTTAATTTAGTGTTGTAAAGTGTATTTATTTACACTCACATTGGATTGTGTGCCCTATTGAATTTATGACCTTTATATCATCATTAATAGGCCCCTATGACCCTATAGTATGCATAACAAGGAATATTTTAATAAAAAACTAGACAATATCAACATATAAACTTAATTTGCACATTCCCCGATATTTTTGCAAGCAAAATATCTCCTCTAGGACCCATTTGCCACTTTGGGTGAATGAGTCCCATCTAGGTGGGACTCATTCACGCTGCTTGGTGAAAGAGTCCCATTTGGCCTATTTTCAAGGTTTGAGTGAGAAAAACTAGGTTTTAAGTTCAAATTTTTTCTATGTCAGCCTTGGTGATCTAATAAATAGTCATTTGAGTGCATTGCCTATATAAAGAAGCTTTCAAATCATTATTTCAATAAGAATTCATGATATGAAGTCAAGTAAGCAAGAGTTAAGGATTCCAAGTCTTCATAATATTGTTAAGAGACTTTGCAAGATCATTTGTAAGGCATTCAAGAGAAAAATTCTTCATCAATTGTTGCAAAATTTCAAGATCCATCATTATGCCAAGCATATCAAGCATCAAGCATGTTATTGAGCTAGTGTTTTCATGTACCATTAAAGATCCAAGACCAAGAATTGTTCTACACGTATTGTCAAGATCAAGATCTACATAATTCATGGCCATTTCATGTTGAGTTGGACATTTACAAGACTTCATTTACAAGGCTCCACTTAAGGTAAATTATCATCCATGATTCATATTCTTTGTTTCATATTCCATGCCTTAATTTCATTGTCTCATCATTTGGTTTAATTACCTAAAAGGGGTTTGACCAAGCAAAACCCCTATTCTCTAACAACCAACACTTTCTCTCTCTCTCTCTCTCTCTCTCTCTCTCTCTCTCTCTTTATGTGATTGTAGATCTAGGTGCTTCAAAGACTTGAAGATTATTAAGGGTTAGGTTGTAAGCTTGTTGGACTTGTCTCCCCATTTGCAAGGTCTTAATCTTCATTAAAACATCATCTATAGCCCCAAAATAAAAGTTTAAGATCCAAAAACCTAGAGAAGCAAATTGAACAGACTGAGAAGAACAAATTTAGACCTTGAAGTTCCAAAAAATCAAAATTGGACTCATTTTCCAAAAGTGACGATTGAGTCCCAGTGTAGGTATTTTTCAAAAATTCTTGCAGATCCAAATACCCTTTTGTTTGAAATCTACTCCTGTACAAAAATATAGAGTTGGGACTGATTCACCCAAAATGGTGAATGAGTCCCACTAGGTCAAAAAATTAGAATTTATAGCATTCCAGGACTCCTTCTGGTCATCTTCAAGTTTCTAGGTGCACACCTTCCTTCCTACAATTTTTTGTTTCATTTCATTCACTTTTCTAGGTTATTTAGTGTTACTTTGCATTCAATTAGGGTTTTACATTGCATCTTGCATTTCATTATCTTTTCCAAGTCTAAACTTGGTGGTGAACTTCTCTTGTAATCTGAAATCATATCCTAGGATACCTTATTGTTAGATCTCTCCCTCCAATATTTATTGGATTGAGATCTCTATTGTGTCCTAGAGTGTAGCAATTGTGAAATAAGAACCCTATCCTTGTGCTCCATTCCTCGAAGGTGGGAAGTACTATTTATGTGATTACATTAAATAATTTTAATTATTTAATTATGATCTTTGTTCACATTCCTCTATTAATTATGTAATTTTTAATTATTTAATTAGTTCATTTCTAGGTCTTTTTTCCCCATTGATCAATTAAGTAAATTAAGTATTTATCTAATTGTGTCGCTAACACCTTTTCCTTCCATGATTAAATAAATTATCATTTATTTAATTATTTTCTTCGATTTATTCATCTATAGTTAAATAATTATTTATCAATTTATTTATCCTTTCACTCTTCTATAGTTAAATATTTATTTAAATTATTTAACTCCCTCTTACCACCTTTTTTCTATTAAATAATTAATTCAACTTAATTATTTAACTCATCTTTCTTCATTTGCCTCTATATTTAATTTAAATAGTTGCATAATAAATTTTAAAATTAAATATTCATTTCCCCTCTGTCCATAAATAAATAATCTAAAATGATTATTTATTCTTATCTTTTACCAAATTTAAAAAATGGTCAAAGATGCTCTTCTCATAAATTTAATAATTTATTTAATTCCTCCACTACCTTCCCTCCACTTTCTCTTTTCAAATCTAATCTGTTGATTCCCTCTAGTCTTCCTTTGATCTTTGTTATCTATTCCTTGTTGTCCATAGCCCCCTACTTTGTGGTGTAGGAATCCTCCACCATTTATCTTTGCTTATTTCTAGAAGATTAATCTTGGTTGTCCATTCAAATAGCTCTTATATAAAAGAATGCTTTCTCCATCATTTTTGTTTTACAACCACATTCTCCAACATTCATGCTACTTTATCACTATCACTTGCAGGTGTTCAAATACTTCAAAGCTGAGGGAAAGTTTACAAAAGCATATTTGAGGAGAGGCAAGGAAGTTGAATCAATTTTGATGAGGGAGTTACTATTTCATTTGATTTTCATTTGATTTATTTTGTTTCATTTGTTCTTGCTTGCCTAATATTTTGGATTTTAGTTTTGATCTTTATTAGAGTGGTTGTTGCTTGATCATAACTATTTTGGTTTTCTGATTCCCTAGTCTAATATTTGGTGAACTCGACGTGAATCTTATAAAATTTACAGAGAAACCCATTATTTTTATGTTTGCTATGTTATAGGTTCGTGGGCCCCATCTATGAAGAACAGTGATGCAATTGAAGGAAGATTGACAAAATTTTGAAAAAAATGATAACTAAAGGGTGTTAGCTGCATACGTCAAAAGTGAGAGCGATGAAACTAATAAATTTGAGCTGCATTTTCTATTTGGTGGTTAACATTTGTTGCTTCTTAAGCTGCATTTGTAAGTCACAACTATCAACTAGAATGCCACAATTGACTGTTAAGGTATATCTTTCCAATTTTTATTTTTCTTTCAATTTTTCTTTGTGGGTTTGTCTTAGATTAGGGTTTTTGGTTTGTTAATGTTTTGTTTTCAATGTGTGGCTTTTAGCAAGGAGACGTAACTTGTGGTTTTGTAGTTTTTTTTCTTATCTTTGGCTTAGAATAGGAAACATGTTATGTTTTTCAACACAATTCAAGGAGCTTTAAATTGCATCTACACATTTCATGAGGGTTTAAAATAAACAAAAAATGTATTCACACATTTTATGACGCTTTAAAATAAACAAAAATTGCATTCACACATTTCGTGAGGGTTTAAAATGAACACAAATTTCATCTACATTCATGGGATTTAAAAAGAACACAAACTGCATCTACACTCATTCAATTTTAAAACAAACAAATTTGCATACTATATTCATTGGGATAAAACAAACCACAAATTGCACTTGATTATTTTCTTAAAGTAGGAACATTTGAATTTGGATTTAATAAATGAACAATTGTCTATCATGTTTGGTGTACTTGCACACTATTTGTTAGTATATCCCATAAGGTGTAGTGAAATTATCCTCTCCCCTTGTTCTTCATGTGATCTTGGGTGAAGAGAAATCATTGCATCTTATTTTTCTTTTTTAGCAAGACTTTCCTAAGGGACACATCTATACAGAGAACTCAAAGACAATTCTAACTAGTTTTTCCCTCAGGCCAATATATAAAAGGATAAGATGAAACATAGATACCTCATGATATGTAGGCCTTAGTCGTACAATTCCATTCAAAATGTGGAGGTAAATTTGTGTATAAGTGCGCCTAGTAGGATTGGTTAAAGCCTTAAGTGTCTTACTAGATGCTTGCAAGGTGGCATGTCCCCAAGTTGTGACTAAACAATATTTTAGTAGCTGCCCTTATTACTTGAATTGTGTTATAATCACTCTCAATGTAAGGGATTTAACACCATGCCTCAAAATTTATTCACCATTCAACTCCATTGAGTGAGATGGGAATGCTTGGCTTAGCATAGTTACTTGATTCAAACTTGTAACTTCCTAGGAGAGGGTGATTGGGACATCCTTCCATTCCAAGGGTCCCCTATCTATCCACTCTCATATACAAGAGGTGATACATACCCAAAAGGTTGTCCCTCCCTTGTGTCGATGGAGATTCCAAGCTATGTGCTTGAGATTCGTGCCATTGGCCCTAGCCTTAAGAATAGGAAGTGATTAACTATTTTTTATATGAGTTTACACCAGTGGAAATCAAGGTGAATAACCTCAAGAAAATAAACATGCACATTTTAAAATTGTCACAATTCAAAAACCAAACCAATTTTTTTTAGAGTGTTTTTTAGTGTTTTCAGTATACTCTCAGTCATATTTCATAAGTTTTTCAAAAAAAAAATCCAATCCAAAACATAAACTTTCAAATCAGCTCTCTATTAACCACATTTGATGAAAATAGGCCCACAACTACAAATTTGTGTAGCATTTTTTCACCAAAAAATTGCAATTAATATTATTCATCATATTTGATAGAAACATACCTACATCTATTGTATTTCATCAAATTTATTAACCAGAAACCCGCATCTACAAAAACCAAACTTGTAGAGCAGTGAGCCACAATTGCCTGATTATTAGGATGTTAAAGAATACTTGTCCAATCTTGATCCAAATCATCTTGATAGTGATCTTATCATCTAAACTTCAAACTTGCAGAACCTGATCAGTCCATTTCTAGCACTCTCATTTAGGATTGCATTACATTTTAGGTTGCATTATTCATCCTTTCCTTGCATAATTAGTCTTTGCTTAGGTTGCACATACCTTCTAGATTTCAGACATAGGAAGTTTATCAAGCCTTTAGATAGTCCATGGTTAATTATTCAAATTTTCATTGAACTTTATCTTTATATCTATCAATCATTGTCATCATCATATTGGTAAAAATTTGGGTCTCAAGATTATGTCTTAGTTTAGACTCATCTTGTCAATCTATCATCTTCTCAATATTGGTCCTCATAAAGGTCAATGACAATTGGGTTTTTTTAATCTTGGATCAACAATTTCTTGGTTATCATCATTTTTCTTAAATCTTAAGGTCCATATCCTTAGTGTCATTTTGTATTCCTTATTGTCCTTTGGCTTATACTCTATCCTTTGATCATAACATCATCATCATCCTCTCATTACTTATTCTTGGACTTAGATTCATTGTCATTTTGCATCCTTATATCCAAAAAAACATAAAAACACAGCTCAATCTTATATAATCTTGCATTCCCATCTTGGGTCAACATAGATTGTTTAGTATCCTCTTTCATAAATCTTGAGGTCCATATCCTTAGTATCATTTGGCATCCATTAGCATCATTTAGCTTCATTTTCTTTGATCATAAGGTCATTATCATCCTTGCGTTGTCATTTTGCATCCTTATATCCAAAAAATCTCAAAAAAAAGCTTAGTCTCATATCCCCCTTTGCATTTATCATCCTTTCATCCTCATATTAACCATGCAAGTATTACATGGTTGAAACAAGATCACAAACTAAAAGAAAGGACATGGATTCTTCAAATTATCCTTTTTCTAGTCCAAATCATGACACAATATTTGGGTCAAATTCAAGTCACTCTTCCACATCCATCCATATCTACTCATTTATCATATCATTCCATCTCCCTTGGTGATGTTCTCATATGCACCTTTGACGATGCCCCTGTTAGGTCTCAAAAACATAGGTTGTAAACCTTAAGAGGATTCCAACCTCTTTGGTAACATTTTTGGCTAATGAATGAGGTTAATTGATATGGTTGAGAACCCCTTGCACTTTAGGCTCTCCTAGACCTAGGTGGGTGTACCTAAATGATGGATTATATTTAAAAGTTATGAGTGTAATCTCTAACTTGGGAAATCCATCTACAATGGCATGTAGAAGTGAAATACATGTGAGGCTAACATCTAATCCTACTGTAAATGTTTTGAGAGTTGAATGTAAGAACAAGGTTTATATAACGTATTGCTTGAAATGAATGTGACTAGTGCCTAATCCTATTGCTTAAATGGAGTCGAGAGGTGTTAGATATGTGGATCCTCTTTTTTAGCTTAACTCTATTTGTTTGACACTTTTGGATGTTTATACCTTGTATCAACATGCCAATTTGTTAGTTGTTTAGGCTCTTCTTACAAATCCTAGTGATATCTTCCTAATTTACTACGAAGTTTGAAAGGATTTTAATTCTTATGTGAAGGAAACCAGTTAAGACATTTAGTTTAAAAGGACTTTAATCCTTAGCAGGAACTTATTAAAGATGATCTCTCAAAGGAATTTAATTCTCTTCTCATATAAACCAATCAAGGAAATCACATAAGTGTAGTAAATGTGTCTTCCAAAGATAAATATATATTGGTATATGTTGTGCCCTTAGCACACACGCCTCGTTCGGAATGGGGACCCTCTTTTCTTTCGCCTTGTCGGGTCATATTTTTTTTGTCGCCGCCTCATTTTACGTGCCTCCCCTTTTGATGTCTCAGATGGTCAATGTTGCTTTAAAGTCCCACCATAATCAACCATGCCTTCCCCATTTTTAATTTTGCTGAGTTCTAGTGCCTCATGGAGTCCCTCTGGCAGTTTGGCCCTGCCAACGGCCTTGGACCCTTCTGGGCATGGTTGTTCGGGATTCCCTCACCGGGTTTCCCTGCAGGGACTGCCGTTCCTGGCGGCGTCCACTCCACATCCTTCCAGACCTTGGGGTCCAGATCCCTGTCTGTCGTCTGCAAAACTTGTTGAAATTTTCCTGTGGCGCCCCGCCCTCCGGGCCCCGGACCCCGAAGGTCCGCTTCTGGGGTTTCATCTATGTTTCGCCATCTGTGATGGCGGACTTCATGCGGTGTCCTACCCCCCGGGTCCCACCAACCTTTTCGCTGACCAAAATCTTCGAAGGTCCTTGACTGCTGTCAGGGATTCCGGGCCTGACCATCTGGAATTCTGTGTCTAAAATTTTGTGATGGTTCCAAAGTCCCCGACGGTGGATCTTTGGTGGAACTCTGCTCTCTGGACCCTGACCTGCTACCCGCCGCCACTGTTCGACTAAGTTAAAACTTAAAGCGGCCGCCATCACTGACATTTGAATCCACCAACTTTTTTTGTTGCTGTACCTACATTAAATACAAACATTAATGGCGGTTAGGGGTATAAAATACCCACTCTGACCCATCATTTTCATCTCACAGGATTGCAGAGCGATTGGAAAAACTGCTATTTGGAGCCCACCATCTTCGACATCATCATGCTTTCCACCCTCAGCATCATTTCGTCAACCGTAGGCGGATCCCACATCTCCCCCTTCACGTCTTCGAGGTTGGTTTTCCATTCCCCCTCCCGAGAATTATTTTGGTGATTTCTAATTGTTTAAATGAGATAACAATTATTGAGAGGACATAAGGTAGTAAAACATGAGATTGCACACAAAACCCACGTGTTAAAACTTGAGAAAAATTCTATAAGTGCCCTCATCACCAATTCGGGACTTTTCCTCACCCTAGCCATTCTTCGCATAGGGAGATTGTCTCCTTCGGGCCTGGGGCGTGTCTTGGCCATCCTAACTCAAATAGAGAACCTTACCGCTGGCGGCAATTCTTCCCTCCGGGCCCATCCCATCGGCCTTCTCCATCCGGAGTTCACCTTGGGTGCCACCATTTCAAACTATAGTCTGACCCCTGCCTCCTAGCTACCACATCCCAAACTTTTCCTCGCCGTGAGAACTTCATACTGAACAAGCGTCCTATGGGCCTCTCGGGCCCAGCACCCCGGAGTTCCTCCTCTGGGGTTCCGTAGGTGTTTTACCATCCTCCACAGCAAAACTCATCCAGCGTCCTGATCTACAGGCTTCGCCTTCCCATTCGCTTTTGTCTTCTGGAAATTTGACTCATGTTGTCCTTTTGGTCTTCGGGCTCCGGACGCCGGGTGTCCTTGTTTCCTTTTCTGCTGACCTCATGGCAAACTCTTTGATGCCCTCCGTGCTCTAAGCCCCGCCCTTCTCCCCGCTATTAAACTTTCTTTTCGAGCGGTGTCCTTCGGATCTCTCAGGTCCTAGTGTCCAGACATCTGTTCCTGGAGGTCCGCCTTTCTCCTGCCGTTGGGGAGATTTCACATCGTCCATCTAATTGTCAAGCCCCGAGCTCCTGTCTGCTGCTGGATTCCTCATTAAACACAGATAGCTTTCTGCTCACTGGGCTCTGTGGCCCAGGACTCTTGTCGTCGACCACCGTTGCTAAATAGAAAATCCCGCCTAGCGTCCCAATCCTCGGGCTCCGTCCTGTCGATCACCACCGAGCTCAAAAAGAAAAAGCATGCTGCCAGACTTCCCCTGATGGACTTCCTCTCCCAAAATTCCTTCCGATGTTGGCCGTCCTAAACAGTGAAGTTTAGGCTCCTTCCCGGTGCCGCTGACCCGAGTGCTCACAGACGAAATGACATACTACCAGTCGCCCTTTGTTCCTCCGGGCCCCGGACCACGGGGTTCCATCTCCAGATTTTTGTTTGCTATCTGATGTCCCAAAATACTATCTCCTAATAGCTTTCTGACCTGAGACTTCCTAGCTCCCTTAAATCAATCTAAACGATCCCAAATCTGAGATCTAACTTCGACCCACATCCTGAATTTTGGTCCTCTTCACCATGAACCTCTTGGAATATTAAAATGTGACCAAAGAAAGTGCCTGGGAGCTTTCCGCCATGTTTTCCCTTCCAAACAACATTCCTACCAAGGAAGTCCGGCCCTCTGAGCCTGGATTGTCCAAATGCCCTTAATCAAAAAATCAATAACATCTAGAGATAAAAGATCATGACATACTTAGTTGATTGTTCGAAATAGATGTTATTTTCAAGATGTTGACTAACATGAATGTTTTTGATGATCTATTCTGCTAACTTTGCCCTTGCTTGTAGAATATATGGAATTGGGTGCAGGAACTTCAGGGGCATCCGCCGAAGGGGACAAGGGGAAGAAGTCAGGAAGGACCCCTCGAGGGAAAGAAGACAAGCACCAGATGAAGTACCAATTCTAGGGTGAGCCACTTCACTCAAAAGTCACAATAGATTGGAAGGAAATCATAGACACCAACATTGGCCAAGTAGATATTGATGAATTCAAGCAAAGAGTCAGGGTCAACCCAACAACAAAGAATGCCAGATTGATAAGACAGAGTGGAATAGCCAAGGCTACAGGATTCCCTCCATGCTTCGTGGTGCCCGAATTGGTCATAGCTTGCCAAGAAGCGTATCAGGTCGACAATAGAACAATCATTGATAAAGAGGGAAACATCCTTGCTGATATGTTTCCTGAAGGGATCACCAAGACTTTCCACATTCCCACATTCCAATAGATGGAGGTCCCCACATTAGAGGAATTCCAGGCGGTGTGGGATAATAATCCGATGGGATGCAAGAAGTCAATAAATCTACATTGGCTCAAGGAAAGATGGGGCAGTGCTGTGAAAGTTCCTCAGGAGCTCTTCCATAGCGATTTCCATGAGGATTACCATGACCTGGTAACCATGTTGAGTAGGGTTATGGGTCTTCCTATGGCCGCCTACTTCCAGGAATGGTTGGTATATTTCATTGAGCAGATCTTGCATGGAAATAAGGACGTCACAACCAAGGTTTCATTCTATTATGGAGGAATCATAAGTGACTGCTTCCATGAGAAGTTTTCCAACCTAAAGAAGAGCTCCAAATTTTATATGACTTCCTACTTCGTCTATTCCGTGGCAGATCAAAGATGGTACAACGGGTTATTTGTGGCACCCGATTAGGGGCAAAAGTGAGGACTCAAGGCCTATGATAAATATCCACAGCTCCAGTACCACAAATTCAAAAGAGATTACTGCCAGGTGAACGATGCCTTCATTGGCCATGTTATCAGATTGGTTGCTGGAGACTTCGAGAGGAGGGTCTCCCACAGTGACAGGGTGCTTTTGAAGTAGTATGCCTTCATCTATATCCAATACCCAAAGTTTACATACATCTATGCCTAAGGCTTTACTGAAAGGCCGAATAGATTGCCTCAGTATCCTAATGATCGAATCATCCTCCTGGAGCTTTCTCGGTAGCTCCAACACCTGTAGGCAATCTTCAACAACAAACATATAGCAGGGATCTCCTACCCCATGACCCTTGGCCAAGGCATGTATCGATTACATAATTTTCACTGTGCTAGTAACTCTGAGAAAGAACTAAAGCATTGCCATTTCTACCTACACACTGCCCGCCCATGGATGGACCCGCATGGCCACGTCAAGAAAGCGCTGCAGCCGGCATATGCCCACCTTCACCACATTGAAGATTTCTAGGCCGACTGTCAGGATGACAAGGAAGTGTGCACAAGGCACTACATGCGAATGACGGTGCAGTTCCTGAGAAGGGTACAGCCATTCCCCATGCCGGACTAAGTCGAGGAGGACGAGTCCACCATAATGCATCCCAGGTACCCTGCATTCACCAACTTGCCATTACCATCAATTGACTGGGATGAACAGGAGGTCGATGACCTAGATACCATAACCCAGCCAATCTTAAATTGTACCAAGGAGTGGATCGATGGGCAGGTGGCTCATTTAAAGTGACAGGGAGTGATCTTGACTTATGAAGGGCTCAAAAGCGAGTCGAATGCCATCGAGGATGTTGCTGCCACCACTTCGACTGGCGGGACCTCCAAGTCTCCTCCGGTCACCAGGTACAGGAAAAGAAAAGAAATAGAAACTGAGTAGTCTCCAAACCTCGAGGCCCATGCAAAGAAGGGAGTAGGAGGCTCACCTCCCAAAAGACTCAAACTGGCAGGGAGTGCTGCAGAACAACCTTCAACCCAAGAGAATGAAACGGAGGGTGCGGATCAATTGCAGCCAACCTTGGCTCTCTCTGTTCCTCCTGTTGCACCACCCACCTCCCTAACTATGGTCGATGCATGCCCGTCGGCGGTGGACATTTATGTCCATCTTGCCCCTTCGCCTCTGGCCAAGTCTGTAATAATTATTGACTCATCTTCTACCATGACTTCTCCCCCTTCCTCTGCTGCTATGTCGCCAATCACATCACTCCCTCTGGCAACAATAACATCACCTGTTCCCCTTGCCACTATGCCCGAGGCTCTTTCAAGGCACATGCAGAGCCTCCCCCCTGAGCTCTCCCAGATCTTAATGGATCCAACTCTCCAGGCAGCCCTTGCACAAGTCCTTGCAACTGCTCAACATTCACAACCACCGACAGAGCCACTAGCTATGGAGGCCACAATGCTAATCTCAAAGGAGTTGGAGGAACGAGAGCAAGAAGCCTCAAATTCTGTCGAGGAGGAGGCTGATGAGTATCATGAGCACCTAGAGTACGAACATCAAACCATCGACAGGGTGGTTTATGAGGAGGAAGAGACGGGCTCTTCTGAGAATGGGGATGAGGAAGGTGGCTCAGGTGCTAAGGAAATCATTCAAACCTTCGATGATGACCTTGAGGAGGAAATGGTGCAACAGCTGAAAGACATTGAGGCAAAGGCAGGGGGGTCACCACATGATGAAAAAGGACATCTACCAGAAGAACAACAGCAAAAGGATTTGACTGAGGCTGAAGCCTATGTTATCAGAGGCCCCAAGGCTGAGGGTACTAAGGAAAAGAAGGAAGGAGAAATAGCAAGAGAAGAAAGTCCCATTCAACCACCCACTGGGCTACCAATCAAACGCCTCATATTTGTCCATGACTCCGATGAAGAGGAGGATGCTGCCAAAGAGAAAGGGAAATCCACAGAGAGAAAAGGAGCAGAGATCTTGGTATTGAGTAAGAAAGGCGAGGGTGACCGCGATTCAGCCAAGGGGAAATCTGCTATGCTCAAGTGGTTGGAGAAGCAACTCGAAGAAAAAACCCCTGTGCTAAAGGACCCAAGGGCAATGTTAGAGGCCATCTTGGCTAGAGCCCAAATCACGATGAAGAAGGAGAAGAAGCCCAAGGTCTGATCCAGAGTAATAATGGATGCTTTTGGCTCCTGAGCGGCACAAATTGCAACTCCGACGATTGGCCAGGCTGGAGTAAGTTATCACATCTCCATCATTGACTTGGGAACCACAACCAGAGAGCAGAAAGTCAAACACCTTGAGGAGTCGGTGGCTATAGTGGTGCACCTGATAAAACAAGATAAAATCTCGAAGGATGAGCTCAAGGCACAGGTTGCAACCTTAACGGATTACATACAACAATGGTTTTCAGTAGACGACCTGCCTACCACATCCATGGCCACACCTTAGCTGCTTTCCAAGGAATAGATTGATAAGATGGAGAGAAGAAAGAACTTGGAGAAGACCATAGAGGATTGGTTCCGACAAGTCTCATATGTCGGAAGCATGAGAATTAGCCGGGCTGTGCGAATAGCCAACATGTTCTTGGACCTAATGTAGTCTCTAGAGAGCACAAAGAAACTCTACACTGATTTCCCCGCAACCTACGACTCCACCTTTCCAAGGATCGAGTCTATCCTTCGGTTTCCTGAAGCCATGTGTGAGGAGAAGCTTGCATTTGAGAAAGAATACCACTGGTTGATGGATGTGTGGCGTAGATACTTTGACAATTGGAAGGAGAGGTTAGAGCAAATCATAAGCAAGGTGGATCCAGACATGGAATGGATCAAAGAAATCTAGGTAGAATGTGCTCGATATCTTAAGATGATGACAGGCTATGATATACCCACTATGCAAATGGATCCGAAAAGATAAAACCCTACTTCCAGGAGAAGATGAAAAATGGGATGGCTGGAGAAATCACAGCGGAATTCCTGAGTTTTGCTGCCCACACCTTCAATCAATCGGAGCTGTTCAGAGACCAAGGCTCGAAGTATGATGAAGATTGGAAAAGGCTGGAGGATAATGCAAAGGAATGGAGCTACCAAGTGCTACAATGTGAAATCATCATAATAGACAAACTCCAGGAGGTCGTCCTCAAGTTCATCGAATACACAGCCTGCAAGGGACAGGCGGACAGCCCTGCCAAAGATGAAGAACTTCTTGAAGAGTAGCTACAGTAAAAACAACAATCTGGTAAAAGACAAAAGAGCTACAGTGCCATTAGCAAGGGGATGAAATAGGGTAAAGACAAAATATAATTTTAAATTGTGAGATATTGGGGGGTAGGTGAAACCCTATTTTGTAATGAATCTTGTCCACACAATAAGAATTAATCATGACCATTCATTGAATCTTTTGGGCACTATAAATAGGGCTCTCCTCTCATTTGCAAAGGGAGTTGAGTTGTTGTAAAGACATGCTGTAGAAATTTATAAGGAAAAAGGCATTGACTTGGTGTATTTTCTTAGTTTCTCCCATGTTACTTGATTCAATCTCCAATGTTATTTGTTTGACTTAGGTTTTATTGCTGTTTTAGTTAGATGTCTTCTTTCTTTGGATAGATTTTAGGAATGTTGTTGGGTGATTATGAAAATTCCTTCTATGTTGATGATTTCTTTGTCCATACTTTTTGCTATTTGTTGATGGTAGATAGCTATGCAAAGTTAGCCTAGACTTAAATTTGAAGCTACTCCAAAACATCTATCTTTGATTCATGCATGTATGTGGTGGATGAAGGATAAAATATCTGCAGACCTTAGAAGATAGCACAATTTCCATGATACTGTGAAATCTCTGGTTAAGTGGGGATATTGTTTTGAGAAATTGTCCATTGCAGGAACTCCATTGTCACTATTCATAGTTAGTTGTAGACTTAGGAACTTTCCCTCTCCCTTTCCTTCTTTTTCTTTTTTTAATGACTGACCTATGCTAAGATTCATTGCACATTGTAAAGCCAAATATAACAACAAAATGGAGTCCAAGATTGCTGTTTGAACCTACAGCCAATGCATAATAACTTTCCATCCTAAGAACTCCATTTCAAGATCCAACTTCCATACTTTGTATCCATGCTTTGCATTTTTTAAATAAGACCGCCTTGTGATTCCAACAAATCACATCAAACTACTGAGGTATCTATGCATTGTCATGGCCTAATATCCGAGAGACCTTGGGATAGTGTTCTGCAATCTGATTGTGGAAGATTGTCTTTCAAGAGAGGTAGTGAACCTACGCACTGCATGTGTTGAGAAGTGCATAAAAACACCATCAACAAAATTGGCACTAGAAGGAGGGCTAATAGTGAAAATATCAAGTTAAGGGTTAAAAGTGAAGCTAGATCGAATCGGATCATTCTCCTCGAAAAGGTTTCAAAGAGTTCTACTGTTAACACCAAACAAGGGAGAATTTGAAGAATTGCATCCTCCTACAAGGGCAAAGCAAGTTAAAAGAAGTAGTGTTGCCTGTTCCTCTTCCTCCATTCCATTCACCTCCATTCCACCCTCACCTTCATTTGGCTGGCCTTCATCTTCCACCCAACCATCTCAAACCGCATTTGCACCTCCTGTCTTCGGCAGCTAGGGGATTGCTCCTCTCCCAGCCCTTCCAGCCTAGGGCACGGTCTAGTCAGCCACAGCTCAAGTACAGTCCCAGATTGCTATTGTATTGTAGATATAGCCCCAAATTGCCATTCTCCAACAACAAATACCACCTCCACCACCCTCTATGGCTTGGTTAGTACATAACCATTCGCTGATACATTTCACTGCCTATAATGATATGCCCAAGAATTCAGAGGGCTTTTGTTCGAAGTTTCATCCACGCGACCTACAAAGAACAGCTGAGGAGCATATCAAAATATTCGAGACAATAATCACCGAAATGAAAATCAACCATGAGGATGTTGCATGTCACCTTTTTCAGCATTCATTGGGGGAAGAGGCCTTCTATTGGTACATCAACCTGCCGAGGGGTCCATTACATCATGGAATCTGATGAAGAATACTTTCCTACAGAAATATAAGATTCCCATCAACCCTTCAGAGCTTTACCAACAGTTCATGTCTGTCATGAGGGAAGTCAATGAACCTATTGGCTCCTTCAACGACCGCTTCCATCGGGCCTACACAAGGCTTCAAGACCCATACCTCCATAATGATGCAGCAGCTCTCTCGGTCTATTATGCGGCGCTAGACAACCTCACGTCAGCCTTGGTGAAAAGGATGCGCCCACCGCTCACTACCCTGGTGACCGCCTATGCGGAAGCCATTGTCACCAGTGTGGACTTGGGGTAGAATAACTTTGGCCCGCTGCCTTCTTTGAGGCTGGTAGCCCACCCAATGCAGATTCAGGGGCTTAATCAGACATTTTCTCACCAAACCCCTCTTATGCACCAAGTACCTCAATTGCCTATGGTACCACATCTAGGGCAGCCATTGAATTATGCACCTCCTGCACCTTCCTATTTGTAGCCCCAGCAGTAGTATAACTATTCTCAGGCTACTCCACAATAGCAAGCGTATCCCTAATAGCTCCAGATGCCATTGTACCTATCAGGACAAGAGTTTCCTCCAGCCTATCAGAATCAGTTGGTAGCCCCACCCGCTTTTTTCCAAAATTTGGCACCGTCGCCTGGGAACGAGACTGAGAAAGACAAGTTAGAGTAACGGACTGAGATGATAAATAAAATGTCCACAGAAATGACGCACCTAAAAAATCAAAATAACCAGTTATAGGCCTCCTAGCGTAATTTCCAGGCTAATCTTAATCGGGACAATCGAGATAATAGGGACAGTAGGGATAATTGAGAAGTAGGCACTTCCTCTAGGCAGAACTATGATAGGGAACAAAACGCCAATAAAAATATAGAAATGAGATCTTCTCAGAGGCAGAATCGCACATGGAACACTAGGCCCAATAATGGAGGAGTCCCTACGCCTTTCGATCAACTAGAAAGCAATGATAAAATGACTAGCAGAGTATACCTTGCCGAGGTAGCTTTGTCTGGATGGTGTCGAATTCACAAAACTAGCAAACATTCTAAGTTGGATTGTCCCGAGTTCTAAATAGCTGCTGAAATCTTCCAGGTGGAGGTGCAAAACACAGTTGACAATGCCGGTTATAGGGACATCGTCCCATTTGAGCCATATGATTCCTCCTGTCTTGTGGCTAATCAAGCGCCATTCCAGCGGGGTGACCGCAACGAGCTTGAAGTCAATCCTACTCCTATTGAGGATGGAAAAGTGCAAGAGGTAAGTAAGGAACAAACCTTGGCTCAGCTCTTTGATTCAGTAGATAACGGTCCAGTAGATGAAGAAGAGTCATTTGTAGATGAGGTCCACATGTTCCATCAAAGGTCAACCCCCTACTTCCTTAAGAATAGATAGGCAGGTGGACCCTTTACAACTTCTACCCCACCAAACAATTTCACCATTCTGCCTGATCCTAATGCCAACAATAACCCTGGACTTCCTCATATACCCACCCAATACCTCAACAAGAATGGATCTCAAAACCAGTCACAAAATGAGCCTCAAGGCCAATCCCAAAATTCGTCTAGTCAAATAAAGGCCCAACCTCCTATTTCTGCCATAGGCCAGGCTTTTAGCTCAAAAATTGAGGAAATGGGTGAGTATGTAGTAGAAGAGTTCAAGAAGGTAAAAATCAGCTTGTCAGCCTTCGAATTACTTAAAGTTTCTATTGTGAGGCATGCCTTATTTAGGGCTCTTAATGGGACCCCATCTTCCAGTACAACACAAGAAACGCCAGCTAAGAGGGTTACCTTTGAAGAGCCAAGGAAAGAACCAGGGATACATGATAATGCTGGGAAAAGGAAGGATGTTCTCGTGAATTAGTCTGCAAGTAAACAAATTGAAAAGGAGCTGAAAAGGGCTAATAGGCAGAGTTCCAAGGACCAACCATTTAGGCAGACTAGGGATTTGGGAAATGATAAGAACAAAGGTTAGATAGCCCACATGGACACGCCTACTAGCATCCTCCAAGGGAGACTAGAAACTCCCCCTTTCCTGACCACCATTAGGGTCTTTGGGAAGAACCTACATAACTGCCTGCTTGATTCAGGAGTGTCTGCCAATGTCATGCCCTTGGAAGTATGCAAGGATCTTGGCATCACCCCCACGCCTTCAAAGAGGAAGGTGACCCAGTTGGACAAAATGGAGATCAACATCATGGGTGAAATAAACCATATCCCGATGCAGATTGGTATAGACCCGCAGATACAACAAGTCATTGATATTCAAGTGGCTGACATTCTTGATGCATATGGAATCATCTTGGGAAGGGAATTCACCAAGGCACTAAATGGATATACCGCCACAAACCTTTCTCACATGTGGCTACCATGGAAGGGGCTGCCAAATCAAATCCGTATCAACCATGAACCCCGTATGAAGTATATGATCATGGAGTACAATAATATTAACGAGGTGTTGTTTTCCAAGACCAACTTGGAGAATTAACGCCCTTTCACCTACCAAAATAAAGTTGAGCTTCAAAGAAGGTACGGACGAAGTGTTACTAGTATTGTGTAGTCCCTCGACCGATTCTACATGAATCCCCCTAGACACAAAAGTGTTGATAGAAGCCGATGATGAACCTGATAAGGACAACTAGGGACTACTCAGTGGCTTCTAGGAATTCATGGAAAAATGTGCAAGGGATCAACTTAGCCTAGGGGCCCAAATGAATTTACAGAATCTCTTGTTATCGAACTGGTGCAGGGTTCACAATGCTACACACTCCGAGTTTGATTGTTGCTTGTGCCAAGCGGCAGTTGCACATGTTAAGAAATCAGCTGCTCCTCAGATAGAAACACCAAAGGAGGTGTCAGTAGAACCACCTGTTGATCAATACATCGAACCAGAAAATTCCCCTAAGGTCACAGGGCCAGCCATCCAGCTGAAAGGGAATAGAAGCTCAATCAAACCCGAAGATAAGGAACCTTCCGCGTGCTAGATGCTCTGATTTGATGGATCCAAGTCCAGGCAGGGAGCCGGGGCTGGGTTGGAACTGATCAGCCCAATGGGTAAGACATTTCTAGCTGCCCACCGATTGCAGTTTTATTGCACCAACAATGTAGCGGAATATGAGGCCTTAGTCCTCAGCCTTCTCATGGCCTTGAAGAAAAATGTAAAAATGCTGCAAGTTTTCAGGGATTCCAAACTCGTGGTTAAACAGGTCAGGAAATTGTATTCCTGTCATGATCGGAGACTTACAAACTATAGGCATAGGGTTTGGGATCTTTTGGAAGGCTTAGATACATTCAATATACAATTGATCCCTCGTGCTTAGAATTGTACAGCTGATGTCTTGGCTCAAGCGGCTAGCACTTTATAACCCCTCTCTCTGTCTGGGCTTAAGAAATTCACTGTTGAGCTAACATCTATGGCATCGGTCCCAAATAATGTTACTCACTTGCAAGTCTTCAATGACGACAAGCATATCCTTCAATTCATCACAAGTTCTGATCTCTTCGCAGCTAAAATAATTGATGAAGCTAATCTACAAGAAGATGAACTAGACATAGAGGGGGTTATTAACCTGAAAACTAATACGATCCCCAAGGGTATGGTTTAGTTGGAATGTGTATTTAACTTGGACCAAATTAGAGATCAGAATCAGCAAATGAAAAAGGAGGCTATAAGCAACAAGTGCGATGCTCACAACCTTGGGACAACCAAGGAGATCAGGAATATTTTTATCGACAAGGTGTGCACACCAGAGGAAAAGAAGGGAATCACAGATGCATTGCGAAGGTACCATGATGTGGTGGTATGGAGCTACAAAGATTTAAAAATTTATGACACTTATGTCATTACACACACCATCCCTCTTAAGATAGAAGTGAGGCCATTCTGCCAGCGGTAGTGCCCTATCAATGCCTTGCTGGAACCTATCGTTTACAAGGAGGTGCAAAAGTTGCTCTCAGCAAGAATCATTTTCCGGTTAGGCACTCCACGTGGGTGGCCAACTTGGTCCCGGTCAGAAAAAAGAATGGAGAGATTAGATTGTGTGTGGATTTTTGCATTCTAAACCGCACCTCAGAGAAAGACAACTATCCGGTACCTTCATTGGATGAGGTGTTATAGATCATCAACGGCTCCCAGATGATGTCTTTCCTTGATGGATACTCCAGGTATAACCAGGTAATGGTACAGTACGAGGATCATCACAAGACGACATTCACCACTAAGTGGGGGACGTTCGCTTACAAGAGAATGCCTTTTGGGCTCATCAATGTTGGCACCACTTTCCAATGTGCCATAGATATCGCCTTCAAGGACCTAATTGGCAAGTGCATAATCATCTACATGGACGATTTGACCGTGTTTTCTAAAAAGCAAAGCGAGCACATCTCTGATTTATGCAAGGTATTCTAGAGATGTAGGGAGTTCGGGGTTTCCCTTAACCCCAAGAAGTGCATTTTCGGAGTGACTGAAGGCAGATTGTTGGGGCATATCATCTCAAAATAGGGAATCTCCATAGACCCAAAATGTATCGAATCCTTACTCAAAATCTTGCCCCCAAGAAGCAAGAAAGAATTAAAATTTTTCTTTGGAAAGATCAATTTCGTCCAAAAATTCATCACAAGTTTTGCGGGGATTGTTAAACCTCTCAATGCTATGCTAAAACAAGACACCAAAGTTGAATGGACACCCGATGCCAAACAATCCTTCGAAGAGATTAAGTGGGCCATCGCTGAGGCGCCTGTGTTGGTCAGCCCAGATTATCTGAAGCCTTTTTACATCTACTCATTTGCCTCAGAGCATTCATATGCTAGCATGTTGACCCAAAATGACGATGAAGGAAATGAGCATCCGATCACCTTTATGAGTGCTCCCTTCAAGGATGCTGAATTATGATACCACAACATTGAAAAGCAGGCATATGCTCTTGTCAGAGGGGTGAAGAAATTTAGACACTATATCCTACGCAATAAGGTGTTTTCCATTGTCCCCGACCCAACGGTAAAAATGTTGCTCATGCAAAATGAATTGGGGGAACAAAGAGCTAAGTGGGTCACCCTGCTCCAAGAGTATTACATGGAGATCCAACTGATGAAGCTAGTAAGAGGGCAGGCACTCACCCGCACAATTACTAAAACAGCAGCCAAAGCTGGACTTGAACTCTCTGTGTAGCAGTACCAGCATGAGGATGTCTACCCCAGAGAATGGTACCAGGATGTCGTCTACAATTTGTTGAACCATAAGTGTCCACTACACCTGCTAGGAGTCCGAAAGTGGGCCCTGAGATTGAAAAGCAATGGCTACATGCTGCAGGGTTCCATCCTCTACAAGAAGAATTATGAAGGCATTTATTTAAAATTCCTTGGCAAAGAAGAAGCAGATCAAGTCTTAAGAGAGCTCCACAACAAATTTGGCATGGGCCATGGTTCTGGTTCTTCCACAGCACATCAGATATTGAGGGCAGGGTATTATTGGCCAACCGTCTTCAAGGATGCCCATTGCCATGTTCGTTCATATCACACATGTCAGATTGCTGCCACCAGGAAAAAAAATGTTGTTGTCCCACTGTAGCCTATGCTGGGGGTAAGGTCGTTTCCGCAATGGGGTCTTGACTTCAGCGGTCCAGTAAGCCCTCCATCATCTGCGGGACACAGGTATATTCTTACCACTACTGATTACTATACTAGATGGATGGAAGCAATAGTATGTAAGCAATGCACAATTGAAGTAGTTACTAATTTTTTAGAAAGTTACATTTTAAATTTCCTTGGTTGTCCTTATGCTTTGGTATGTGATAATGGACTTACATTTGCTTCATTAAAATTTGCTAGTTGGGTGTTTAACTATGGAATTTCTCTTAAATTCTCCTCTAATTACTACCCCTAGGGCAATGGCCTTGCCGAGTCCATGAATAAAAACCTAATTACTATGATCAAAAAATTGCTAAATAAGAATCTCAAGGACTGGCATACCCAGCTCCATTTTTCCCTTTGGGTTGATCACACTCGCCACAAGGCTGCCCTCGGTGATTCCCTGTTCCACCTTGTTTATGGCCTAGAACCTATATTCCCCATCCATCTAAAGATTCCTACTCTTTAGTTCATCAACGATTTTTATGAGGGAGGAGATTCGTAGGGAAGCTCGGTTAGCTGAGCTCTTGCATTTAGAGGAAGTCTGAAACCGCGCAATAGAAATTTTTTCCAAATATCAGGGCGTAGTTAAAAGATGGTTCGACCACTGAGCTAAGATCAAGGCCTTTAGAATTGCTGATTTGGTCTTGTATTGGGACAAGGACCATGAAAAGAAAGGGGGACAACAAATTTGACAAGCTCTAGCTTGGCCCCTTTCAAATAGCTAAGATTTTGGGGGATAATGCCTTCCACTTAAAGAACTTAACTAGTGAGAACGTCTCGTTGCTAGTCAACGGGCAGCACCTGAAGCATTACTTCTAGGCTTGAGCTTGTTTGAGCTCTTCAGTGTAAATACTTGTATATAGGTTAGGGTAGTTTGCTTTCTAGCTTGCTTGCATTTTGTTCGCGTCGCTCTTTTGTTTTCTCCCTCCTAACAGTTTTGTTTCAAAAGTTGTTTCCCGCTCCTTTGCGGTGGCCATGCTTGCTCAACAAGCGGTTCACTTTGCTGTCTATTCTTTGTGTTCTTTGGCTAAACATTCACTCTCAATTATTGGTCTTTGAAAAGCGGCCTGTGAATGATTTCCTTGCTTGAATTCTGCTTAGAACTTGACCCTTGGCTAGATCTTCTTACACACATCTCGGATCTCGCACAAAGCACATAATAATAATTTCTAAAAGATCGTGCCATGGTTGTTATGATACCCCAGCAAGTGAAAAATCTCAAGTCTGCTCCAGTGACCACTGCAGTCTCAAACCCATTGTAGGCTTCAATGTTTACCCGGTTGAACTAAATGATAAAAGAGAAGTGAAATATGAAAGCAAAAGAAAAAAGGAATTCTGCAAAAAGGAAATAAATGACCGTATGGGTGTTCGAATAACTCTACCGAGGCTATGGATGCCCGGCTAGCAGTAGAGCAATATTCATGAGATTGTAGCGACAACTTCATCGGGGCTATAGACACCTGACTAGCAGTGGAGCAATGTCCAAGTTACTTTTGGTGTTAGACGATTTATGTAGCTCGCTCGGTTGACTTGGTAACCTTGGTCACTATCTCGAGGAAATGAATGAACTCACTACACACATTTCTAAGATGTCCTGTAAGCTGACCTAATTAAGGATCTTGTCCTCCCAGATTCATCTTTGGAAACCACTCCTGGTCTGCGAAAATAGATATTCTGGGTCCTGAATGAATATTTATCCTTAAAACGCTCGGGAGCGTTCTCCAACAAAGTCACCATTTGTTGTGCCCTTAGCACACACGCCTCGTTCGGAACGGGGACACTCTTTTCTTTCACCTTGTCGGGTCATTTTTTTTGTCGCCGCCTCATTTTGCATGCCTCCCCTTTTGATGTCTCGGATGGTCAATGTTTCTTTAAGGTCCCACCATAAATTGACCATGCCTTCCCCTTTTTTAATTTTGCTGAGTTCCGGTGCCTCGCGGAGTCGCTCTGGCAGTTTGGCACTGCCAACGGCCCCGGGCCCTTCTGGGCCCGGCCGTTCGGGATTCCCTCACTGCGTTTCCCCGTTGGGACTGCCCTTCCTAGCGGCGTCCACTCTACGTCCTTCCGAACCTCGGGGTCCAGATCCCCGTCCGCCATTTGCAAAACTTGTTGAAATTTTCCTGCGGTGCCCCGCCCTCTGGGCCCCCGACCCCGAAGGTCCGCTTCCAGGGTTCCATCTGTGTTTCGCCATCTGCGACAACGGACTTCCTGCAGCGTCCCACCCCCGGGTCCCGCCAACCTTTTTGCTGACCGAAATCTTTGAAGGCACCTGATTGCCGTCAAGCATTCTGGGCCCGACCATCCGAAATTCCATGTCCAAAATTCTGTGATGTTTCCGCCATCCCCGACGGTGGATCTTTGGCGGAACTTTGTCCTCTGGACCCCGACCCGCTACCCGCCGCCACTGTTCGACCAAGTTAAAACTTAAAGTGGCCACCGTCCTGCATCTTCCCGACCGTCAAGCCCCAGTTCTCCCCCCGCCGTCGCTAACATTTGAATCCACCAACTTTTTTATCGTCGTACCTGCATTAAATACAAACATTTATGTCAGTTAGGGGTATAAAATACCCACTCTAACCCATCATTTTCATCTCACAGGATTGCAGAGCGATTGGAAAAACTGCTATTTAGAGCCCACCATCTTCGACATCATCACGCTCACCACCCTTAGCATCATTTCATCGACCGTAGGTGGATCCCACATCTCCCCCTTCACGTCTTCAAGGTTGGTTTTCCATTCGCCCTCCTGAGAATTATTTTGGTGATTTCAAAGCGTTTAAATGAGATAACAATTATTGAGATGACATAAGGTAGTAAAACATGAGATTGCACACAAAACCCACGTGTTAAAACTTGAGAAAACCTTCTATAAGTGCCCTCATCACCAATTCAGGACTTTTCCTCACCGCGATCATTCTTCGCACAGGGAGATTGTCTCCTTTGGGCCCGAGGCTTGTCTTGGCCATCCTAACTCAAACAGAGAACCTTACTAGCAGCGGCGATTCTTCCCTCAGGGTCTGTCCCATCAGACTTCTTCATCTGGAGTTCACCTTGGGTGCCGCCGTTTCAAACTATAGTCTGACCCCTGCCTCCCGGCTGCCGCATCCCCACCTTTCCCTCGTCGTGAGAACTTCATACTGAACAAGCGTCTTATGGGCCTCTCGGGCCCGGGACCCCAGAGTTCCTCCTCCGGGGTTCCGCGGGTGTTTCACCATCCTCCACGATGAAACTCGTCCGGCGTCCTGATCTGCGGGTTCCGCCTTCCCATTCACTTTTGTCTTCTAGTGATTTGACTCATGCTGTCCTTTTGGTCTTCGGGCTCCGGATGCCAGGTGTCCTTGTTTCCTTTTCCGCCAAGCTCATGGTGAACTCTTTGATGCCCTCTGTGTTCCAAGCCCCGCCCTTCTCCCTGCTGTTGGCCTTTCTTTTCAAGCGGCGTCCTTCAGATCTCTCAGGTCCTGGTGTTTGGACATCCGTTCCTGGAGGTCCACCTTTCTCCCGCCGTCGAGGAAATTTCACCCCGTCCATTTGATCGCCGAGCCCCGAGCTCCCATCTGCCACTAGATGCCTCGTTAAACACTGATGGCTTTCTGCTCGCTGAGCCTAGTGGCCCAAGACTCCTATCATTGACTATCGTTGCTAAACAAAAAATCCCGCCCGACGTCCCGATCCCCGGGCTCCGTCCTGCCGATTGCCGCCAAGCTCAAAAAGCAAAACCATGCTGCCAGACTTACCCTGATGAACTTCCTCTCCCAGACTTCTGTCCGACGTTGGCCATCCTAAATGATGAAGTTCAGGCACCTTCTTGGTGCTGCCGGCCCAAGTGCTCAAAGATGAAATGACATACTGTCAGCCACCCTTTGGTCTTCTAGGCCCCAGACCCCCGGGTTCCATCTCTGGATTTCTGTTTGTTGTCCAACGTCCCAAACTGCTATCTCCCGATGGCTTTCTAACCTGAGACTTCCAAGCTCCCTTAAATCGATCCAAATGATCCCAAATCTGAGATCTAACTTTGACTCACATCCTACGTTTTGGTCCTCTTCACCATGAACCTCTTGGAATATTAAAATATGACCAAAGAAAGTGCCTGAGAGCTTTCCACCATGTTTTCTCTTCCAAACAACATTCCTACCAAGGAAGTCCGGCCCTTCGGGCCCGGATTGTCCAAATGCCCTTAATCAAAAAATCAATAACATCTAGAGATAAAATATCATGACATGCTTAGTTGATTGTTCAAAATAGATGTTATTTTCAAGTTGTTGAATAACATGAATGCTTTTGATGATCTATTGTGCTAACTTTTCCCTTGCTTGCAGAACATATGGAATCAGGTGCAGGAACTTCTGGGGCATCCACCGAAGGGGACAAGGGGAAGAAGTCAGGAAGGACTCCTTGAGGGAAAGAAGACAAGCACCAGATGAAGTACAAATTCTAGGGCGAGCCACTCCACTCAAAGTTCACAATAGATTAGAAGGAGATCACAGACACCAACATTAGCTAGGTAAATATTGATGAATTCACGCAGAGAGTCAAGGTCAACCCGACAACAAAGAATGTCAGATTGATAAGACAGAGTGGAATAGCTAAGGCTACCAGATTCCCTCCATCCCTTGTGGTGCCCAAATTGGTCATGGCTTGCCAAGAAGCATATCAGGCCGACACCAGAACAATTGTTGATAAAGAGGGAAACATCCTTGTTTATATGTCGCCTGAAGGGATCACCAAGACCTTCCACATTCCCACATTCCAACAGATGGAGGTCCCCACATTAGAGGAATGCCAAGCGGCATGGGATGATAATCTGATGGGATGCAAAAAGTCAATAAATCTGCATTGGCTGAAGGAAAGACGGGACAGTGCTGTGAAAGTTCCTTAGGAGCTCTTCTGTAGCGATTTCCATGAGGATTACCATGACCTAGTAACTATGTTGAGCAAGGTTATGGGTCTTCCTATGGCCGCCTACTTCCAGGAATGGATGGTGTATTTCATTGAGCAGATCTTACGTGGAAATGAGGACGTCACAACCAAGGTTTCATTCTATTAGGGAGGAATCATAAGCGACTGCTTCCATGAGCAGTCTGTCAACATAAAGAAGAGCTCCAACTTTTATATGACTTCCTACCTCATCTATTCCTTGGTGGATCAAAGACGGTACAACAGGTTGTTTGTGGCACCTGATCAGGGGCAGAAGCGAGGACTACAGGCCTATGATAAATATCCACAGCTCCAGTACCACAACTTCAAAAGAGATTACTACCGGGTGAACGATGCCTTCATTGGCCATGTTATCAGATTGATTGTCAGAGACTTCAAGAGGAGGGTCTCCCACAGTGCCAGAGCACTTTTGAAGTAGTATGCCTTCCTCTATATCTAATACCCAAAGTTTACATACATCCATGCCTAGGGCTTTACTGAAAGGGCGAAAAGATTGCCTCGGTATCCTAATGATCGAATCATCCTCCTGGAGCTTTCTCGGTAGCTCCAACACCTACAGGAAATCTTTAGCAACAAACATATAGCGGGGATCTCCTACCCCATGACCCTTGGCAAAGGCATGTATCGATTACAGACCTCCCAGTGTGCTGGTAACTCTGAGAAAGAACTAAAGGATTACCATTTCTACCTACACACTACCCGCCCATGGATGGACCTGCATGGCCACATCAAGAAAGCGCTGGGGCCAGCATATGCCCACCTTCACCACATTGAAAATTTCTAGGCATACTGTCAGGATGACAAGGAAGTGCGCGCAAGTTACTACATGCAAATGACAGTGTAGTTCCTAAGAAGGGTACAACCATTCCCCGTGCTGGACCAGGTCAAGGAGGACGAGTCCACCATAATGCATCCTAGGTACCCTACAATCGTCAACCTGCCAATACCATCAATTGACTGGGATGAACAAGAGGTTGACGACCTAGATACCATAACCCAGCCAATCTTAACTCATACCAAGGAGTGGATTGATGGGTAGGTGGCTCATTTAAAGCAACAGGGAGTGATATTGACTTATGAAGGGCTCAAAAGCGAGCTGAGTGCCACCGAGGATGTTGTTGCCACCACTTCGACTAGCGGGACCTCCAAGTCTCCTTCGGTCACCAGGTACAGGAAAAGAAAAGAAATAGAAACCAAGCAGTCTCATGAACCCAAGGCCCATGCAAAGAAGGGAGCAAGAGGCTCACCTCCTAAAAGACTCAAACTGGCAGGGAGTGCTGCAGAACAACCTTCAACCCAAGAGAAAGAAACGAAGGGTGTGGGTCAATTGCAGCCACCCTTGGCTCCACTCCTCCTGTTGCACCACCCACCTCCCTAACTATGGTCCCTGCATCCCCATTGACGGAGGACATTTCTATCCATCTTGCCCCTTCGCCTCTGGCTGAGTTTGTAATAATTATTGACTCATCTTCCGCCATGACTTTTCCCCCTTCCTCTGCTACTATGTCGTCAATCACATCACTCCCTCTGGCAACAATAACATCACTTGTTCCCCTTGACACTATGCCTGAGCCTCTTTCAAGGCACATGCAAAGCCTCCCCCCTGAGCTCTCCCAGAACTTAATGGATCCAACTTTCTAGGCAGCCCTTGCGCAAGTCCTTGCAATGGCTCAACCTTTACAACCACCGACAGGGCCACCAGCTATGGAGGCCACAATGCTAATCTCAAAGGAGTTGGAGGAATGAAAGCGGGAAGCCTCGAAGTCTGTCAAGGAGGAGGCTGATGAGTATCATGAGCACCTAGAGTATGAACACCGAACCATCGACAGGGTGGTTTATGAGAAGGAAGAGACGGGCTCTTCCGAGAATGGGGACGAGGAAGGTGGCTCGGGTGCTAAGGAAATCATTCAAACCTTTGATGATGACCTTGAGGAGAAAATTGCGCAACAGCTGAAAGACATTGAGGCAGAGGCAAAGGGGTCACCACATGATGAAGAAGGACAGCTACCAGAAGAACAGTAGCAAAAGGATTTGACTAAGGCTAAAGCCCATGTTGTCAGAGGCCCTGAGGCTGAGGGTACTGAGGAAAAGAAGGAAGGAGAAACAACAAGAGAAGAAAGTCCCATTCAACAACCACCCACCGAGCCGCCAATCAAACGCCTCGTATTTGTCCATGACTCCGATGAAGAGGAGGAGGATGCTGCCAAAGAGAAAGGGAAATCCATAGAGGGAAAAGGAGTAGAGATCTTGGTATTGACTGAGAAAGGTGAGGGTGATCGCAATTCACCCAAGGGGAAATCTGATGTGCCCGAGTGGTTGGAGAAGCAACTCGAAGAAAAAACCCTTGTGCTGAAGGACCCAAGGGAAAGGTTAGAGGCCAGCTTGGCTAGAGCCCAAATCATGATGAGGAAGGAGAAGAAGCCCAAGGTCCGATCCAAAGTAACAATGGATGCTTCCGGCTCCCGAGCAGCACAAATTGCAACGCCCACGATTGGCCAAGCTGGAGTAAGTTATAACATCTCCACCATTGACTTGGGAACCACAACCAAAGAGTAGAAAGTTGAACACCTTGAGGAGTCAATGGCTACAGTGGTGCACCCGATAAAACAAGATAAAATGTCGAAGGATGAGCTCAAGGCATAGGTTGCAGCCTTAACAGATTACATACAACAATTGTCTTCAGTAGACAACCTGCTTACCACATCCATGGCCGCACCTCAGCTGCATTCCAAGGAATAGATCAACAAGATGGAGAGAAGAAAGAACTTGGAGAAGACCACAGAGGATTGGTTCTGACAAGTCTCATATGTTGGAAGCATGGGAATTAGTCGGGCTGTGCGAATAGCCAACAAGTTCTTAGATGTAATGCAGTCTCTAGAGAGCACAAAGAAACTCTGCACCAATTTCCCCACAACCTATGACTCCACCTTTCCATGGAATGAGTCTATCCTTCGGTTGCCTAAAGCCATGTGGGAGGAGAAGCTTGAGTTTAAGAAAGAAGACCACTGGCTGATGGATGTGTGGCTCAGAGACTTTGACAACCAGAAGGAAAGGTTAGAGAAAATCATGAGCAAGGTGGATCCAGACATGGAATGGATCAAAGAAATCCAGGCAGAATGTGCTCGATATCTTAAAATGATGACGGGCTATGATATGCCCACTGTGCAAATGGATCCAGAAAAGAAAAAAACCTACTTCCAAGAGAAGATGAAGGACGAAATGGCTGGAGAAATCACAATGGAATTCCTAAGTTTTGCTGCCCGCACCTTCAATCAATCAGAGCTATTCAAAGACCAAGGCTCAAAGTATGATGAGGATTGGAAAAGGCTAGAGGATAATGCAAAGGAATGGAGCTACCAAGTGCTACGATGTGAAATCACCAAAATAGACAAACTCCAGGAGGTCGTCCTCAAGTTCATCGAATACATAGCCTCCAAGGGACAGGAGGACAACCCTACCAAAGATGAAGAACTTCCTGAAGAGTAGCTACAGTAAAAAAAACAATCCGCTATAAGACAAAAGAGCTACAGTGCCATTAGCAAGGGGACTAAATAGGGTAAAGACAAAATATAATTTTAAATTGTGAGATATTGGGGGGTAGGTGAAACCCTTTTTTGTAATAAATCTTGGCCACACAATAAGAATTAATCTTGACCATTCATTGAATCTTTTGGGCACTATAAATAGGGCTCTCCTCTCATTTGCAAAGAGAGTTGAGTTGTTGTAAAGACATGTTGTAGAAATTTATAAGGAAAAGGTATTGACTTGGTGTATTTTCTTAGTTTCTCCCATGTTACTTGATTCAATCTCCAATGTTAGATGTTTGACTTAGGTTTTATTTCTGTTTTAGTTAGCTATCTTCTTTCTTTGGATAGATTTTAGGAATGCTGTTGGGTGATTATGAAAATTCCTGCCATGTTGATGATTTCTTTGTCCATACTTTTTGTTGTTTGCTGATGGTAGATAGCTGTGCAAAGTTAGCCTGGACTTGAATTCGAAGTTGCTCCAAAACATCTATCTTTGATTCATGCATGTATGTGGTGGATGAAGGATAAAATATCTATAGACCTTAGAAGATAGCACAATTTCCATGATACTGTGAAATCTCTGGTTAAGTTGGGATATTGTTTTGAGAAATTGTCCATTGTAGGAACTCCATTGTCACTATTCATAGTTAGTTGCAGACTTAGGAACTTTCCCTCTCCCTTGCCTTATTTTTCTTTTTTTAATGACTGACCTATGCTAAGGTTCATTGCACATTGTAAAGCCAAATCTAACAATAAAATGGAGTCCAAGATTGCTGTTTGAACCTACAGCCAATGCATAATAACTTTCCATCCTAAGAACTCCATTTCAAGATCCAACTTCCATACTTTGTATCCATGCTTTGCATTTTCTGCATAAGACCGCCTTGTGATTCCAGCAAATCACATGAAACTACTGAGGTATCTATGCATTGTCATGGCCTGACATTCAAGAGACCTTGGGATAGTGTTTTGCAATCTGATTGTAGAAGATTGTCTTTCAAGAGACGTAGTGCACCTACGCACTGCCTGTGTTGAGAAGTGCATAAAAACACCATCAACAATATACTTAATTTGAATAACTTATATAGACCACTCTAGAGACAACCAGATAAAATATAAGAATCAATATTAATAGAACAATTGAACACAAGAAATTGGATCACCGAATTCAAACTTTCTCTTCCATTATGTTACTTCAAAAGATGAATCGATACATATCAGAAGTCTTTTATGTTTATAGAAAACATTTTTGCTACTAATAATCTATCCTAGTACTATCTGATGATCTAAATTAGGCCTTGGTTTCCCTTATATATGGGAAGCACACAAGCTTTAGGATGTTTACAAAAAGACATATCTCTTCATTTGTATCTTGTTAACATAACTAAAAACTTTTAACACATAGAAATTAATCAAGGATGCAATAAAGTCTGTGGCACTCATAGTACACTATAGTTTTTTATTCTTCATGAGGCATCCATGATCACCTAATATCTTCTCAATACCCTCTCTTCATGATAATGTACCTAATACAAAGTGATTTTGACCCTTATATCATTCGATCAATAAGCATATTAATTCTAGAGAGATGCTCAATATAATTATAGCTAACACAAGTATTTACATTGTTGATTATGTACTTCATGGAAAAATATAAGGTGAAGATCTATCCCAATTGCACATGGGTTTTTTCTATTTCCATTGATTCATCGTTCACCTTGTTGAGGGCCATGGGTAAATAATGGGTGATTTCATTTTTCCCAAAAAATTGTTCTTTTAACTTTCCTTCATCAAGTAAATTAGGAATAGCCATGTCCAGGGGTTGATTGAAATCATTGAGTTCTTGAGTTAGCACAGTGTTGTATTTTTCATGCATTTCTATTAACTCATCATAAACATTAAACAATTGTGGATCAATATTTTCTTCTTTTATCAATTAATCTTTCTTTCCCATCATTCTAACGCATAGTTGTTTGTGTTCCTGATAGGCAACATGTGTTCTATTATGGATTACCCAAAATTTATCAGCCTTCCCAATCATTTTCTCAAATCTTCTGCTTGGAAGCTCTAAAACTATTGTATACTTGATGGCCTTCATTTTGGTTCCCAATTTATCACCTTTCTTTTGGAAATTTTCATCTCTAAGATTCCAATAATTAGTCTTGGTGATGTCTTCTATCACCTACTTATCCCCTTCTAACCATAGAGAGTATGTATTTGAGGAAGATGTCAATTTGTCTTTATAGCTAGTGACCTCCTACCTCAAATTTTCATTCTCAATCATGTACATCTAATTATTCTCTAGTAATCTTTCAATTTGGGCTTTGGTAAATTTGGCCACATTGATATTTAATTTTGTGGCATCCATATGATTAGTATCCTCAACTCTTTGCACAAGTGACCAAATGCCTTGTTAGGATCCTTAATAAGCAAAGGTTTTTTTTAGGGGGATACAAGGCCCACATCAATAGAGCTGATTTTTCTAGTTCATACCCTAATCTAGTGTACACATTTTCCACTCCCTCTATGCTCCACTTTATATTTTTATCTTGGTTTTTTCTAAAGCTATCAAACACAATAGTTGAACTCATATCCCAACCAGGAAGTAACATGACCCCTGCTTCCTCTAATAGTGCTCTTCCTCTCTCCGAGGTGATATCTTCTAGTTATCTATCTACTTCTTGAAGTCTCTTTAGGGCCTCTACCTCTTTCTTGAGTGTAACATCTTTGAGTTATTCTCTGATAGTCTTGCCATTATATTCATAGATGAATGTTTTAAATTTAGAGGTTTTGATAAATTTATTATTAGAGACAAATTTAGTTTTGGCATTATATCTTACATCAGTTAAAGGATGATCTGGGGACTCTAATGATATCACACTTCTTTCTGTTGGAAGATCATAACTCCCAATCATAGGTTTAGTTATCTGCACTTCCTCTCCTTCACTCTCACCTCCTCATTGTTCTTCAGCAGATGTATCAATAGAAAAACTAATGCGCGGTGTAGGTTGCAGGGAGAGTTTACATAGTGGAGCTTAGCATGGGTTCTTCCAATACTTTCATTTCTCATCTATGTGAATATCCAAGGAGGAACATCCATGGTCAAATCTAGTTCATGTGCAATGAGGGTGTCTAGTCTTTTCATTGGATGCTCAATGTCTAGTAGTGCACCTCTATAGGAGGGATTGTTACCTGCCCTCCAAGATTCCATTGGAATCACTCTATCATATAGGCTCCTTCTTCTAGTAGCATGGTGTTCATCATCATTCCTTATTAGATCATCTCCCTCAAAGAGAACGTCCAAATATCCTCTCAATTTTTTACTTGTTTTAACATTATTAATAAAGTGTTAAGTATCAAACTTTTCCCTTGTGTTTCCTCTAGGAAAATTGTAATGCTTTAACTTTTTGTCAATCAATTTGTAGCCCTTCCCAAAAACTATGGTAAAATCTCCAAAGCATAGTGTTCCAAGCATTAATGATTGTTTATTGTGATTCTTGAGATGCATAAAATTAGAGTGGGCTAACTGCCTTACAATCTCCAAGTATGCAATTCTGTCTAGACATGTTGTTGGAAATAAAAATGGTGCTCCTTGAAATCCATAAACTCTTATTTTTGTGCAATCAGCAGAAGCGTACCAATCACCCCAATTGTGATTTACCCTACCTATTGTATTATTATCCTTCAGTCTTAAAAATCTTTATACTTTAGGTGATAAATTGTAATCACATGGGTGACCCAACATTCTATACAACAGTTTGACAAAGTACTCTTTTAAATACAAGTAATACAACCTCAAACACCAATTGTCCCAGATGGTGGTCCACATCTACACAAGTATGATGTTACCATCATCATCCAAATCCCTTATTCTCAAGCACTCGTCCCGCATTCCCAAGATTTGACCTTCATATAAAAGAAGATGCATGAACAATGAGTAATGTGTGAACCAAAAACCTTCATTCTTATTTTTGATGGAAATAAAGTCATTATGAAGTTCCTCAACAAAATACTCAATATAGTCTAAAGCTCAGGTATCTTGGCTCTATATATTAGTTGTTAAAACCATTGGTGCAATCTCCATGAACATTGAGGCATCTACACCAAGTAACTAGCAGACAAAATATTAAGTGTACTAGTAGTATTCTTCAAACAGATTTACTAAATATGGAGGGTTTTCTTCCCTTGAAAATAATCTAAGTCTATTTCCCTCTTCTCAAGGCTTATCCAATGGTAGCCTCTATTGGTCTCCTACAATGATCTAACAATTAATCCCTTACAATTGTGATTCAAATATTGGACATCTGATCTAAATAGCTACTTCAATCATCATGAAGGTGCATTCAACTTTTCAACCTAGGGACGTGAACTTGAAATGGGTCAACACAGTTTGTGCACTAAGGATCCAAAGTAGCCATATTCATTCTACAACTAAGAAAAACATAATGCTGAAGGTAAATTGCTTGGAAAGAAATAACATAAGTGTTGAGCATCAACAAATAACTATACTAAACTAAAATTCATGATAGAAATGAAAATCTAAGCAAACAAACAAGAAACTACTCTGTTTGCTTTGGTTGTAGGAATAGTTATAGAATGGAATTCTAGTGGCTGCAGGAATAGTTAGTGCCAGATTTTTAACTAACTACTGAACATAAAGTAAAAACTAAGCTAAAGAATGTAATGCTCACCAAGTTGACCCCTTGGATGAGTATCCCTTAAGAAAAATGTAAAATCATATGCACAAACTTATAGATTCATTGTATTCATTGGAAAATAGAGGTACGATAGAGCATCATGACTGTATTACTGAAAAACTAAGAATGCAAGTACATCATCAAATTGAGCAACCTATTTTGAAGGAGCATTCAAGTCTTATTTATAGGGAGAAAAGCTACTAACTAATCATCTAGCAAGGTGATCAACTCTAACAGATTAGGAGGATGCCATTTTAGGGAAAGCATAAAAAGTGGATGGGCGGTTATGCATGCGTGAAATCTAGTCAGACATGCTTGCCTCAATGCAGATTTAGCACAATAGTAATGCCTATATTTTCTCAACAGACAATTAAGACCATTTACAAAGAAGTTACAACTTTGATTTGAATGAGGAATCTTCTGCCATCGATATTCTTCCCTTCATTGACCTTTGAATGACCACCTTGTTGACCGTTATGGTGAATGACTAGCTAGAAGAATCTTCTTTAATTTTGTAGGCTGCTAATTATATCTGTAAAACAATATTAGTATCACAACAATTTCATATTTACAACTATCTTAAAGTAGCATTCATTAATCCACATGTAAAATCAACATAGATAGTTCATATAGCATGTAAATGTCATTAAAGATTGTAGAAATAAGCTTATGCCTAATGTCTATGGTTTCAGGGAAATATAATAAAAAGATCAACATCTTATCATCAAAGTCTATGAAAACTATGAAAAATAGACAATAAACTTCTATCCAAATTGAGTCATAACCTAGACTTATCACTCCCCTCAACCTAAGATTTTGTTGGTCCTCTACTAGAAGGAGGGTTGTTCCTTTGCTTTGTTAATGCCCTAAATTTTTCAACTGCCAATTGTCCTACATTAGTTTTTGCAATTTCCGAATTATAGTCCTAATAGAACCCTTGTTGTTTTTCCAATCTGCTCCATCTCTGTCTTTCTGCAACTATATCATACTAGTAAAACCTAAAATTTGGCACATGCCACAATAGGATAGGTAACTGAAAAGTTAGTGGGAGCCAAAATTGTTTCTTTTCCCTTCCAATCTGTATATATTTATCAACTCTTGTAAGTGTTGCAACATAGTTCTACATAAAGTGAGGCTTAGCTTGTTTGAATTCATCAATTAGGTTGTTCCACCTTTGTGATAGGTATCCCATCACAAATTCTCCTCTTGTTTTTTCTACCTCTTCATATTCCTTATAAACTTCCTCTCTCTCAAATAGGATCATATCACCATAGCTTGTTCTATAAAGAATTATATGCCAATCCATGAAAATGCTCCCTAGATTTCTAGATTTAGCCCTGATGGACAGGGGAGTGTGGGATTCAATTTTCTTATTGGTCCTAAATTGTTTTCACCAACTAATCTCATTTTGTATCCAACACACGAATGACCTTAATTGGACACCCCCAACATACAATAGTGGATTCCAATCATGGTCTTGGGTCATGACATAATTATGTAAGTAAAATTCACACAACAAATTCTTCATTTTAGGAGGAGCAATCTGATAAGCATTGAAAAATACAAGAGTCTCAATAGAAGGATTCAAACCCAAAACAATCCTTTCTAGTTTAAAAGAAAGATACTTCTCCTTCAGATACAAGGCATAGACCCTTGGAAGATTCACGCATTCTGATATCTGAGGTACTAAGGCTGTCATATTGTCCACCTTCTTCTTTAAGGTAGAATTTTTTGCATCCTTCTCTTCAATCTCCTCATCTCTCTTTTGAATTTCTTTCTTTAGCCTGTGTTTCTCCTCCTTCCATTCTTCTTCCCTTCTTTGCATATCTTTCCATAAATTCTTAGCTACCACGTACATTGAAAAATAAAAGGGCCTATGTATTCCTACCAAAAAAATTTCTTGCACAAATGCTTGCTCTTCCTATAGCACTAGTTGCAGGAATTCTAAATGTTCAACTAATTCTAGCTATGTTAGCTCTCAAAAACACAGGTTGAATGCCTCAAGAGGCTGCCAATCTCCTGATATGCTTTAGGGTAATACACAAGGTCAAGAGAACTTAACCTTCTACTCTTTAGGTGTTGCTAAACCTAGGTAGGTGTACCTATCTGAATGAAGTAGACTTAACTTATGATTATCTTTCTTGCACAATGATTTGTC
This sequence comes from Sequoia sempervirens, assembly GCA_007258455.2. Lineage (NCBI taxonomy): Eukaryota > Viridiplantae > Streptophyta > Pinopsida > Cupressales > Cupressaceae > Sequoia > Sequoia sempervirens. The sequence goes on from VDFB02000008.1 coordinate 364,248,470, forward strand.
CACAATGGCAGATGGAAGTGAACAAATGAAACCAAACTTGATAGCAATAGCAAAAGAAATTTTCTAATCTAAATCCTAAAGTGCTCAATTAACAGATGTAAAGAAACTAAATGAATCAAATGATGAAATGCAGAGGCCAATGCCTTATTGGGTGTGCTGAGTCAATGAAACAGAAATGGGCAACTTATTCTGGCAGAAAATAAAATTGTTGGCATATAATCTATTTATAACTTGTATAAACATGCAGATTTGTGACTACTAAGCTCTACTTTAATAATCCAAATGAATCTCCCTGATTACAGTAATCAACTAAAAGGATTTAATCTCTTCTTGAGAGAACCAGTTAATTAACCACACAGATACATCAAATGTGCACTGATAAACTAAAAATAAACTTGTTATATCAATTTAAACAACTAGAAAGAATCAACTTGGAGATAGCTTAGCAATACTTTTCAATACACTCAACATACAATTGATACCAAAAATAAACTACCACACCAACTGAATTTTATTGAAATCACCTTTTGAAAACATGCAACATAGTCTCTGGAATGAGAAATTTATTCTACTGTGTCCATTCCTAATCTACCTACTATCTGATTCTAAAAAAATCTCCCTCTTTCAATTACACTCGGGGTGCATATTTATACACCAGCATTAGGAAAATAACTCATATTGAAATCCCATGTCAGCCTGCAACGATTATCAAACATATACATGTCAGCCACAGTGTATGAATCTTTTACTAATTGCCAATGGAACAGTAGCTAAGATATCTAGAAAGTATGCCAAAGGAAATTCAATCATTAGTCAGTCATCCCGTGTTCTCTGTGCATCGTCATGACCTATCGCTCTCGGGGAGAAACCATGTAGACCACATTAAGTTTCACCAAAAATCTTCATCTGTCATATATGTCGCCATGACACAAGCATACTTATGCTAAAACACATCCTTCATTTTCCTTCACCAAGACAACTCAAAATCAGGGAGAAGTCCCACAGAGTTCATCAAGTCATATCGAAAGCCCATTACTAATCTTGTGTGTTGCTGTGACTTATTGGCTTTCTCACCGATGCACCATTAGTCCAAAATAATTCGATGTGACCATCTGATATCGGGGAGACCTCATATAGAATGATCCTTATTTTACCGAAATCCCTGAGATCATTCATGTTCACCAAGAGAATGCAATTATCACACCGAAAGCTATTTGAAAAGAACCTTTATGCTCTGTCGGTGAGACATGTACACTTCGCCATGACCCTTCACCAAAGACCCTATGTTTGGCCAAAGCAAAAAACAAATGAAGTATCAGTGAGACCAAAGGTCACTTGCTGAGACCTCATGGCGATAGCCCCAACTTATACTAATATGTCAGGCACTCCACCATCGGCCAACAAGATAAGAAGACTTCGTCTCAAGACACAATGTCGAATACTATGACGCTGGCTGAAATATATCCGCATGAGCAAATTGGTAAGACATATCAAGTTCATTATAACACTATCTCGATGACCAAACTCCTACCGATAGGTTCCTCCTCGGTCGCTGAAACAAAGAAATTGTCATGCTGATAATTGCCAGTAGATGAAATCCAATTGCCACGATAGTAGAAACGTCTTACCGATAGGAAACACAGATGTTTTATCAGAAAAATTGATCGGGGAGACCCTAATATTATCACACTGATAAGTTTGCAACAAACAAATGTTAGCAAATATGCATGACTCAATGGATTCAAAGGGGCTATATGGGAAAAATATGGGTGAAATATGCACACAGTAGGACCAAATCAGGAAATTATGAGTGAAAACATATGTAAAAACATCAGATTTTTATAGTTCTAACAGTGGCTCCATCTGGGGATGAATGATAGTAAGATCATTACAAGGATCCAAAATCTTTGGGTGAGTAGACCAGACACAAAATGATGAACCGGTGAGTAGAATGGAAGAGGATGGCAAAGGAAATGAATGGAAAGTGAATTTAAAATGGAGATGGACCAAAATACTAAACTACTGTGCATGGAAAAGAATTTTAAAAAGGATAAGCTAGAGTTGTCCATGCACTGGCAACCCTAAATCCTCTATATTTCAACTTCACTTGTTCTGAGCTATTAAGATCTGAAACTAAAATCAAGCTTTCCCCTGTCAAACACCTGGTTTTGTCTTGAGTTCATCAGATTCTTCTTGAAGATACTCATACAATCCTTCCTATCACTGTCATTGCAAGTTCTTAGAGTATCATCATGCTTGGTTTGGCCCAAAATCCATACACCATTCTGCAGTTCAAATTCTTCATCATCATGGGACAAACCCCTATTATTTTCAACATTCAAAATGCATGCATATGAAATACAACATTTTATATTATCTCTCTCACTATTATGAAATGTGAAACATTCTCCCAGCTGTATTGAAAATTCATCATCAAAGTGCGTCTCTTGAGAAACAAAAAATTTTGTCATATCAATGTTGTCTGAAATAAACAAATCCGAAACCTTTTGTACCTCTTCAGTATCATCATTTGGAGATAACAATAGATTCTGACTTATATCTTCAATATCAAGCATATATGAATTACTCGAATTTGGACCTCTATCATACTTAGTATGCAAACAAATTTCTTCTCCACATGAGTTAGAAATTTCAAAATCACATACCTCTTCTTGAACAGGCACATGCATTTGGTCAACTTCAAAAGTTTCACCATCAACTGGACACAGAGCTTCAAGATCACCCTTATGTATATATCTCTGATAATCAAGAGTTAACAAATCTAAAATTTTCTCATAGCTAAGTAAACAAGTTTCCACACTTTCATTATTAGAGTCATACTCATCACTTTTGTCATCATCAAAAAGAGGCCCAAGATTATTAGAGAATGGAAAATCATAAACATTACCAGCACAATCATTTTCTCCATAACTTGACACATCCCCTTGTTCATCTAAAAATACCTTTTGCTCAACATCAAGTGGATCTGAAATTACCTGAAATTCATTCTTGGGAAAACCTTTGCAAAAGATTATCTGATCCTCTTCTAAATCTTCATCATACAATGGGCCTGAAATTTTTTGGAAACTATTCTCAAATTTACAAACCTCCTCTTCATCGAATGTATCTTCATAGCTTTCAACTGCAGCTAGGGGTATTATATATTCACTATCAAATGAATCAACATTTCCCATTGCCTCTTCATCCTGATCTTCATAAGAGGTAGAAGAATCCCCTGACTGCAAATCAAAATCCTCAGGTGCATCTTCACAATCTGAATATTCACTAGATCCCTCATAAAACACATTGCTCTCCCTGTCACAATCTGTTATGTAGGAGAGAATTTCCATATCTTTCTCTTCCTCATGTTTGCTACCATAGGAATAATTATGACTTGCACATATCTCATCTTCTATTGAATGCATTGTTTGATCAATTTCTCTACACTTGTCAGAAATACAATCATTGGAATCAACATTGATAGTGCTCTCATACTCTATCTTCTCCATGACATCAATGAATTTATTCAAGTGATCACAGGCATGCTGTATTGATGACTTTGACCAATAAGCTGATTCAGGTTCCTATGCTTTTATGAACTGTGCAACAAAAATAGCTCTTGTAGGCTTACAATCAGGAGGCAATTGCATACAGACACTTATCATCCTATTGTACAGAGAAGTCAATCCTCTCCTTCATACTTCCTTATGCCAAGAAATGCATCAAAGGGATAAATTCCATACTCTGATTGTGTGTTTGAGTCCTGGCTTTGAGTATACACATACTTAGCTTCTTCTTCTTTGAATTGTTGATCTTGGCATACATATTGCTGCAAATTCTGATTTTCTTGAATCTCCAATAACCCATGGGAAGCCCAATTTGGTGCAGACATATCTCCATATTGCTCAAGAAATCAATCCTGAAATCCTTGGAGAGATTTAATAGAAGCTACTGGTAGGCAATTAAACCAATCCCTAGCATCTTCAATAAGTGATATCATAAACAACCTCATATGGCATATCCAAACCCTCAATGAAATCATTGAAGCTCCTCAAATGATCCTCAGCCATGATTGCGTTACTCCCTATAAACCTAGGGACAAGGCTTCTCCAATTCATATCCATAGGGTAAGGGTACCGTTGAAACCCTGCCAGGTCGAATTGCTTGATCATTGTTCTGCACAGATGGGGAGGGACAGGTGGGTACATATTCTATAGTGCATGATATGCATTGTCACCATTGCAGAAATTTCCAATTGTATTACCAGGCGCTTGAGGGGCCCAATAACTTCCTACATTTGTGTAATCATTCATTCCATATACAAATTCCATTCTTCATCAAACTTTTGTCAGAGTCGCCACCTACTTTTCCAAAAGTAGGAAAATGATTATTTCTAATCTTTTCCCCAGCGGAATCACCCTTTCTGAAATTTCTTAAATTATAACCTTTCCTTTAATGAATCTATAATGTGGTCTTCAACCAAATTTTCTGATGTATCCCTAGCGAAGTCGCCAATTTGATAGCTCTCAAAAACGTAGGCTGAATGCCTCAAGAGGCTACCAATCTCCTGATACGCTTTAGGGTAATACACAAGGTCAAGAGAACTTAACCTTCTACTATTTAGGTGCTGCTAAACCTAGGTGGGTGTACCTATCTAAATGAAGCAAACTTAACTTATGATTATCTTTCTTGCACAATGATTTGTCCACAATTGTAGATGGAAGTGAACAAATGAAACTAAACTTGATAGCAATAGCAAAAGCAATTTTCTAATCTAAATCCTAAAGTGCTCAATTAACAGATGTAAAGAAACTGAATGAATCAAATGATGAAATGCAGAGACCAATGCCTTATTGGGTATGCGGAGTCAATGAAACATAAATGGGAAACTTATTCTAGCAGAAAATCAAATTGTCGGCATATAATCTGTTTATAACTTGTATAAAAATGCAGGATTGTGACTACTAAGCTCTATTTTAATAATCTAGATGAATCTCCCTGATTACTGTGATCAACTAAAAGGATTTAATCTCTTCTTGAGAGAACCAGTTAATTAACCACATAGACACAGCAAATGTGCACTGATAAACTGAAAATAAACTTGTTATATCAATTTAAACAACCAGAAAGAATCAACTTGGAGACAGGTTAGCAATACTTTTCAATAAACTCAACATACAATTGATACCAAAAATAAACTACCACACCAACTGAATTTTATTGAAATCGCCATTTTAAAACATGCAACATAGTCTCTAGAATGAGAACTTTATTCTACTATGTCCCTTCCTAATCCACCTACTATTTGATTCTAAAAAGAACTCCCTCTTTCAATTACAATTGGGGTGCATATTTATACACCAGCATTAGGAAAATAACTCATATTGAAATCCCATGTCGGCCTACAATGGTTATCAAACATATACATGTTGGCCACAGTGTTTGAATATTTTACTAATCACCAATGGAACAGTAGCTGAGATATCTACAAAGTATGCCAAAGGAAATTCAATCATTAGTCAGTCGTCCCGTGTTCTTTGTGCATCATTGTGACCTATCGTTCTCAGTGAGAAACCATGTCGACCACATTAAGTTTCACTGAAAATCTTCATCTGTCATGTATATTGCCGTGACACAAGCATACTCACGCTGAAATGAATCCTTCATTTTCCTTCGCCAAGACAACTCAAAATCAGGGAGAAGTCCCACAGAGTTCATCAAGTCATACCAAAAGCCCATTACTAATCTTGCGTGTCACTGTGACTTATTGGCTTTCTCACTGATGCACCATCAATCCAAAATACTTCGATGTGACCATCTGATATTGGGGAGACCTCATATAGAATTATCCTTGTTTTATCGAAAGCCTCGAGATTGTTCATGTTTTCCAAGAGAATGCAATTCTCACACCGAAAGCCATTTGAAAAGAACCTTTATGCTCTATCGGTGAGACATGTACACTTCGCCATGACCCTTCACCGAAGACCCTATGTTTGGCCAAAGCAAAAAACAAATGAAGTGTCGGTGAGACCGAAGGTCACTCGCCGAGACCTCACGGCGATAGCCCCAGCTTATACCAATATGTCAATCACTCCACTGTCGGTCGGCAAGATAAGAAGACTTCGTGAAGACACAATGTCGAATACTATGACGCTGGCCGAAATAGATCCGCGTGAGCAAATCGGTAAGACATATCAAGTTCGTTATAACACTATCCTGATGACCAAACTCCTGCCGATAGGTTCCTCCTCGTTCACCAAAACAAAGAAACTATAATGCCGATAACTACTAGTAGATGAAATCCAATCGCCATGACAGTAGAAACGTCTTACCGATAGGCAACACATATGTTTTATCAAAAAAATGGATTGGGGAGACCTTGATATTGTCATGCTAATAAGCCTACAAAAAACAAATGTTAGCAAATATGCATGACTTGATGGATTGAAAGGGGCTATATGGGAAAAATATGGGTGAAATATGCACACGGTAGGACCAAATCAGGAAATTATGAGTGAAAACATATGTAAAAACATCATATTTTTATAGTTCTATGAAGCTGCAAGGGTGTTGATTGTTCTCCCAGTTTTGGCTACAAGGCCTCTTGTTCTAGCTCTTGCTCTTGCTATAGGAACTCTTGCTTCTGCTCTTTCTATAGGAGCTCTTAATTTTCCTCTAACTCTTGACTTTCAACTTGTTCAATGATGGTAGCAAGGTCTGCCAATGTTACATTTGTTGCTTCCTCAAATATGTCATTTTCCTTGACATTTACCTACCCCATTAAGGCCTCTATATCCTCTTGTGATGTTTCTCTAGTCCTAGAGCTTCCCTGCAGAGACACACCAAAGGTTGGACCAAATGGTCTTGGTTTCCCAAGAAGGATCTCATGTTCTTCTTCGACTACAGGATGAATAATGTCAACCTTTTGTTTCTTAGAGCTTGGCACTTTCTTTCATGTAGTTTTCTTTTTATCTTTTCCTTTCTTTATTTTTTCCTCTTTCTTTTGTGCCCTAGTTCTCAATAAGCTACCAAGAGGAACATCATCATTAGAATCTAAAGAGGAACCTTCTTTGTCTTAATGCTTTGCCTCAAAAGAGATAATCTCTATGGTTTGTTCAGTTGCAAGACAGTTTGCACTAGGGTCCACACTAGAAGTTGAGGCACCAAGAGTAGCTTCAATCATGTTCCATCTTCTACTAACCCTACGAGGTTGAGGAAAAACCCTAGATCACAAATGTTCTCATCTAATTTGATCAATTTTTAATAATTCTTCCCAAGTCATGTCAGACACATCATGTAGAGACTTCTGAACTAACAATTTGATTAGACAATGGTGGGAAACTGAATTATCCCTACCTTTTTGGGTCTTAACTGCCATGATTGAGAGAAAGTGGTATAGCATATTTGGCACATTCATTCTTCTCTTGTGCCTCATATGATTCAAAAGATTAAAGTGTACAGAGTGTAGATTCGATTATCAACCTTCACAGGTAATGAACTTCACAACATGAAAAACTACTTGCTTCCATGGCTTGAACAGAGAGGTTCTTTTTGCACCTTGTTTTTCCACACTGAATGGAAGGTCACCAAGTTCTATAAATTTAGCCCTAGTTGACCTGACGTCTCTAGAAGCAGGGTAATTTTCACCATCAATAGGCAACCCTATAACTTTTGCAATTCTTTCTTTAGTAGCCAATACTTCGAACCCTTTAACCATGGCCTTTCCTTCAGACAATGTCTAGGAAAATTCCAATGCAACATCTTCATCAAAACCATTAAGCTTCAAAAAATGATCTAACCAACTACAGTTTTTAAATTCAACCTATGAAGGTGCATCCTACAGTAATAGGTCATGAACCGTGGGTTCATTCCTGATTAACCCACCTCCCATTGTTCAGTTGTCTACAATCAAACAATCGCTCTGCAAAGTTTCTCTTCCTACAATCTTCATCTAAAATCTAAACTTCTCCTTCCTGCAAGGCTGCTAAATATCAAATGTCGATGTTGTCTAAATTTTACCTTTTTGGCTTAATATTATGACAAGAGTAATAAAGGAAATAAAGGAGTAATTAATGAAGGCTTATGATCATGAACAATAGCAGTAGTTGATATCACTTCACACATGTGAGCTGTCATCTCACTCTAAATTCGAACTGACTCAATTTAAACTTGTTGGCATGAGGCAACATGGATAGACATGTGGACATAACATTCACACTTCCCCCCCAACCTAAATTTGAGCATATGTCCTCACATGTGTGAGAGATATGAAAATTTGATAGGGCAGGGAATAATGACATGCTATGGAGAACATCTATAGCAATTTACAACAATTAAATGAATGTACTAAAAGATAATTAAGAGATAACAACTTGATGTGCACGTACCATGATTCTTGCAAGATCTGCTACAAATATTATGGATAAAGTACCAGTCACCTTTTGAGAGGTTAGTTGAGAAATTAATGAAATTGGAGTTGAATGGAGTGAAGTGATAATGGAATGAAGTGAAAATATGGAGGCATGATGGAAGAGAGAAAGGTGTAGATAGATGGGTGGATGGGTGAAGAAGTGGACCCCCACAGGAGTGGAATTCTTTATTATGACAAGTTACGTACCTTAATTAGCCAGGAAGGACACTAGGTCCACTTCCTTTAGTTGTAGGAAGTTTGGGTGTTGCATGCTATGTGAATTCTTACAAGAATGCCTCCTTGGAAGTTGGCTTGTGATACAATCTGAGGTAATGACCATTGACAAGAAGCTTAAATTTTACTAGGTCAATAGTAGTGAACTAAACAACACCATTGGGGAATACTTCAACAACCTCATATGGTCCTAGCCACCATGTCTACAATTTTTGTACATTATCCTGATACCTTGAGTCATAGAGCAGGGCCCAATCTCTTGGTTGGAATTACTTGTCCTTAATGAATTTTTCATGACACTTGATTCTATGATTTTGCACTGCCTTTGTATGATGCAAGGCTTCCTTCCTCATTTCATTAGATGCATTTAGCTGCATGATTCTATCTCTTTGTCCTTTAGAGAATTCCATCCCCAAGTCCATTGCAGACCTAAGAGTTTTATGCTCAAATTCAATTGGAATCATAGAAGTATTTACATAAAGAAACTCAAATGGTGTGAAGCCTGTAGTTATTTTCCAGGTTGTCTTATAGGCCTAGACAATTTCTAGCAACTTGTTTTCCTAATCATTCTTATGAATAGCCACTGTTTTGGTCAGAATTGCTTCAATTTCCCTGTTAGTCACCTCAACTTGGCCATTGGCTTGAGGGTGATAAGGAGTGGACTTCCCGTGCCTTATGTTGTACTCATTTCCCAGTGTTGCAACAAGGGTTGATGTGAATTGAGCCCCTTGGTCAGTCACTACCTCTCTTGGAACTCCATACCTTGTGAAATTTTCCTCATAAAGAAATTCAACAACCTTGTTATCTCTTAAATGCTTCATGGCCTTAACTTCTACCCACTTAGTTACATAATCAATACATACTAAGATATAAGACTTACCATTGGATGGAGGATCAATGGGTCCTACAAAGTCTAATCCCCACTTGTCAAATGGAGTGATTACTACCTAAGGGTAAAGGGGCATCTCATCATATTTGGTTGGCCTACCCATCCTTTGGCATCTATCACACTTTCTTCTATATCTCCTTGCATCCTTGTGGAGTGTTGGCAAGTAATATCCTATATTCAGAATTTTCATAGTTGTCCTCTTGGTTGCAAAATTTCCTCCACATGGTTTGTTATAGCATGCATGAAAAATATCATATGTATCATCTTCCCTCACACATCTCCTCATGACATGGTCTAATCCAATATATTGCAATCCATAAAAAAGAAAATGATTTTTCAATGAGCACTCTTCTCTCTTTTGGAGAGAAGTGAGGAGGACCTCTCCATGTGACCAAATAGTTAGCTATGTTAGCATACCAGGGTGTTGGTGCACTGATGGACAATAAGTGCTCATCAGGGAAAGAGTCATCTATGACCTAATTATCCTATGATATAGTTAGTCATGAAAGAGAGTCTGCAACAACATTGGCCTTTCCCATTTTATCTACAATGGTTATGTCAAACTCTTACATCAACAACAACCATCTTACTAGCCTACCGAAGATTATAGGTTTATTCATGAGATACCTAATGGCTACATGATCTGTGTGCACAAATATTTGATAGCCTGTTATGTAGTGTCTAAATTTGTTTAGGGCATATATTACTACCCAAATTTCTTTTTCTTTCACTGTATAGTTAAATTAAGCTCCTTGCATGTTTTTGTTGACAAAATAAATAGCATTTTCAATAGCTCCTTCTTTCTTCCCTAAGAATGCTCCTATGGTGTAGTCTAATGCATTTGTATGGATGTGGAAAGGAAGCTCCCAATTAGGACCTTTGAGCATAGGAGCATGAGTCAAAGCTACCTTCAAATCAGAAAATTCCTTGTCATAGTCTTCAATCCACTAAAACTCAACATCTTTAGTGAGAAGAGTATACAATGGTGCTGCTATTTTGTTGAAATCCTTGATGAAATTTCTATAGTAGCTTGCATGGCCCAAGAAACTCCTAACATCTTTTTTTTTGCAGGTATAGGTAGATTAGTTATCACCTCAATCTTTGCAGGATCTACTTGAATTCCTTTGTGAGAGATGTAGTGGCCAAGGACTACACCTTCTTGCATCATCATGAAGCACTTTTCACTGTTTGGAGATAGATTGTGGTCTTCACATCTCTATAGGACTCTCTTGATATTTTCCAATGCTTCATTGAAATCAACACCATAGGTGGTAAAATGATCCATATAAATTTCTATGCAATCATGAGAAGTATCTGAAAATATGCTAATTATTGCCCTCTGAAAAGTTGCAGGTGCATTGCATAAGCCAAATGGAAGTACTGAGTAGGAATAGGTCAGCCATGGATAGGTAAAGGTAGTATTTTCTTATTCCTTTGGTGCAATTTGGATATGGTTATAGCCACTAAATCCATCTAGAAAAGAAAAGTATTGCTTTCCTGCAGGTGAATCTAAAACTTGATCTATGAAAGGTAAGGGAAAATGGTTTTTTTTTGGTGGCAGCATTGAGTTCACTATAATCAATGAAAACTCACCACTTCCCTTCCTTTTTGGGTATAATTACTAATGGAGACACCCACTAGATATCTGAGATGGGGTAGATAAATCCTACATCTAGTAATTTTTGTAGTTCTCCTTTTACAATTCTCTTAATATAGGGTTAATTCTTTTGTGTGGCTACCTCATTGGTGTACAATCATCTCTGATGTAAATCCTATGAGTGAAAATATTAGGTTTCAATCCCTTCATATCATGATAGTCCCATGAAAATGCATGTTGGCGGGTCCTCAATAAGTTTTTTAATAACAATTGTTGTTCTTCATTCAATTTGTTGTTGATGTGCCGATATTTTCCTTCCATCATTTCCACTTGTGTAGTTATCTCTACCATAGCTGTTTCACTAATGCTCGGTACCCTAAGTTCATGTCATAGAAATTTATGAGACATACCTATTGCTATAGGAATTTCTACTACAAGAAGAGGGTTGCAGGAAGAGCAAGTGGAAGTGTCTTGACTGGAGCAGTAGAATGAGAGGATGATGCTTCCTCCACTTCACAATGATTTTGAATTATGTTAGACAATACTTCATCTTCCTCTTGAAGTTGTATGAAAGAGCTTCTACCTAACATCATCAGCAGTGCCATAGAATTAACTTCCTTAGCCTCTTCACCAACATGTGGCCATACAGGATTTTCCAGGTCATGGGATGGCTGAGATGGAGGGTAGAGAACAAGATTTTTAGTGCTCTTTCCATCAGAAATAGTCATATCTCTTGTCCTACATCCAATATATGAATTTTTTTTTGCTAACCATGGCCATCCAAGAATGATAGGGCACCCGCCTAGTGTAGCTTTAGGAGAAAGAATCATGAAATATGTTGGGTACTCCCATGAGTCTAGAGTACCACACCATCAGGTTTAATAGTTGAACTATCAGCAAGCTACAAGCTAGTAGGAGTAGGTCTCATGCTTGCAACATTTAGTTGTTGCAAGATATCCTTAGTCATTACATTTATTGTTGCTCCCAAGTCAATCAGAGCATTCTTTATCTAGATCCCATTTATGACAACTCCTACCATAGGACTCCCCTGGATCATTATATTTGGGAACAAGCACTCTCCCAAGCATGATGTTAGCTAGCTATCCCAGCACATGAACCGTAGTGAGGTCTTTCTTTTTCCTACCTAGCTTCTTAAGGCATGCTTCCTTAATTCTCTTTCCATAGATTGGAACATCTTTGATGTCCTAAAATAGAGGTACCTGGACACATATATGCTTCAAGTAATCTAAAATGTCAAAATTTGTGTCCTCCTTTTCTTTCATAGTTTTCGACCTTTGAGGAAATGGGGGTTTTTATGTAGTCTTCTTGACTAGGACTGGTTTAGGATTCTTACATGTACTAGGCTGAATGGGGGAATTTAGAGGATCCTCTTCTTCCATAGGAAGCTCAGTGATAATGGATGTGGAAGGAGTTAGAAAATTAGTTCCTGAACGTAAGTGGATGTCACTTACACTCACAACATATGCAGGGAATTGATTTGGATTAGCAGGGTATATTGGTTACTGCTATGGTTTGTTATTTGGATTGGGCGTGGGATAAGCTGGTAGCTATGTAGGTTTAGGTGCATTTGAACTTGAGCTAGCAGGAGGAGGCATTATATAAAGTTGTTGGGGATGAGAAGGTGGATGCATGCAATTATTTGGCTGGTTTGGCCATTGTTGTCCTCCCTTCCATTGTGATGTTTGCTGCCAATTTATTGGGGGTGGCTTCCAATTCCCTTGAGGTTGTTGCCACTAAGGTGGAGAGTTTTGGTGATTATTCTAGGAAATTGAAGGGTTACTCCAAGGTTGTGGTGGATATCCTCCATAATTGGATGGATATGGGGGTTGCTATTGGTTACCAAATGAATAGGGATTGAAATATGGCCCAACAAAAGAGAGTGGATCTAGTAGCATACCTTGTCATGGAGCCCATGGCCTCCTTTGTGCAATGTAATAGACTTGGTCATCTTCACCCTAGATTGGCTTGAACTTAGGTGGAATATGCTTTCTTTCAATATTAGCTATCATCCTACATCTGCAGTACTTATTTTCTCTACAATGGGGGCAATACTCTGCCAATGTTGCCTCTACCTCCTCTTGTTTCTTTTTGGCCTAAAGTGTATCTAATTGAGTAGCTAGATTGTTTAGAATGTCTTGCTTGAAATATGCCAACAAGTGAGTAATCTCCATTCTTGAAACTCCATTAGTAGATGACTTACCCATAGAGGATTGGTAAGCTCTCCCTTTCTTTGAAGCTAGCCTAGAATAGTTCTGATATATCTTCTTGATGTCCTCCCAAGGACCTTGGGTGATATCTCCTCCTCCCATCAACTCCAAGGCATCAATGCAGTTGTCATTAATTCCTCTCAGAAAATTTTTTTTTTTGTGATTCTTCATTAAGTGTATGGTGTGGATATTTTTGTAGACAAAACAAAAACCTTGCAATGTAATCCTCTAGGCTCTCATCTTCCTTTTGATGCATCTTGAAAATGTCATCTCCTCTCATGTCATTTCCCCTACAATATTCCTTGTATTTCTCAAGGAACTTTGTCTTCATTTCCTCCCAAGTCTCCATATTATTTTTATCTAGGCTCATGAACCATCTTAATGCAACCTCTTTCAAGGTGGTAGGAAATAGCTTAAGCCTATGGGCATCGGTGGTATAGTCATAAATCTTGTAGAGTATGTCAAACTTGAACAAGAAAGTATCAAGATCTTCTATGACAAGTTCATAAAACTTAGGAAGGGTTGAAGCATGGATATTTTTGAGGTTTTCAACTTCATTCTGATGAAAAAATGGGAAAGGAAAAGCTGGTTGGTTAGGTCTATTTCTATTTGCATTACCCATGCCTGCTTGATGTAGTTCCAAAGCAAAAGGGTTTTCAAGCTGATTTTGGTCTTCAGGGGAAATTTCAGAACTGGTTAGATCAGGAAATGCATTAGCAAAGGGATTTGGCTCTTCTTCTTCTTCCTCTCTTTGTAGATTCAAATGCTCATCTAGCTATAATGGATTAGAGTTATTAGGAAGGAATATCCTATGAGCATCTCTCCTCCTTCCTCTATGCATAAAATATCAAGTCACTATCAGCCAACTCACATAGAGATTTGGAAAAAAAATGGTGGATCATTGCTTTCCTAACTGAGGGGTATACTAGGATTAAAATTTCAAAAATACTACAACAAGAAAACTATAAATGACTCCAAAGAACTCCCTTGTTTGACACCATCCCTAGCAATGGCACCAAAAATGTTGGCCTCCTACAATGATCTAACAACTAAGCCCTTATAGTTGTGATTCAAAGATTGGGCATATGATCTAAAAACCTATTTCAATCATCATGAAGGTGCATTTAACTTGTCAACCCAAGGATGTGAACTTGAAATGGGTTAGCATAGTTTGTGCACTAAGGATCTAAAGTAGCCATATTCATTCTATAACTAAGAAAAACATAATGTTGAAGGTAAATTACTTGGAAAGAAATAAAATAAGTGTTGAGCATCAACCAACAACTATACTAAGTTAAAATGAATGATAGAAATGAAAATCAGAACAAACAAACAGGAAACTACTCTGTCTTCTTTGGCTACAGGAATAGTCACATAATGGAATTCTAGTGGCTGCAAGAACAGTCAATGCTAGATTTTTAACTAACTATTGAACAAAAAGTAACAACTAAGCTAAAGGATGGAATCTCTGAAGAAAAATGTAAAATAAGATGCATGAACTTATAGAATCATTTTATTCATTAGAAAAATTAAGTACAATAGAGCATCATGATTGTATTACTTAAAAACTAAGAATGCAAGTACATCATCAGATTAAGCAACCTCTTTTGAAGGATCATCTGAGTCTTATTTATAAGGAGAAAAGCTACTAATTAATCACCTAGCAAGGCGATTAACTCCAACAAATTTGGAGGATGTCATTTTAGGGAAAGCATAAAATGTGGAGGGGCGGCTACACATGTGTGGAATCTGGTAAGGCATGCTTGCCTCAATGCAGATTTCACACAATAATAATGCCTATATTCACTCAACCGACAATTAAGACCATTTAAAAGGTGATTACAACTTTGATTTGATTAAGGAATCTCCTGCTATCGAGAGTCTTCCATTCGTTGACCTTTGAATGACCACCTTGTTGACCATTATGGCAAATGACCAATTGGTAGAATCTTCTTTAATTTTGTAGGCTGCTAATTATATCTACAAAAAAATATTATTATGCACAAGAACTGCATATCTGCAACTATCTTAAAGTAGCATTCATTAATCCACATGTAAAATCAACACAAATAGTTCATATAGCATGTCAATGTCATTAAAGATTGTAGAAATTGGCTTATGCCCAATGTCTATGGTTTTGGGGAAATATCATAAAAATATCAACATCCAATCATCAAATTCTATAAAAAATATGATAAATAGACAATAAAATTCTATTAAAATTGAGTCATAAAGTGGACTTGTCAGCCTCCACCTCTAATAACTAGTACTCAAGTTATGAAACTTATTCAAGAGGTATCTAATTCTTAACTTCATATCAAGAGCGGTGTTGAACTGAAACACTATAGAAATATAATTCTTTGTGATGAGGAACTGACTTCCATCAGGAAACTCGATCATGTGAGTTCAAGGGTTGTAAAGTATTAGCAAGAATTTTTACTAGTTCAACATTAACAAGTTACACATTGGGTACTATTATTTTCCCTAAATTAAACCACCATGGATTGGATACTAGCTTATTTCTATGCATTTTCTTGAAGTGGTATATGAATAGGTCATATTCCCTAGTCGGGGTTCAGGTATCTCCCATAAACTTATTTTTATCCTCTAATTGTTTGACTTGGGGTTTCAATTGAGCATGTCTTCTAGATCTTGGGCTAGAGACATGACACTAGTCAATCAAGTTTTGGTTTAAATTCCTTTCCTTAAACTTTTTTCTTTTGTTTTTAGGGTTCTTAGAGGTGGACACCATTATATAAATTCACAATAAAAACCCTACCAACGATCTTCAATAACTTGAACAACTTGCATATAATTTAAAACTTCAGCCTCAAGATTTTGGGTACTTACTTGAAGAACGCTTTCCCTAGTCAGAGCTATGTCATCACTTGTTATATCTCACCACTTCATTTTCTAGTGGTCGGTGATTTCCAAGTGCGCTGAAAAACTTGATTTTCATTGTTCTCAGCTCTGGTTCATTTATGCCAATTTAATGTCATTCAAGTGAGCAATTAATTATTTTGAATGTTAGTTGTTGATATTTGATCAATTTCAACAAAATATTCCTTTGTCATGCCACTACCCTGTCAACATGTTTTCTTCATTGGGATGACCAATTTTGAGTTTCACTGATATCTTTTATTTTCCCCGATAGCCTTTTTACTGGTGTATCTTTTTGTATTTTGAAGGGACCTAATGTGACATTATACCAATATCCCCATGTCTTTTTGATATCTTGGTTGTAAAAAATTCCTTTGATGCCCCCTTATCACTCTAATGTGATTATAATTTTTTCACACCTAATGTTATAGTTCCATCGACGGGACCAGTTCCATCGACGGGACCAGTGTTCTTATTCTATTGATATGTACATATTTCTCTTAGATGGATTTTATAGCTTTGTTGCTTACTTATTTTAGGGTTATTGGATGGAATGGTGTTTGATTCTTATCGATATGGATCTTTCTCCCCAATATGTTATTTTCCTTTTCTAGTTGTCAATGGGGCCAATAATCATCTTACTCTGATCTTTCATGCTTTGGTTTGATTTCCTCTCATCAGTTTTTCATTTTTTTATGTCAAAAAGGTATTTCCTTATGGAAGAGACAGCCTTTTGTTCCACTAATGTGAAGCTTTTCCTTCGATGGATTTTGTCACTTGTTTCATATCGAAGGGACTTCTAACTTACTTATCCCGATATCTAGTGTTTTTTTGGATACTTCCTGTGTACTCAATCTTTTGTTTTCACTTCAATATATTGATGAATTATGTCTAAGAGATGTTTTTCTGTTTATTGATTAATAAGGTTTATCTTTTTTGAAGGCTGTTCCAAATTAATCAAAATATTTTATATCCATTAGTAGCTTTTTTTTGTATCAAATAGACCCAAAATATGGTCTTCCGATATGCCAAGGTATCCTTGATGAGACTTTATTATGATCATCGAAGAGACACAAAGGTGACTCTCCTCGATGAAATTATCTTACTTTGATAATATTCATACAATGCTACTATTTCATTCTTTCGAGGGGACATTGAAATGGGTCACATAGATGTAGTATTATCGTGGTGACATGAATCAAATCTTATGTGGGAGAATGGTGAATGTGAATTTGTTATGATAATGGATATATGGAAAATTTTAAATGGTAAGGCTACAATATGGTAGGTTAGGTGATCAGCTGTTTTGGTGGAAGATAGATTTTGAAAAACAAAAAAAATGGTGGATTTTTCTAGTCCTAACAATGGCTTTGATTGGGGATGAATGATTGTGAGGTAATTGCAAGAATCCAAAATAATTCTTTGGGATGTAGACCATAGGGTGATGGTGGAAAAATGAAGAAGGAAAAGAAAATAGGATTCTACAACTACTATGCATGGAATGATAGTTTTCAAGAAAATAAATGCTTCAAGAATTGTCCATGCACTAGAAATTCTTGACTTTCTCTTGTCATATTTTGTAGATAGTATGAGTCTTCACCACATTTTTTAGTGATAAAAAATGGTCCTAGCCATAAGGCTTTTAATTTCCCATGCTTTCCCTTTACTCAACTTCTTGCATTCCACATAAGGACCATATCATCTATCTCAAAATTCCTATCCTTTTTCCTTTTATCAAATAAGTATTTCATCTGTGACTGCATTTTTTGATTGTGTTATTGTGCTAAATTTTTGATCTCATCCAACTCTGTTAATTGCTCCATTATGTCTTCCATAGGTTCAATAATTTCCATATCTTTTTGTAACATGAATTTATAGATTAGTAGGAGATTTTGCATGGGCATCCTAGATTGGATTCCATACACTAGTTCAAAGGGGGACTTCCCAATAACTTTCTTTGTTGTGATCTTGTCTGCCCAAACTACCAATCTTAACTTAGAATCCCATGCATTTTTATTATTGTCCAACATTCTTTTAATTATCTTTATGACACTCTTATTTCTAGATTTTTCTTTTCCATTTGCTTGGGAGTGATATGGTGAGGCATGTGAGATCATCATAGCATATGATTGAAAAAACCTTTTAAATTCATCTAATCTAAAACACATGTCATTTTCTGTTATAATCCTCATAGGGACTCCAAATCTAGTGATAATATTTTCTAGTAAGTTTATCACAACCATACTGGTAACCTACTTTGTTGGTACAACCTCTATCCACTTTGTAAAGTAATAAATGGCTACTAAGATCCACCTATTCCCACCATTGGATTTGTCTACAATCTCACCTATAAAATTAATTTTCCATTGATGGAATGGGGCCTCAACCAACATAGGTATTAATGGTAATTCCCCTTGATACTTCATCTTTCCAAAGAATTTATAGCATGCTTCAAACTCTCTTACATAATTATAAGAATCATTGAAAACCCTGGTCTAATAATATCATGCTCTTAACACCTTGTGTGCAATAGTCTTTGTTGAATAGTGTCCTCCACATATTCCCTCATGCATTTATTTTAGAATATATTTTGGTTGTGTTTCATCCAAGCACAACTATAATACACCATCCCTATTTTCTTGTATAAATCTCCATTCGTGAAGACATATTTTCTTGCATGAAGTTTTAAGGTCCTTCTTTGATTGTCATTTATGCATTCAAGACACTCAATATTCTTTAGATAGTATGCTATGTTGGTGTACCACTATGTATGCTCGATACTTGACACCCAATTTTCTTCTTTTTCCACATTGAAATTGTGTGTTGCTTGAAAATTTGATTTAGTCATTAATTTTGCTAGCCCCTGTCCCCTTACCAACTTAGTAATTTTTATGTTAATGTTAAACTCCTGAATTTGATTTATTTATTGACATCTCCTTCTAGTTGCCTTTGTCTATGAAAAAACATCCTTTACTACAATTTTTGGTACATATGCAATCACTTCTTCCCCTACCAAGTAAGGTCTGAATGCCTTGAAAACTTTCACCAAATTGTATTCTTGCTTCTCAGTGATTTCATATTTCAAAATTTTCCCCTAAAGTGATTTGCTAAAGAATGAGATAGGTTGCTCATATCATCCGTCATTCTTTTGTAACATTACAACGACCACAATATGATATGAAGCAAATGAGAATATCTGAAATGGTTTGTCAAAGTCTAGTGACTTTAGTATAGGTGCTTTCTTGATAGCTCTTTTGATTGACACAAAATAATCAATGGATTCTTTTGACCAATCAATTCTTTCACCCTTCTTTAGCATTCTTGAAATTGTCTTTACAATCTCTGCTAAGTTTGAGATAAATCGCCTAACAAAGTTAATCTACCCAAAGAAAGATTGGATGACTTTTACAGTCTTTGGGATGGGGATCTTGTCAATAGCTTCCACCTATTCTAGATCAATTCATACTCCATCCTTTGAGACAATATTCCCTAATAGTTTACCTTTTGTGATAGTAAAATGACACTTCTTCAGGTTTAGAGAGATGCCATATTCTAGTGCTTTGATGAAAATTTTCTCTAAATGTGCACAATGATCTTTTGACTTATTGGAGTATCTTATTAGTTCATCTTGATATACCAAAATTATAGCATTAATCAAGTTGGAAAAGGTTGCATCCATAGCCCTTTGAAATGTTGCTCCGACATTGGTGATAGCAAAGGGAATTCTTACATAAACATACATCCCCCAAGGCATGGTGAAAGCAGTTTTATATTGCTCTAACTCCTTGAACTTCACCTAGTTATATCCTAAGAAGCCATCCATCATAGATAGTAACTCATAGCCTATAACTCTCTATAGCATAGCCTCCATGTTTGGAAGGGGGTAGTTATCTTTCATTGATGCCATATTCAAATTCTTGAAATCTACACAACCTTATATCCCCATTTTTCTTTCTTACAGGTACCAAATTTGATACCTAAGAGGAGTGTCTAATTGGTTTGATAATTCCTCCATCTCTCAGCTTCATAAGTTCCTCCTACATTTTTGGTGCTAATGTAGGGTTTATGGGTCACTGCTTTTGTCTAAATGGTGTAGCATAAGGTTTTAATGAAATTTCATGATGAAAGAGGTCTTCTCTATATACCTTGAGGTCATCATATGACCAAGTGAAAACATGTTTGTATTTTATAAGTAGAGCTATAAGCATTTCCATAACCCTAGCACTGATTTTCTTGCCAATATATACCCTTTTGGGAGCCATTTTAGATCCAATATTAATCTCTTCAATGTCCTCACGCTTGATAGGTGTGGGTTTCAAATTGATACTGTCATGTCCATCAAACACCCTCTCCAATGCTACAAGGCCCTTTGGAATCTTATTCATCTTAACTTGTACTACTTCTTGTTCAAAAATAGTTTATTTTCCATCTATCTCTTTAACAAAGGCATTGAAGTCAATTTCTCGAGGCTCATACTGATCTTACTATTAAGGAACTCAATTAAGTCTTCATCATCATTGAACACCTACCAATTATAGATGTTATCTAGGATTGCAGGCCTTGTTTTAAATTCTACTTTTGTTATCCCTACATGTGTAATTTCATCTCTTTTCAAAGCCATATTTTCCAAGAAATCTACCATTATGTTCTTGTATATTTCTATCTAGTCTATTGAGAATGCATCAAATAGTTCAGTGGTGTCCCAAACTGCATTTCTATATTGTTTTATCCTTTTGTTCTTTGATTAGTATTTATCTCTAGTCCCTGAGAGACAATCAACTCAGAGTCTCCATAGATTGTCAACAACTTAATTCCATGTCTTGTAGCAATGTTCAAGCCTAACAACAATGCTTCATATTTAGCTATGTTATTGGTGCACTCAAAGGTTAAAAGGAATGAATACTTGAATGTTCTACCAAAGGGAGAAATGAATACTATTCCTACTCCATTTTTTCCTTTGCTACATGCCTCATCAAAATACATCTATCATACACCATTATTATCAATTTGACCTTTGCCATTGATCGGTTTTGTATTTTTCAATTCAAGTTGTTAATTTTTAATTATGAAATTTCTAAGATCCACATCACAGAAATAATTCATTTGGTTGGGATCAAAATGCTATATAACATGTTCTAATCTAGGTTCCATGTATAGCTTGAACTCTCTCCTATTTATTGGTATGGTTGCATATGATAGGTCTAGTTGGACATTTCCACCTACTATAGTAGTCACTGCCTAGATACCATGCCATAATAAGGAGTATCCACCATAGTGATATGAGTTATGTATGTTTCCTCAGGGTATTCTACCAACTTCAACTCTACATCCCAAATAACTTTGACCATTGGGACAAACCTACTGTCCATCGCATAAAATTTTTCATAAGTAGTGTCCACCCATAGGCCTAGTTCTTTTATGATAGCCATAGGCATGATATTGATTACTGCTCTCGGATTGATCATACAATTTTTTACTAGTGTGTTGCTAATTAGTAGTGTGGTGTAGAATGGATCTATTTGAGATGGGTTCTTTGTCAAAGTATCACCAAGGTACATTTCTAGCATTTTTGTGGCTTCTTGTTCAATATTGTTTATTTTATTGCTTTTATCTTTATTTTAGTCCTGTTGCTTACTAGACATGTTAGAGATTAATTTAATAGCAGTATCCCTATACTCATGAACTCTCATCATCTCCAGTAATGGTATAGACATCTTGATCTGAGACACTACTTGTTTTATGTTGAATGAAGAAATGATCACTGATTGTTCAGTTTTCTCTATCTTTGTGGCACTCTTCTCTTTAGTTTGTATCTTAGCATTGCCTCCTATCTTCACCTGTTCTAGGTCTTTGATATTTCCTTTGGAATATTTTTATGATTCTTTTCTCTCTCACCTTTCTTTTGATCATTCGAGGCATTTTCTTTATGCTTTTTTTCTTTTATGATAAAAACTCCAGGTGTTCCCTGATCTACATATGTGGGTTTGTTCCTCAAGTTGTAGCCACCACTTCTAGCCTTTTCCACAATAGCTAATGTAAGGGCACTTTTCTCTTCCTTAGTCATTGTCCTTAACTTGACCTATGGTGTGGTGTTAGATGCATAGGTGGTCTCTTCTTCTTCATCCTCCTGATCAAAGAATATTTCCTATTGTCCCATGTTAACATTGTATTTTTGGTTACTGACATCATATTCAAACCCTTCTTCGGAAGATGAGTATTCTTCATCAACTTGGTGAGGTCTTAACCCTAACATGTTTATGGTATGATCAGTCCTCTCTTGATCATAAGACCATTCATCTTCCTTCAAGGATTGAGAAACTATACAATATTTTGGTGCATGTGGAAAACTGTATAATAAACACCATGGACTACTTTCTACCACATGTGCTCCATATTTCTTCAAAGGGTCTAGGGTATCCTTATTAAAATTCTATCTGTGATTATTATCCATTGGTTTCTCATCTTTCCAATTAGTATTATATGGCATGTCATATAGTCTAGGCCTTCCATTTCTATAGTGGTTGTCATGTCTCTACTGTTAGTTGTTGGAGTTTTGGGGGATTTTAATAGTATCCCTTTTTCTAATCATCCTTACAAGTTTCCTATTATTTTCAATGTTGATAGCTTCCTTCTCTGCATTTGCAAGGGTGTTAGGAAATATGTTCCTAAGTTCATACCCAATCTTGGGGTAAAAATCTCTTAAGTCAATGGCCAAGGCCATATAATATGTTGGTTTTGATCTAGGGGAAATTGTGTTGCATACCTTCTAAAACCTTTGGCTAAATTCAATGATTGATTTGTTATGGTGTTTTTAAATTCCTGTTAATTCATGTATGGAAATTTTTGGGGCATAATGGCTTCCATATTTTTCCCTAAATTGATCCTTGAAGTCTACCGGGGAGCCCATTAAAGCATCAGGAAAGTTCTTAAACCAATCCCTAGCATCTTCAACCAAAGACATCATGAATAACCTCATGCAGATTTCCTCATATTCTACATCGTAGACATCTATAAATGAATCAAAATTCCTTATATGATCCTCTGTTGTGATGGAATTAATTCCAAAAAATTATGGGATTTCATTTCTTAAGTCACTTCCAATTTGATATAGACATACCGGGTGTTTGGATAAGTCTAGTTGTCTATATCTATTTATATTTGGAGGTCCTTGTAAATAGGGGTTTTGGTTAGGTTGGTTAGGCTAGTATTGAGATCCTTGCTTATATTGATGGTGGGGTACATTTTGTTGGATATTCTGGTGGTGGTACATGTTTCCTTGCACATTTGGTTGAGGTACATGATGCTGGTGGGGTGGGATATATTGTTGGCTAGGAGGTGGATGAGTATTGATCATGGGTTGGGAAATGGTATTGACATTTTATGGTTGTGAATTTTGTGGTGGGACATTTTGTTGTACATAATTTATGCTATTTGGATTCCATGTTGTATTGTAAGGTGTTCTTGGGACCTTTGGAACACCTATATTCTGTTGTGACCCTTCTAAGCTACTTGTGCTAGTATGCCCACCCTACTTGTGGGGTGGTATATATTTCAAGTTACTTAGTGTATTTTTAGATTCTACCTCTTACAATAATTGTATTTCTCATTGTTCTTCTTCCCTTAGTCTAGCCAACATGGTTTGTTCTTGAATTGCTTGTATATATTACAGTATTTGCTCAATGATATGTGTGTCCTTTTATGGATTTTCATAAGTTTTTCTAGACACCATTTGTTCTATTGGTTCATATTGCTTTTCTTCACCATGTTGAAGAGACATTCTATGGTCATATTCCTATTGGATTCATATACTTTATGGTTCCAATTGTGCTTCAAATTCATTCACCTTTTGAGGATCAGTCCCAACCTAGAAAATACTATGGTCCATTGGTGGATATCCTCTATCATTGTGAATTATTAACTTATGAAACCTTTGGTTGACTTGATGTTGTTCCATCTCTACTAGTAGTAACCTTTGATGGAGGTGGCCCCATTTTGTTTGTCCACTTACCATCACTTTTCTTTGGACTTCCTTTATGTAGAGACCTTCTACCATCCATTTTGGGTGATATTGTGATCCTTTAGCACCTAAGATCCAATATTTATATTCTAATGTTTAGTTTATTAGTCATACACTGATCTCAAAGACTTGGTAGAGTTACCACCTAGCTTTTCAAAAGTAGGAAAATGAGATAGGTTTTGATATTAAGGTCTGGATGAAATTGTTATTGGTTTATCCCAGCAGAGTCTCCTTAAGTATTATGGAGGTGTAATTACACAAATGTGAATTTCTAGTTTGAGAATCTTATTTGAAAATGTTAATGACTCTATAAGGAAAGATGACCTACTACTGGATTTTCTCAAGTTATTCCCTAGTAGAGTCACCAATTTGTTAGGTCTCAAAAATGTAGGTTGTAAACCTTAAGATGATGCCAAGCTCTTTGGTAACATTTTTGGCTAATGAACAGGGCTAATTAATATGGTTGAGAACCCCCTGCACTTTAGGATCTGTTAGACCTACATGAGTGTACCCAAATGATGGAGTAGATTTATAATTTATGTGTGTAATCTCTAACTTGGGAAATCTATCCACAATGGAATGTAGAAGTCAAATAGATGCAAGGCTGAAAACTAATCCTACTATAAATTTTTTGAGATTTGAATGTAAGAACAAGGTTTATATAATGTATTTCTTGAAATGAATGTGACTAGTGCCTAATCCTATTGGGTAAATGGAGTCAAGAGGTGTAAGATACGTGGATCTTGTTTCTTAGCTTAACTCTAACTATTCAAAACTTTTGGATGTTTATACCTTGTATAAACATGCAAGTTTGTCAATTGTTTGGGCTCTTCATACAAATCCTAGTGATATCTTCCTAAGTTACTATGAAGTTTCAAAGGATTTTAATTCTTATGTGAAGAAAACCAATTAAGAAAATAAATTTAAGAGGACTTTAATCCTAGGTAGGAACCTATTAAATATGATCTCTCGAAAGGAATTTAATTCTCTTCTCATAGAAACCAATCAACGAAATTCCGCAAGTGCAAAATATTTGTCTTTAGAAGTTAAATATATATTGGTATACTTAATTTGAATAACTTAGATAGACCACTCTAGAGACATCCAAATAACATATAGGAATCAATACTAACAGAACAATTGAACACCAAAAATTGGATCACCGAATTCAAAATTTATCTTCCATTATGTTACTTCAAAAGATGAATCGATACACATCAGAAGCCTTTTATATGTTTATAGAAAATTATGCTTCTACTGATAATCTATCCTATTGCTATTTGATGATATAAATTAGGCCTTGGTTTCCCCTATATATGGGAAGCACACTAAAGCTTCAAGTCATTTACAAAAATACATATCTCTTCATTTGTATCTTGTTCACATAACTAAAAAAATTTAACACATGGAAATTAATCAAGGATGTAATGTAGTTTGTAGCACTCATAGTACACTATAATTTGTTATACTTCATGAGGAATTTGTGATCACCTAAGATCTTCTCAAGACCCTCTCTTCATCATAATGAATTTGATACTAGGTGACTTTGACCCTTACATATCATTCAAGAAATAAACATATTAATTATGGAGAGATGCTCAATATAATTCTAGCTGACACAAGTATCTACATTGTTGATCATGTCCTTCATGGAAAATCTCTAAGGTAAATATCTATCCTAACTACACATGGGTGTTTTCTATTACCATTGCTTCATCGTTCACCTTGTTGAGGGCCACGGGTAAATACTGGGTGATTTCATATTTCAAAACGCTTTGTTCTTTTAGCTTTCCTTCATCAAAGAATTTGGGAATAGCCATGTCCAATGGTTGATCGAAATCACTGAGTTCTTGAGTTAACATAGTGCGATATTTTTCATGCATTTCCATTAACTCATAATAAAATTTAAAAACTAGTAGATCAATATTTTCTTTAGTTATCAATTCATCTTTCTTTTCCATCACTCTAAGGCATAGTCATTTGTGTTCCTGATAGGAAGTGTGTGTTCTATTATGGATTTCCCAAACTTTGTTAGCCTTCCTAATCATTTTCTCAAATCTTTTTCTTATCAGCTCTAAAACTATTTTATACTTGATGGCCTTCATTTTGGTTTCCAATTTATCACTTATCTTTTTGAATTTCTCAACTTTAAGCTTCCAGTAATTAGTCTTAGCCATGGCTTCTATTAGCTACTTATCCCCTTCTAACCATGGAGAGTATGCATTTGAGAAAGATGTCAATTTATCTTTATAGTTGGTGACCTCCTACCTCAACTTTTATTCTCATTCATGCACATCTGATTATTCTTCACTAATCTCTCAATTTGGGCTTTGGTAAATTTGGTCACATTGATATTTAAGTCTACATTTTCCATCGGATCAATATCCTCAACTCTTTGCACAAGTAAGTGACCAAATCCCTTGTTAGGATCATTAATAACCAAAGGCTTTTTTTTAGGGGGATACAAGGCCCACATCAATAGAGCCAATTTGTTTGGGCCATACACTAATCTAGTGTACACTTTGTCCACCACTCCCTCTACGTTCAACTATTTATTTTATCTTGGTTCCTTTCGAAGCTATCAAATACAATAGTTTAACTCATATCCCAACCATGGAGTAACATGACCCCTGCTTCCTCTAATAGTGCTCTTCCTCTCTTCAGGGTGATATCTTCCAGTTCTCTATCTACTTCTTCTTGAAGTCTCTTTAGAGCCTCTACCTCTTTCTCGGGTGTAACATCTTTGAGTTCTCTGATATTCTTGCCACTATATTCATATATGAATGTTTTAAATTCAGAGGTTTTGGTAAATTCATTATTGAAGAGGGTATGTGCAGGATCATGATGGGCCAAAATGTGGCGATATGATGGGTATGTGTAGGGTTTGTGGCTGATGACTTTTTTTTACCCAAAATTTATGAAAAGAAAATAGTTTTTAAAGGAGATTCTTAGCTTTCAACCAATATAAATTATTCTTTACTTTGAATTTAATAAATAATTATTATTCATTTTCTATTTGGATTATGACTAAAGTCCTAATTGATAGGCTAATTGAAAAACATCTATAGCTTTCAAACGGTATCACATTTTTTGAATTTGAAATATGTGTCACATTCTATGCTTCACATACTATAGTATTAAAAATAAAAATTGAATTTCATGAAGTTTTGAACAAGTTAAGGTGGTCAGACATACAAGTTTTCATATTTTTTAAAATTTGTAATAAAAATAATAATAATTAATTATCTACTTGGAAAAAAATTACAAAAAAATATGCATAACATCAGGACATGAGTCCTCTACTTATATCTAATTTATTATAAAAAAATATTATCATTTTATTGTGGTTAGGGTGGTTAGACAAACACCTACTTCTTATTTTTTCCTTGAAATTTAAGTAGTACTACATTGAAATTTCAAAATTTCACTAAATAGATTTTTTTTTTTAAATATACCTAGTAGTTTAGAAACTACATGAAATTTTCTATAGATTCTATTCTTACATATTTTTGAAATAATATAGATAACTTATTCAAATTTTTACGTCAAGTTGCCTAACTCTGATTTTTCTAAATTTTTTGCCACTTAAGGGCCTATTTTTCCCATGATGATCCTACACATACCTAAGAAAATTTTATTATTAGAATTATATCTTACACTAGTTGAACGATCATTTAGGGACTAATGAAATCAAACTTATTTTTACTAGAGGATCATAACACTCAATCATAGGTTTAGTTATCTGCACTTTCTCTCCTTCACTCTCACCTCCTTGTTCTTTAGTGGGTGTATCAATAGAAAAACTAATGCAGGGTGTAGGCTAGGGGGAGAGTTCGCATAGTGGAGCTTCATTTTCAGCCTGGGTTCCTCCAATACCTTCATTTCTTATCTGTGTGAGTATCCAAGGGGGAACATCCCTAGTCAATTCTAGTTCATGTGTAATGAGGGTGTCTAATCTTTTCATTAGATCCTCAATGTCCAATAGTTCACCTAAGTAGGAGGAATTTTTACCTACCCTCCAAGCTTATGTTGTCATCTCTCTATTGTATAACTCCTTCTAGCAACATGGTGTTCATCAATATTCCTTATTATATCATCTCCCTCAAAGAACACATGCAAATATCCTCCCAAATTTTTACTTGTTTAACATTATTGATAAAGTGTTCAGGATCAAATTTATCCCTTGTGTTTCCCCTAGGAAAACTATAATGCTCTAATTTTTTGTCAATCAGTTCATAGCCCTTCCCAAAAACTATGGTAAAATATCAAAATAATAGTGTTCCAATCATTAATGATTTTTTATTGTGACTCTTGAGGTGCATAAAATTAGAGTAGACTAATTTCCTGACAATCTCCAAGTATGCAATTATGTGTAGACATGTTGCTAGCAATAAAAATGGTGCTTCTTCAAATCCATAAACTCTTATTTTTGTGCAATCAACATAAGTGTACCAATCACCCCAGTTGTGATTTACCCTAACTCTTGTATGATTATCCTTGGGTGTTAAATCTTTGTACTTCAGGTGATAAATTGTAATAAAATTGGTGACCCAACATTTTATACAACGGTTTGAAAAAGTACTCTTCAAAATACAAGCAATGTGATGTCACACACCAGCTATCCCAAATGGTGATCCACATCTACATAGGTTTGATGTTACCATCATCATCCAAATCCCTTATTCTCAAGCACTCGTCCCACATTCCCATGATTTGACCTTCATATAAAAGAAGATGCATGAATAATGAGTAATGTCTAAACCAAAAAACTTCATTCTTATTCTTAATGCCAATAATGTCATTGTGAAGTAAATCGGCCAGATACTCAACATAGTCTAAAGGTCAGGCACCCTCCCTCTATATATCAGTCATTAAAGCCATTGGTTCAATCTCAATGAACATGGGGACATTTGCGCCAAGCAACTATCATACATAATAGTAAGTGTACTAGTAATATTCTTCAAATAGATTTACTAAATATGGAAGGTTTCTCTCCCTTGAAAATAATCTAAGTCTATTTCCCTCTTCTCAGGGCCTATGTAATGGTAACCTCCACCTCTTATAACTAGTACTCAAGTTATGAAACTTGTTCAAAAGGTCTCTAATTCTTAACTTTGTATCAATAGCAATGTTGAGCTAAAACACTTTAGAAATGTTATTCTTTGTGATAGGGAGGAACTGACTTCCATCAAGCAACTTGATCATGCAAGTTCGAGGGTTGTACCTATTAGCAAGAATTTTTACTAGTTCGACATTAACAAAAACATTAGGTATTATTAGTTTCCCTAAATTAAACCACCATAGATTGGTTATTGGCTTATGTCTATGCATTTTCTTGAAGTGGTATATGAATAGGTCATATCCCCTAGTCAGGGTCCAAGTATCTCCACAAACTTGTTTTTATCCTATAATTGTTTGACCTAGGGGTTCAATTAAGCATGCCTTCTAGATCTTGGGCCAAAGCTAGGACAATTGTCAATCAAATCTTGGTTTAAATGCCTTTATGCTAACTTTTCTATCTTTTTTTAGGGTTCTCATAGGTGGATGCCATTAAATAAATTCCTAATAAACACCCTATCTCCGAGATTGAATAACCTAAACTAACTTGCATATACTTTAAAACTTCAGCCTTAGGCTTCTGGGTACTTACTTGGAGAATGCTTTCCTTGGTCAGAGCTATGTCATCACCTACTATATCTCACCACTTCGTTTTCTCTCACTTGGTGATTTCCAAATGCATTGAAAGCTTGATATTCAATGTTCCCAGCTCTATTTCATTTATGGAAATTTTATGGCATTTGAGTGAGTAATTAATTATTTTTAATGTCACCCATTGATCTTTTATCAATGCTACTGAAATGTCCCTTTGTCATGTCACTATCATGTCAACATGTTTGCTTCATCGGGATGATCAATTTTGAGTTTCACTGATATCTTCTCTTTTTCCTAGATAGCCTCTTTAATGGTGTATCTATTTGTATTTCGAAGGGACCTAATGTGGCCTCACACCAATATCCCCATGTCTTTTCAAGATATTGGTTGTAAAAAATTCCTTCGATACCCCCTTATCGCTCTAATGTGATTATAAATTTTTCACACCTAATGTTATAGTTCCATTGAAGGGAGTAGTGTTCTTATTCTTTTGATGTGTATCCTTCCCTTAGATGGAGTTCATAGCTTCATTATTTACTTTTTATTTCAAGGTTATTGGATGGAATGGTGTTTGGCTCTTCTCAATATGGATCTTTCTCCCTTATATGTTCTTTTCCTTTTCTAGTTGTTGACAAGACCAATAATCATCTTACTCTGATCTTCCATGCTTTGTTCTATTTCCTCTCATCAGTTTTTTATTTTTTTTATGTCAATAAATTATTTCCTTATCAAAGAGACAAATCCCTTTGTTCCACTAATGTTAAGCTTTTCCTTCAATGGGTCTCATCACTTGTGTGATATCAAAGGGACTTGTAACTTACTTATCCCAATATTCTATGTTTTATCCAACACTTCCTGTGTACTCAATCTTTTTTTTCACTTTGATATATTGATGAATTATGTTCGAGAGATTATTTTCTATTTCCTAATTAATAAGGTATATCTTTACCAAAAGTCTTGCAAAATTAATCAAAATATTTTATACCCCTTAGTAGCTTATTTTTGTATTGAAGAGACCCAAAATATGGTCTTCCGATATGCCAAGGTATCCTCGATGAGGATTTAGTATGATCATCAAAGACACACAAAGGTGACTCTCCTTGACAAAATAATCTTACTTCAATAATATTCATACAATGCTACTCCATCATTCTTTCAAGGGGACTTTGAAGTGGGTCACATAGGTGTGGTATTGTTGTGGTGACGTGACTCAACTCTTATGTGGGAGAATGGTGAATGTGAATTTTTTAGGATGGTGGATATATGGAAAATTTTAAAGGGTAAGGCTACAATATGGTAGGTTAGGTGATGAAGTGTTTTGGTGGAAGGTGGATTTTGAAAAAAAATAGTGTATTTTTCTAGTCCTAACAAACCCCTTCACATGTTGTAACTTACTGGCTTCCCAAACTCCTTTTCATGTGAAGCCTGATGGCCCACATAGTGTGCATGTTAGGAATCATACCTTAGCTCCTTTTATTTTCCACATTAGACATCATCTATATCCATCATTCAAACCCTTCATTCAAATCAAATCCTTTCGTCCAGCATGGTCATCTAGATATGAACCCAATTGGTTGGGTCCCTACATCATCACAACATCATATGGATCCAAGGCTTACTAATTTTCTACTCCTGAAGGTGAACCACTGCCTGAGCCCATAAACAACATGCATCTTCAAAAATATTATACCTATCCTTCAAAGTATCCATTTCAAAAAGTCAAAAAATACAAAAAAAATAAAATAAAATAGTCGCCCTGATGAAAAATTGGCAAATAGGAATCTTGGTGATGACAAAAAAATCAAAAAAAATCAAAAAAATAGTAAAGAAAAATAATTCACCCAAAAGTGAAAACCACTTTGGTGGTGCTTTGGATAAGTACCATGCTGAAAACCTAGCAAATAGGTGCCATGTGTAGTCATTTTATGCTCCTCCATCTATTGTCACTCTATCTTCCTTTCCGCCCTTTGACCATCCATTCACACATACCATCTATCCATAATAAAGCTTTGTCATCCTTCCCATGGCCTACAAACCATTCACATTTAAAGTCTTTCACCCTTCATGACCATCCTTTACATCCATCGATCCCCTCATGAATAATAAGTTGGTCTTATACCTAACTAGGGGCATTTCCTTGACTTATATCTTCATGAGACCCTAAATGTGGTATCAACTCTTAAAACCATCAAAATCCAAAAAAAATCATAAAACCATCAAAACCAAAAACTCAAAACATCAAAATCAAAAAAATCATCATAAAACATTAAAATCCATAAAAAACATAAAACATCAAAATCCAAAAAAATCATAAAACATCAAAATTCCAAAAAAAGAGTTTGATTATAAGTTCGTGTCTATGTCAGTCCAAGTTCAGTTAAACTACATTGTCTCTGCACATTGCTACATAGGCAAGGCCATCTTTTGATGAGTCCTCGAAGCATTAGGTCTATCCCTTAGGGTTTTGTTGAGTCATATCAATTTTGGTCAGCATTAGTCAAACTATGAAGTCTCTGTGTGTATAATGTAGGCAAGGCCATCAATTGATGAGCCCCTAAGGCCCTAGGTCAATCCTTTAGGGTTTGTTGATCCTATTCATGTCTCTTGTCTTCAAGCAATCAAGCATCTAAAAAAATTCTTGAATCAAAAAATCAACTATCCAACTCTTGTCTTTAATCCAAATCAACCAATTGTCTAATCATCAATGCTTGTTAGGTCATTGGTCTTATTATCTTGTCCTATTTAGGATGCATCCTTCCTAAATTAGGACATCGGTCAACTTGGTCAATCTTATCATTTTCCCTAAATAAAATGAGTCCTTGAAACTAGGCATAATCAACATTGGTCAATCAATCTTGGTCATTCAATCAAATCAATCAATCAATTAATTTTTCCTTATATAGGATATGTCTTTCTTGAAATTAGGCATACACAACAATGGTCAATTAATCTTGTCAATTGGTCAAAACTATTAATCAGTCAAATTGGTCAAGTAATCAATTAACCTTGTCAACTGGTCATATTGGTCACTCACTTTGTTCATTTAATCAATCTTGGTCATTCAATCAATTTGGTCAATTAATCTATCCAGTCAGACAATCAGTCAATCGATCAATTTTATCAATCAATAATTTGGTCAATCTGGTCAACCTATTAATCAGACTCATCAATCAATCAATCAATCAACCTCATCAATCTTATCATCAAATAAACTCTAGTAATTGATCCAAATGGTTGACTTTTTTGGTCTAGTTAGTCTTATATTTTTTATTTCTCTTTAGTCATGTTACTAGCTACCTTGAGGATGTCTCATGAAGGATTTAGAGGGGTGATGATGGATCATGGTCTCTTTTCTTTTGATTTTTACTCGTGGTTTGTCATGGCATTCCTTTTCTTTTGGCTTTCCTTTTTTACTATTTGTCTTTTGCAAGTGGTAACATTGCATACCTTGGTCTATGTCATACTATGGTGTTTATGCTCCATTTGCTACAATTTTGATGTCTATGATGATAAACATGCAAGTTGACATCTACTAAGGCACGAATGTTCATCCCTTGTCATTTTCACTAATTCCACACTGATATTCGTCTTCTTCATACTAACATCCACCTTCTTCACACTCTCGCATTTCCCTTTTGCAATCATCCTAACGACCCATAAGCTAAATTATTCTCCTACCAATGCATCAAAATGGCTTTTCAGAATAATTTCTCAAATTTTTCAAAAATTTGAAAAAAAAATTGAGGAGGCATGGGTCTATCTTGCCTTCTTTGAGGCACACTAAGGCATGGTCTAAATTTCATTCTTTGACACAATGCTCAAAATCATATTATGTCAAAGAGGGGCCTAATTTAGACACTAAAAAATGTCAGTCTGTGAGCATCATTTTTCCATCATCTTGGTCTTCCTCCTTGCATAATTAAATAATTTTAATTATTTAATTATGGTCTTTGTTCACATTCCTCTATCAATTAAATATTTTTTAATTATTTAATTAGTTCATTTCTTGGTCTTTATTCTTGTTTGATCAATTAAATAAATTAAGTATTTATCTAATTGCATCGCTAACACCTTTTCCTTCCATTATTAAACAAATTATCATTTATTTAATTATTTTATTTCCATTACTCATTTATAGTTAAATAATTATTCTTAATTATTTATCTATTCATTTATCCTTTTGCTCTTCTATAGTTAAATAATTATTAAAATTACTTAACTCCCTCTTACCACCTTTCCTCGATTAAATAATTAATTTGAATTAATTATTTAATTTGTCTTTATTCCTTTGTCTCTATATTCAATTTAAATAGTTTCATAATAACTTTTAAAATTAAATATTCATTTCTCCTCTCTCCATAGATAAATAGTCTAAAAAGATTATTTATTCTTATCTTTTGGAAAAAAATTAAAATGGTCAATGATGCTCTTCTCATGAATTAAATAATTTATTTAATTCCTCCACTACCTTCCCTTCAATTTCTCTTTTTGAATCTAGTCTATTGATTCCCTCTGGTCTTCCGTCGATCTTGGCATCTTTCTAGAAGATCAATCTTGGTCATCCGTTCAAATAGGTCTTCTATAAAAGAAGGATTTCTCCATCATTTTTACCTTACAACCACATTCTTCAACATTCATGCTACTTTATCACTGCCAATTGTAGGTGTTCGAATACTTTGAAGCTGAGGGAAAGTTTACAAAAGAAGATTTAAGGAGAGGCAAGGACTTGATGAATCAAGTTTGATGAGGGCGTTGCTATTTCATTTGATGTCCATTTGATTTCTTCCTTTTCATTTGTGCTTGCTTGCTTTAGATTTTGGATTTTAGCTTTGATCTTTAGTAGAGTGGTTGTTGCTTGATCATAGCTATTTTAGTTTTATGATTTCCCCATCTAATAATATCCACTATATTTTAAAGGATATGCCTTGTATACCTCATCACTCTTCTTGGCCCTAGGATTTGGGTTCCTCTTTTGTTCTTACTGAAATGCACCCCTCTAGTTTTGTACATAGATTTCAATATTTCATACATCTTCATTCTACTAGCAACATTGATAACACCTCACCCTCTCTTTAATCACATCTCAACTTAATAAAAATATCCTTTTTTTCAATGATATGTCTATAACTAGCCCTTATAGACTACCTCATAGTCAATGCTTATATTTATAACCCTCTTGTGGATTGTGTCAACTTGGAAAACCATATTTAATTCTTGTAAAAAATGAGAATAAAATGTAACACTTCATATTATTTTACTTAAACCTTAATTTACATGAGAACTCTCCACTCCTCATTTATGAAACTTATTTAGGAAAAAATGCATTGGCCAAGTGCACTCACACCCACATCAACATGCTAAAAATATTCTTATAATCCACTTCACTCCAGAGGATTATCTAACCATGAAGCCTAACATAAAATAACATAACATAGAGAACTATCATAGTAAAAAACAACTTATTTACACAATCTCACATGATTATCACCATGATTACAAATTCTCACTTTGTTACAATGGGCAATCTTACATTCCACATTGCAGTCATTTCACAACACTTTAAGAATTCAAACATAAATTCCAATATAACATAACTTCAAAATTACACACTACTCTAATGACCTCCACTACACTACATTATTATCCCCCAATAGTGCACTCCATATCATGCTCTTTATTCTCTAATTACAATCTCCATCTCATAGTATCACTCTACTTTTATTTTTTTGTCTTTGCATATGTTGTTTTAATCCAAAACCTATAATATATAGCATCCACAAGTTTTCCAAATAATCTTTGTTGATCATAAGATGACACAAAACTCAATACCACATAAACATATCATCAACCAAAAATAACATACTTACAAATTCAGATGGTAAAATAAACTCTCTATCACAAACTACTACTACAAACTTATAGACAAACAACTGAAATAAGCCATACAACCACTATTGGTAATTTTCCATGAAGTCCAAATATTCTCCTACATCAAAATCTATAAATATCTCTATGAACAATCATACTCCATAAATTCTTCTATCAAATTTAAGATTTGAGTCCAAAGTGATCATTTCCCAGTAAAAGTCACACATACCATACCTTTGTATCATTTCGATGCAAAAACTAGTGTTTATTAGGGCAAAAATTTCCACCCACCATTACAAAAAACTGTTAAAAAAGCATTTTTATGCTTCCAAGAAAATTAAAAAACGACAATAGTGTCAAAATTGAAAAATAGACAAGGGTTTTGACCACATTATCACCTTTTTAAATAGTCATAAAACATGATGAAAATGGAAAGAAAGGTTGTCCACATGACTTTAAGCATTTTTTCTATTTGAGAAAAAAATCAACTTGTCAAAATCATATGATTTGCATGATGTTTAGCAAAACATTTTTCTAAGTTTTGAAAAAGATAGAAAAACAAAAAGTAAGACAAAAAGGTCATTTTGGTCTAAATGCTACCTATGTATCCCACTTGAAAAATGCGGCAGGTGTCAAAAATTGACCAAAACATATAATATATATTTTTAAATAAAGCGTAAAAAAGACAAAAAGTCTTAGCAAGTCAATTTGTGTGGTTTAAAAGACAAGTTTCACAAACCCTAAGCTGAGTGTAACGTCATTGTATCACGGAGTTTTCTATACATCACCGACAATAAGTAAATATATAAACAAAAATATATATATTGATGAGACGGGTAGATGGGCCATTGGCTTTCTTAGTTGCTTAACTAGTTTTGTTCTCTCCTTATCTGCTCACAATTAACATCAAAATCCACCTGCTCCCTTTGCTTAGCCAACAAAAGATGGGCTGGAGTGGTGAAAACAAACTTGATTTATTGACCTGGATTGAGACTACCAACCTTCCATAGAAATAAAAGTTGGATTGGGCTCCACTCACCATATTTCCATTTCAAGAAGATTTGGCATACCCATTTTCTATAGTGTGGGTTGAAATGAAATATTCATGGGATGGAATTTTGTAATGCATTCCATATCTTGATAAAATCTGCTTTCTATTATAATAATAAATATAATTAGTAATAGAAGGTTGGATAGGTATATGAAGATGGAGTGATAAAATGTGGTCAATTTTTTTTTTTAAATCTTAAAATTGATTATATTACTTAAAAGATTGGGCTATGACTCATTATTCTTTTAGTAGTATGATTATATTATGAGTTAAAGCATATTTTTGAATACTTTTGCCTCACACCTCCATGTGTATTGCTAACCTTCTAGTACTATTGTTTAGATTTATTATTTAGAAAACTTGGCATGGCTTCTATAATTAACTTTAAACTATAAGGTTTGATCAAGATGTTTTGAAAATAACAAAAAATGGTATATGGAAAACACAATTGCATTTGATAGATATTTCACTTTTATACTCTAATGTCACTCTCTACTCATAGGATCATCCTACAACTATTACCACCTAATGAAATAAACACTATTAGTATGGCTCCTTATTAGGCTATGAGAGTAGTTTTCCCTCGTAAATGATTTATTAATAATGCCTTTGGTTCCTTGAAAATCATCAAACATAGCCTAGAGATTGTTTGATTCTTAGATTTAGATTTCATGCTTGGGTTAGTTTCCTAATTAATCTTCAAATATACTTTCCTCTTGATACATGATCAAATCTTATTTCTTCAAAAGAATTATCTATTCATAATGCCTTTGTAATGATTGTGTCCAAAAGTAAAGAGGAGGTTTTACCTTTTCTAATTCATATGATAAAAAATGTGTAATTTCCTCCCAATATCAACCTCCTCCAACCTAATTTCAAGGCTTACTTGAGACACTACAACATAGCCCTAAATTTAACCATATAATTTGTAATGAAATAACTTGCACGATAGAAGAATATGATAGAAAATATGTTACAAATATTGAATAATAACTGAGAATAACAAGCCACTTCAAGGGGGAAAACCTCCTAATATCTCCAATGAGAACACAATTCACAATATGATAATGAAATAAGACTCACTACCTCCTATATATACCTATTTATGCCTAGGATATCACCCAAGACAACTTAGATAACCCTATATAAGCCCAAGGCTAACCTAATCAACTAAATAGCAATATAATAATGATAATACGACGTAATTAGGAGTTTAAGATAGCCATAATCTGACTATTCATAACCTGGTGTACACCAATATTAAGGGTGTAGCATGCCCCCCTCTTCAAAGAAGCATTGTACTGAATGCTAATCAAATGTGGATTCTTTTGAATGAACTCCTCATCTTCCCATGTGGCATCTTCAACTAGTAAATTCATCCATTGGATGAGATACTTAGTGAGAGTTTTATTCCTCATCTTCTTCATGTGTGTTTGATGAATGCACTTTGGTTCCAAAATTATTCTTCCTTCCTCATCAAGCTTTGGTAGTACTGTTTGAGTTGGAATATTATGCCCAATTACCTTCTTCAAACAAGAAACAAAAAAAAATGGATGTATCTTTGTTGTTGGTGACAACTCTAGCTTGTAGGTAACACTACCAATCTTTTGTATGATTTGGTATGGGACATCATACCTTGGAGACAACTTATTATTCTTTTTTGTTGCTTCAATAATATTTTCTTATAAAGTTGCAATCTTAATATGAACCAATCCTCAACTTCAAAACTTATTTTGCTACAATGTTGGTTCGCCTGCTGCTTCGTTCAAGATTTTATGCCGTGGCTAAATTCTCCTTGAGTCCTAAAAGCACCTATTGTTGATGAAGTAAGTGGCACTCTACTGCTTGAACTCTTGGTGACACCTTCAATGATGATGTGATGGAAGGAGGATGATATCCATATAGTTCCAAAAATGGAGACATTTTTTATGAGCAATAAAAAGAAGTGGTATACCACCATTCTACTAGTGGTAACCAATCTACCCATTGAGATTGGTTCTCTAAAGTGAAACAATTTAGATATCCTTCCAAACATTTATTAACAACTTGAATTTTCCAATCTGATTGAGGGTGGTATAAAGAGCTATGAGCCAATTAAGTACCCAAACATGAGAATAAATCTTTCCAAAAGTGACTAGTATAGATAGGATCATAGTCACTTACAATAACCTTAGGTGTACCATGTATCTTTTGTATATTCTCTAAAAAATATTTTACCACTACACTTGTTGTAAAAGGATGTGATAATGCAATGAAATATGCATATTTAGTGACGCAATCAACTACTACCATGATGCCTTTGTGACCTTTGGATTTGGGAAGCCCTATGATGAAGTCCTTGGATACCTCTTCCCAACATTGGATAGGAATAGATAAGGGTTGCAAGAGACCTAGTGTCTTAATTATCTCCCCTTTATTCCTTTGACAAACCAAACTTTCAACCACAAATTTTTAAACATCACCTTTTAGCCCTTCCCAAAAAAAAACTTGCTTGACCCAATGATATGTCTTCAAAAATCCTAAATGACCACCAATTGGAGACTCGTGCAGTTTTGTGAGAATATTTTGTTTAAGAGTGGAATTCTTATAGAGATACAAACACTCTTTATACCAAAGAGTATCTCCCTTCCATCAAAAATTATATGAACTACTAGGATCACTCTTCAATTATTGGATGAGATTACTTGTCACAACATCATTTTGCCACTATTCTTTGGCTTCTTCTACCCAATTTTCTTGTAATATTGAAAGGGAAAACAATAAGGCTTCATATTTCTCATCCTTCCTAGAAAGTACATCTACCACAATATTATCCTTCCCTTTTCTTATATACAATCTCAAAGTCATATCCCAACATCTTAGTGACCCATTTTTGTTGCTCTTCAGAAGATAATCTTTGCTCCAAAAAATATTTTAGGCTACCATGATTTGTCTTAACCTTGAAGTCTCTACCCATTTGATAAGACCTCCATTATTTAACTGCATGAAGAATCTCTAGCATTTCCTTCTCATCAAAAGGTTTGAGTTGATTCTTACCCTTTAATTGATGACTCTCAAAAGAAATTGGTTGACCCTCTTGCATAAGTACTACTCCTATACCATTTCCTGAAGTATCACATTCCAGAATAAACTCCTTGGTAAAGTCTAGAGTGGAAAGCATTGGAATTTTACACATAGCCTCCTTCAATCTCTCAAATGTTGCATTGGCGCACTCATTCCAATGAAAAGAATCCTTCTTCAATAAAGTTGTGAGAGGTGATACTATACAACCATAATTCTTCACAAATATTCTATAGTATCCCATCAATCCCAAAAAACCCCTCAATTTCTTAATGGTTTTTAGAATAGGCCATTCCATGCTAGCCTTAATTTTTTTAGGGTCACCTTTACTTCATGTGAAACTATGTGTTCCAAATACTCCACCTACTTAAGACCAAAAGCACACTTGGATGGCTTAGAATAGACTTCATGATCTTCAAGTATTTGTAATTTTGGATCTACATGCTGCAAGTGTTCTTCCCATGTCATGCTATAAATCAATATAGATCATCAAAGAACACTAATACAAAATTCCTCAAGAATTTCTTAAAAATGGAATTCATCAAAATTTTGAATATAGATGGTGCATTGGTAAGACCGAATGGTATCACCAAAAATCTATAATGACCCTCATGAGTTTGAAATGTTGTCTTACAAATATCTTCATCCTTAATCTGAATTTGGTGATAACTAGATCTAAGATCTAACTTGGTAAAATACATAGCTCCATTTAATTCATCTAGAAAATCATCAATTATTGGAATAGGAAATTAATCTTTAATGGTGTACATGTTGAGCACTCTATAGTCTGAACACATGCACCAAGTTTCATCCTTCTTACATACCATCACCATAGGCAAGGAGTAAGCACTTTGGCTAT
The DNA here is from genome assembly GCA_007258455.2 of Sequoia sempervirens. Lineage (NCBI taxonomy): Eukaryota > Viridiplantae > Streptophyta > Pinopsida > Cupressales > Cupressaceae > Sequoia > Sequoia sempervirens. Next base: position 364,289,215 of record VDFB02000008.1, read on the forward strand.
GTCTGATAATTCCTGCCTCTAGCATCTCCTCAAAAAAACTTCTCTCACTTTTTTGTATATGTGGGTACCTATAAGGCTTGATGTTCGATGGTTGGCTCCTTGCAACTAGTTGTATGACATGATCATGATCCCTCTTAGGAGGAAGTCCTTTAGGAATATCTCCAAGAACCACTAAGTGATGATCAATTATTACTTGTAAATCTAGATGAGTAGGAGCATTAGATTGATAGACTTCTAATGAACATAATTGGGCCACCAACCCATCAACTCCTTTCTTAAGAAAATTTTGCATTTGATGAGAACTTACCATCTGTGGGGAATTTGTGTTCAATCCCTTAGCTCTACTACCTTTCCTTTTGATTGAAATTTCATGAATAGTTCTTGGGAGATCATCTCAGTTTTTCCCAATGTAGTAAGCTATTGTACTCCCAAAACAATAACTATTGCACCCATGGAGATAGCATACATTGGGCTATCAAGGTAATAATCTCTCATTGATAACTTAATGCTATGGTATTTTATAAATCAACTAATAATACCATCTGCAATCAATACCTAAAACTCTAGAGATGGATATATAAAACAATTTAGACAAGTAACCAACTTTTTGTTGATGAAATAATGAGTACTACCAAAGTCAATCAACACTGTTACTTTCTACTTCTTTAAGAAACCCACTACCTTTAGAGTTTTTGGAGCGCTAAAACTTGAGAGTGCATGACAAGAAATGATTGGTTGGGAATCATGTGATTCCTCATTTGACTCCCTTTCATCCTCTAATATGGGTTCCTCCTCTTTTTCCTCACTTGGAGCTTCAATATAGAACAATTTATTTTCACTACATTTATGTCCTCGACTGTAATTGCTATCACAAGTGAAACACAACCCTTTTTCTCTTGTATCCTAAATTTTTTGTGGAGTCAACCTAGTAGCTTGAGGAAGAGAAGGTGTTGAATATCCTTTCTCTCTTGTCACATTAGCCCCTTGCTTCTTAGGAATCAAATACTTCTCCTCTATCTTGCATGCTAAGATAAAATACTCATTTATAGAGCTAGGAATGAACATGCATACCTCATGTTGAATGTGATACTTGAGACCACCCAAGAAAAAATCATTCAAGTTCTTTTCTATAAATGTATCCACTCTTAAGTATAGATTTTGGAATCGTTGAATATAATCCTAAATGGATGTTGTTTGTTGAAGCTTAGCAAGCTGGCTGAAGAAGTTGTATGTCACATTATTGCTATATTGTGCTTGGAGTTCCTCCATAAAAACTATCCTTGAGACACTGATACCCTTTTTCCTTCAATGAGTACAAAGCTAATGCTACCAAATGAATTGATATGGTTCTAGATATAGGGAATCCATCATGACCTTTTGTCCATTTGGGACTTGATGTACTTCAAAAAAATTCTCCATTTGGTTTATCCATGTTAGAGGATCCATGCCATCAAACTTGCACATATCCACCTTTGAAATTAAATTCCTAGATCCCATATAAGTATTAACATTTGGGTCAAGATTAGTTGTCTTGGAAGTTTCACCTTGGTTGCTTGAGACCTGATTTCTTGGTTCATTCATATAGGCGCTTAACATGCTTTGTATGCCTAATATATCTCATCTTAGGTCACACATATACATCTTCATTGAGGAAATGTCTTCCTTCACCTTACTGATTTCCTCATTGGTATTAATATCCTCTATTATTACCCCATCCTTATCAGGAGTCTTCCTTGGTGTGACAACATTCTTTTTGCCCCTTATTGCAAGCCTAGTCATGATGGAAACCAATAATTTTGAAATAAATCAGACAAATGAAACTTAAATTCTCTAAGACTTTTATTGTACCTTACTAGGACCAAAATACAACTTACCTATAAAAAAAATCCAATAAATTAGCAAATTTGTAGCCTTGAGAGTGATTGTTTTGGAAACCTAATTGAAATAACTTGCTTAAATTTCTACTTTAATTTCTCCAAATTTTTTACTACATGCTCCTCTATTATTTCTTCAAAAACCCACTAAAAATCATGCTCTAATTTGGTAGGATTTTGAGAGATATGCACCTTCCAAGAAAATTATGTGGAAACCCTAATTTTGCAATAATTCACTCAATTCTACTCCAATTCCTCTGAAATATGTAATTTATCTTCTTTAATATGGTCTTCATAAAACCTTTAAAAAGAAGAAAAAAATTGCCAAATTTTGAAAGATATGCTCTTCCCAAAATCACCTCCAAGATTGAGAAAATTACATGCCTCTACGGTGCCAAGGTCATGCTCTGATACCACTTGCAATGAAATAACTTGCACAGTAGAAGAATATGATAGAAAATATGCTGCAAATACCAAATAATA
>VDFB02000008.1:364291671-364527191 GCA_007258455.2 Sequoia sempervirens
CAAGATCAATGGTCCATAATTGATGCACCAAGAATATGCTATTCTTGGAGGAATCATGACAGGAAGACATGCAAAGACATGTAGGCCATGACAGACATGCAGGCTAGGATAGGCATGCAAGGACATGCAGGGACATGCAAGCTATGATAGGAAATGAATGTTATGACAGGGTATCTTTGACCAAGTGGTGCATAAATAATTTATTTTAAATTATTTATCCAAAAATGGAGGAAATGGACAAGTGGAAAATAAATAATTTATTCAAATCATTTATTTGAAAATAGAGGAAATTGACAAGTGGAATATAAATAATTTATTCAAATTATTTATTTGAAAATAGAGGAAATGGACAAGTGGAAAATAAATAATTTGTTCAAATTATTTATTTGAAAAAAATGAAAAGAGGAGCATTTAATTAAATTTACAATTTAATTAAATGGAGAGATGAAATTAGGACTCCGGAAATACTAATTTAGATTAATTATTTAATAGAAGGTGGTATGGATAGTTAAATGATTTTAATAATTATTTAACTATGGAAGAATTAAAGGACCATGAATAGATAAATAATTAATGGTAATTATTTAACTATAGATGAAAGATGACAAAATAATTAAATAAATAATAATTTATTTAACTATTGAAGAAGATGAAGAAATTAGTGACGCAATTAGTTTATTTAATTGGTCAGGATAGAATAAATATTAGAAAGTGAATTAATTAAATAATTATTAAAAATTATTTAATTAATAGAGGAATATAATCAAACATAATTGAATAACTAAAATTATTCAATTATCGAAGGACGAGGATGAAGAAAAATGACGCTCAAAGGCTTAGGACACTTTTATGTGTCTACATTTTGCCCCTCTTTGTCATAATGTAGCCTGTCACATTGTGACAAAGAAAAACAAGTCAAAGTCATGCCCCAGTACAAAGTAAGATGAGGAAGAATGATGAGGAGGGTTACGGTATGCCCCCTCGAGAGGACAGACGAGTTCCAAGAACACGGGTGTGCTCTCGAAATGGATGAGAAGACTAGAAGATGAAAGATAGAAGAAATGTTAGCTTGGAAGGGGATGGATATTAGCGTGGAAGAGAAGGGAGGATGAAGATGGAAAGCTAGATGAAAAAAAAGATAGGGGAACCAACTTTCATACTTACATTTTTATATTTATCATCATTGGGCAGATTATTGTAATGGCCAACAAACACCATGATATGACGTAGACCAAGGTGTACAAGGTTGTACCATCACGTGAGATAAGCAGTCGCAGACAAGGATGATCATGACTTATACAAAAAGGCACATTTGCCCCAGTCTTTTTGCCATAACCAACCACAAGCAGAAAAAGACAAGAAAGACAAATCATGAAACGTCGTTGCTTCTCTAAATCCTGTTTCCAGGACATCCTCGAGAAACTAGCAACATGATTACCAAAAAGGACAAAATAAAGTCAAATCCATCATCATGATACATCGCTGTTTTTCTAAATCCCAGAGTCAGGACATCCCTGAGAAACTAGTAACATGAGTGTCAAAATACAAAACAAACCTCATGATACATCGCTGCTTCTCTAAATCCTGTTGTCGAGATCTCGCTGAAAAACTAGTAACATGATGAAAAATCAACAGACAAGTGCCAAGTGTTTTCCAAGTGTTTTAATGTCAAGATGTCTGGTTTGATTTCGAGATGCCAGGGTGTCAAGGTTTTGATGATGCCAAGATGATGAGTGTTGAAGATTGCCAAATTCAGGAAGGACACATCCTGAATAATGTTGATGTCAAGAGGAGAAACCCCCAAAATTCAAGAGGATCCCTCAAAATTCCAAGTGACAGTGACGATGCTTAGGAAGGACACATCCTAAGGCATAAATGATAGAGGTTGTTCTTCAGAAGGACACATCTAAAAGAACATTGATGTCAAGAGGAGCGATCCTTAAATGCCAAGAGGATTGCTCAAAATGTCGAATGATGATGACGATGCCTAGGAAGGACACATCCTAGGGAATGATTAAATGACGGGCTACCCTTCAGAAGGACACATCTGAAGAGTAAGCAAGATTTGACTAGCTTGACTAAGTTTGACTGAGATTGACTAATTTTGATATGCCAAGATGATTGTCATGTTCCATTGACAGATTGTCGAAGTTCACTTAGGTAGATTGTTCATTCAAGTTTAAGGACTGTTTCATGTGTGTGCAAAAATTGTGCAATGAACCCTAATGGACTGACCTAGTGCGGCCTCGGGGGCCCATCGACAGATGGCCTTGCCTACGTCATGCACTCAGAGACCTCGTAGTTCGACACAACCAAAGACTTTGTCTTGTTGATGAAAGATTGAGTCATGATTTATTTTGACAAACCTAATTGGACTGACCTAATGTCTCGGGGGCTCGAAGATGAGCCTTGCCTACGTAGCAAATGCGCAGAGACAACGTAGTTCGACAATGACAAAGACTAATCAAGAGTTGAATTGGCGTGACTATGCTGACTGACATGACTCTGTTTTTTGGAATTTTTGTGTTTTCTCTAGGACATTTTTTCAATTTTTTGGTCTTTTTTAGGACATTTTCTGATTTTTAGGTCTTTTTTCAGGACATTTTCTGATTTTTAGGTCTTTTTCAGGACATTTTCTTATTTTTAGGTCTTTTTTTAGGACATTTTCTGATTTTTAGGTATTTTTTCAGGACATTTTCTAATTTTTAGGATCACGTGCGGTACCCACTGTAGTCTCATGATAAAAGTTTTCCCCTAGTCAAGTTGAGTACCAATTGACAGGTGATGACAACGTTGTTTGACGTGGGAAGGACACATCCCAAAACAACATGAGTATGACGATAATGTGACGAAGGTATCGAGGTTTGCAGCTGGGCTAGGAACAAATTCAAGTAATGTTTTGGATAATGTGCTTGTATGGATGAAACTCATTGCATTTGGAATGACTTGGTTGGGACGATGGAGTGATGGAGTATCCTTAGACCATTTGACAAGGGAAAGCCAAAATAGGTGATAGACATGAAAGACTGATAGGTAGCCTTGATAAAGGACAAGAGACATGAGACTCAGGGAATTGTCATATGATTTTCGAGGACTATGTCGTATAGGGATAATGATAGAAATGACAAAATAGTTTGTGACAAAAGGATTGACATGTCAAGAGTTTTCCCCAAAGCATGATTTATGTGTGCCAATTTTATGCCAAGACCAAGGTAGGTGGGAAAATGGAGGGAAATGATATGGATGAAATGGATGGATGCCAATGTTAAGAGGAAGGCATAGGAGATGAGATGACTTGCCCCCAAGTGTAAAAGTCCACATAGATGATTTATTTTACACATGACACCTGTTTTCCAGGTTTTCATCATGGTACTTATCCAGGGCGCCTGTTTGCCAGGTTTTCACCATTGGATGAAATTTTTCTCTTTACTATTTTCTTGACTTTTTTGATTTTTTTTTTATTTTTTTTGTGTTTTTGGATAGCCTAGATGCTTTAGATGACCACTGACTGCTCTGAATCCACTGACGGTGTCGATGTAGAGACTAATGCCATGATGTGCCAATAATATCCTTTCTGAAGTAGCTGCCTTGTCAGGATCCTAGCGCTTACATACAACTGATTGATGTCATCATGGTCCTTTCCGATACTAGAATTGGCCTTATCAGAATGCACACATCTTGATAGAGTGCCATGAGAGTCCTTATGATAAAGAGTTGTTGCCAAGATGCGATGGATTTGTGACATGGGATTTTTGGACTTTAGGCAAGATGTAGGATTATGGTGGATGATGGTAGACATGGATGGATTTTTTGGATGTTTGGATGAATCACTTTTTATTTTCCAAACTCGGTATGATGGATGATGGATTTTGGAGGGATGGAATTTGGAACCAACACCTTTAGATGCCTTGCTTGATGACCATTTTGAAGGAGGTGGACATGTGTTATATATGGGAGTCCTCTTGTCTTGCGGCTCCACATTTTGATTAACTTTTTCTTTTGACATATGTTCTTTGCTTGATCCACTTTTCTTTAGGATCCATTTTAATTTCATTTGTCCACTTGTCTTTTTGTCTAATTCGATGGCCTTTGACATTTGATTTTTGACTTTGTAAGACTTTTCTTTTTGTTGGTTCCAAAGGGAAGGTTTAATATGTTGAGAATGATGGTCTATGGTGTGGGTGGAAGAGGTGTTGGCAACAATCTTATGACAAGGATTTCTCATGGACTCCATTTTGAAGTTTGTATCTGAAAAGGTTGCCCCCAGTATCGAGGAGGTTCCACTGACATCATTTGATTCACTAACTAAAGAATAGCCAAGACCTTGATGTCTGTGATTTGTCTGAAGCTGTATTGGCTCTTGAATGCCTTGCTCATGTATGCCTAGTCCTCTGCCTTGATAATGCATGCTCTGACAGATTCTGTTTGCGATGGGGTATTTATTGTTTTGAAAGCAAGATGCTAACCCATCATGATGTATGTAGACACTGTCACTTGGAATATTTTCATCTACAAGAAAACCTGCTCTGACAAAGATAGATGACCCTAGCTGATAAAGTGTCTTAGCTTCATTGTCATGTTGGCCATATTTCTGACTGATATCTTTGGTATGATCTTGTGACATGTTAGGTTCAGATGATTCTATTGGTGCTTGCAAGTCAATGTCGAAGCCATCATTATGGTCAATGTCATGGAGTCCAATGAAGTCAACTATAGCTCGATCATTTGCAAATATGTCCATAATGGAAGACTCTTGTTCTTGAGGAATATCATCTATGTGTGTCATGGAGGCAAGTGTCTCATCTTGGAAAGTGTCAATAGTGGGGGCTTGAATAGGATCGTCAAGTGTTTGATCATAAATGGCGTAAAGGTCAAGGAGTGGATCGTTTTGGATTTCTTGGTCAATGATAGGGTCTTGGTCAAAAATGGGGTTGTCATGGATTTGGACTTCTTGGTCAATGGTAGGTATATTTTGGATGTCATGATTGTCTTGAATGACTTCTTGAATAGACTTTAAGATAGGTTCATGGGATGGACTACCTTGATCCTGACATGAAGGTGACGTTATAATGTCATGCTTTGGGCTTTCATTTTGACATGTATCCTCAAGTTTAGGCAATGGGATTTGACTTTGGACAATGATAGAATTTTCATGATGAAATGTAGCTTGTGAGGGAGTGACTTGAAAAGGATTAATGGATGAAGGACTAGGATAGGACATGGAGACTTGGACTGGATTAATAAGGTATGATGTAGAAACTTGACATGAGTTGGTAGATGGTTGATAAGGCATGTAGAGTTGGACGGGATTGGTAGGTGAAGGACTAGAATATGACGTGGAGACTTGTAATGGACTAGTGGACAGTTGGTTTCCCTTGTCAAGGTTAGGATAAGGGTGATAAGTGGATGTTTGTTGTGAATTAATGGCAGGATTTATGTTAAGTGACTGTTGATGGTGAGGGTAGACAGATGGAGGTCTCAAAGTATTTATGTCAAAGCCTCGTGGTAACTTAGCCCCTTGGTCCAAAAGCATGGATAGATACCTTTGAGGGTCACGTAAGACTAATTTTTCTACAAAGGAGGCTATATCAGGATTTTTCATTGCAGCTTTTAAGTCTTTTACATATGCTCGTCCATTTTGGTCTCTTTGTATGAATGGTTCAGAAGGATTTTGTGATGAAAATGACATGTTCGTGGAAGATTGCATGTTCATATTGTGAAATGGGTTGGAAAAAGTCCAATGTTGGTTCGTGTCATAGGTGTAATTATCAATGTTGGGATTGAAATCTTGTCCAAAGTTTTCCATTTGTTTTCTCTGTCTTTGAAGCCTAGTCTCAACCATAAAATGGGATTGCTCAAATGAGGATGATAAGAAAGACAACTAAATGCAAGGATGACACTAGCCTATGTTTTTGTCTTTTTGTGTGATAAAGGATGACAATGCAATGAGATGATCATGCAAGTATGCCAAAAGCCAAGGTGACTAGGATGACAATGCAAAGAGATGATAATGCAAGACTATGTTTTTGGATTTTTTGTATAAAGGATGACAATGCAAGACTGTTTTTGGATCTTTTTTGACAATAAGGGATGCAATATGACAATGTTGTCTAAAGAAAATGACTAATGCAAAAGGAAAATGAAGACTATGATGACAAGTTATGACACTAATTTTTCTTTTGTTTTGGATTTTTGGAGGATGTCAATGCAAGGTGATAATGACGTTTTCCTAAGGAAAATGACCAATGCAAGGTGATAAATTGTTAAGAAAGGATGTCAAATGCCAAGGTGATAGTGAGGACTAATGTGAAAATGTTGGTTAAGGAAATGACCAATGCAAATTCTAGATGCCAAATGAGGACTATGATGACAATATTTTGGATTTTAAAGATATGCAAGGTGAGGACTAAAATGATTTGAATATCTAAGGTATGCAAATGCAAAGGTTTAAAATGATTTGGAAAAAGGTTTCCTAACCACCCTATGCTTGATCTATGTCTCAATTTTGGAATATCAAAGGACTTGTTTGAAGGACTAAATGACAAGGACAAATGACAAATGAGTCTTCCTAACTAGACTTTTGAGTTGGAAGAATCTCACAAAAAGATAATGACTAAAGGAGATAATGATGTCTAAGTCCAATGATAACCTAATTTTGAAAGTCAAGATTTTGCAAAGTGAGGTAAGGTTGTCCTAATCCAAAATATGCAAAATGAGATGAGGACCTAAGTTTTTGGTTTATGATTGAAAATGCAAATGGTGAAGCCTAAGGATGAAGCTAAATATTTGCAAAGATGACCCTATGGTAAGATGCAAGCTAAAGTGCACAAGAAATGAGAGATTTGAGCAATTTCATGATTTGGTTTTGACATAAGACTTCTAGGCTAAGATTGTTGTTTTGATGTTTTATTGAAAAGTCTGAGTTGGCTGAGGTTTTGTGTCTAGATTTGTGAATGTTGTGTATATTGTTTGAAAATTTAGAAAACACTTGACAAGCACAATGTTTTGGTGTACGCAAACACACATGAGACAAGCACAATCCTAATAGGCCAAGGGTTTGTATACTTGGTATAGCCCACCGATATACCCCGGATTGGTGCTGAACACCTCTCCTTCTCGAGAGCGGATAGCTTAGAAGTTTGGTGGCACTGGCTCCCCTCCACGGCTCATTAACGTCATTCGGGCACACCAACTTCGGATTCTTGGGTCATCACTTCCCAAGAACTGCTATCTCTACTCAAGGGAGTCAGTAGTGAGTATCTTCGGGCATGATACTGTACCCTGCACTATACCAAGCAACGAAAAAATGGTTGGCCTCTAAAACAAAAGGTGTCTAGTTAGGGCATCCGTTCGAGTGGCCACACATGGGGCGAGAGATTAATCACCAATTAGGTGGCACTCCACCTGAAGAGGTTACGCTCAACAGGGTTTATGGGAGTACTACTCCGTCCGTGTGACACATCCGCACTCGTGGTACTTGAACTTTCCTCAAGCACCCATTTTATATCCCGGCTGGAAGTGGCTTGGCTTTAGCCTGTTACCGGTCGAGCCGTCCCTTAAGGTGAGTACTTTTTCCCTTAAGGCAGACTCATTTCTAGAAATAATAACCGTTTCTCTTACACCCAGGATCACTTGAAAGTGCAAGGGGAGAGGATACTTCGATTATTAAGTCGTGAGGGTGACAAAAAATAAGGTGGGTCTAGTTTTTTGATCACCTAGTTTTCACAAGGTGAGAGCATAATCACCTACCACCTTCAAGCACAGTCAGACAAAATCAAGCACATGTTCATTTTAATGCACCAATGGAAGTGTTCCTAAACTAGAAATCACAAACACCTTGTTTGAGAAATGAGTCTTCGACTAACGGAGCTGCAAAACCACAAATTAGTAGTTTCAATATATGCCTTGGACCAACGAGAAAGCTGCAAAAAAAACTAAGTCAGAACAAAAGATTAAAAACCAAACTAAAAGTTAGTAAATGACTAAACTAGAAAATGAAAAGACTAAACTAAACTAAGAAAAGGAAATCAAAGCAAACTAAAAAATAAAAATAAAAGCTCAATTTTTTTTTGTTGCTCCAAAAGAAGCAATTTTTGGGAGCCCCATTCCAAAGCCACACGCTACAAACAAAAGATTAGTAAACCAAAAAAAAACTTGAATGAAAATAGCAAACTAAAAAATAGTGATAACTTTCTCACAACTAAACAAAACTTTAAATTGTAAATATCTATGAAAAGCTAAGACATAGAGTTTGAAAACCCAAAAAACATTTTGCAAAATTCTACAAAACAAAAATATTATAAACAAAAGAAAAATCGGATTTGAAAAACTAAATCTTAAAAAACTGCAATCAGTAAAATTGCCATAACTTTCTCAAATCTTAACGAAATTTCAAACCGTTTAATGTTTCGGAAAGCTGAAAACGAGGTCTACAAAACCCAGAAAATGTTTTAAAATATTCGATGGTTCCATTTTTTTGTGCTCAAATGAAGATGACGGGATTTTGCATGCATTCTTGGCTGTAATCTGCAAAACAACCAAAACAAACAAACCAATTTCTCTGCAAGAAAGCAAGTGTCAGGTTCACCAAATGTGAGATGGGGTTAGAAATCAAATAGGATAGATAAAGTGACAGCCAACACCTCTAAACTATTAACCTCATCCAAACAAGAGAATACAAACAAATGGAGATTTCAAAATGAAAGCAAATAAAATAAAGTACTCCCCATATTGTAGTTGATTCCTTCTCTTGCTCTCCTATTTCTCCCTTTGCAAATATGCCCTCAGATTTGTAATGTGACTTGTGCAAATACCTGCAAATGATAAGTAGAAAGTTGGAGAAGAATAGCTGTTAGCCTGAAAATGAGAAGGAAGGTTGCTTTTATAGACAACCATTCGAATGGACGGTTGAGATTAATCTTCTAGAAAGATTCCAAGATCAATGGATGGGAATGCATGAGAGGGATGTTACGAAATGGATGGTTGAGATTAAGTCTCAGAAAAGATGCCAAGATCAATGGTCCAAATTGATGCACCAAGAATATGCTATTCTTGGAGGAATCATGACAGGAAGACATGCAAAGACATGCAGGCCATGACAGACATGCAAGCTAGGATAGGCATGCAAGGACATGCAGGGACATGCAAGCTATGATAGGAAATGAATGTTATGACAGGGGATTATGACAGGGTATCTTTGACCAAGTGGTGCATAAATAATTTATTTTAAATTATTTATCCAAAAATGGAGGAAATGGACAAGTGGAAAATAAATAATTTATTCAAATCATTTATTTGAAAATAGAGGAAATGGACAGTGGAATATAAATAATTTATTCAAATTATTTATTTGAAAATAGAGGAAATGGACAAGTGGAAAATAAATAATTTGTTCAAATTATTTATTTGAAAAAAATGAAAAGAGGAGCATTTAATTAAATTTATTAATTTAATTAAATGGAGAGATAGAAATGAAATAATTAATTTAGATTAATTATTTAATAGGGAAGGTGGCATGGGATAGTTAAATGATTTTAATAATTATTTAACTATGGAAGAATTAAAGGACCATGAATAGATAAATAATTAATGGTAATTATTTAACTATAGATGAAAGATGACAAAATAATTAAAATAAATAATAATTTATTAACCATTGAAGAAGAGGAAGAAATTAGTGACGCAATTAGTTTATTTAATCCTAGATAGAATAAATATTAGAGAATTAATTAAATAATTATTAAAAATTATTTAATTAATAGAGGAATATAATCAAACATAATTGAATAACTAAAATTATTCAATTATCGTATGATCTAGGATGAAGAAAATGACGCCAAGGCTTAGGACATTTTCATGTGGTCTACACTAGTACTCAGATCATGATATGCCTCTGATCTCTGACACAAATTACTATGAGGAGTGGTGGACAGTATCATGACCAAATCTCGTGTTTCCTATGGAGGAGTCAATAGGTGATGTACCACTCAGAGATGAGGGCTTAAATGATGCAAAGGATAGGGTTGAGGAGACATGCTACAGGGCTACAAATATATTTATACATGTCTTAGATAAGGAGTATGATGAGGATGCAAATCCCAACTACGACGGTCAAGATAGAGGAGATGAGGAGGATGATGAGAAGGAGGAGGAGGAGGATGAGAAGGAGGAGCAGTCCATGAGTGAAGGTGATGAGACAATAGATGAGGATGCAATAGGACACGAGTGGGGAGATCCCTCTCCCATTTGTATGACTAGATCACGAACAGTAGCTGCAACAAGCACCAACACCCATAGTCATGGAGAGGCTAGCACATCCTCCATGCCCCTGCACACGAGGAGGCTGATTTTACACAGCCTACCAGAGATATAGGTGATGATATTTTATGTATTGTTATAGTTCATACTTGTGCTTATACTTTATATATATCATGATGTGTATGTATTATGCTTATGGTTTCTATCTTGTAGGGTCTGTGAGACATTTTTGTGATCTATATCGACAGGTGGCTGCAAAGATAGTGCCTTCATTAGTTGACGAGGATTCCATAGACTCAGACTATGTTCCCCCACTTAGTGTGGATAAGGACCTAGAGTCGTTTAGGCCATATGTAGATTGCAAGCAACGTATGAGAGTTTAAGGAAGTGAGTCCACCAAGCTGATGCTACCCTTGAGGAGCCATCATCTTGGACCCCAACCAATTTTGAGAGACTAGAGGAAGAGGTAGCCAAGCTACAGGTAGAGAGAGATTAGATAGTAGGAACACATTGGGAGGCCCTTGAATAGATATGAGGCTTAGAGTTTTCTCTTGGTACACCTAGTGGTTCATGATCACGATCACACACCATTGTCTCTCGACACACTACCACTAGAAAGATGCAACCGCCAGGTTCCAAGAGATCTAGTAGTTACAAGCCTCAGTAGTATTGTATATTTGATGACATGTACACAAAAATTTGATGTATATATATGAGCACTTGATTTTTTATTATTTGTGTTTGAATGTTAAATGTCAATGTGATTAATTAAATAACCTAAAGTTGTAAGATTATTTAATGAATGCTTCCATGATTTAACATTCAATATGTGATCTAATTAAAACTTATTACAATTTATCTTAGATGCAACATTGGGATGAAGTATGTTATGCTAAATTAAATGTACTTATGATTTAATTAAAGAACATTAAATGTATATAAGGATCTAATCTAACACAACATACAAAATGCACTTGAATAGTATGAAAACTAAAGCAATTACTTAAAAATAAACTAAATAACTACTTTAGTGTTCAAGACACACAAATGACTATTTGTCAAGAACGAAGCAATGTGAAAGCATATGGAATATAATCCAGTAGCTCTAACAACACTGTTTATCATTCATACTATTCAAGGGGATTAGACATAATATTGGCACAAATGCGCAACATTGATAAGTTCTTTGAGGGGTGTGCCATCTAGTTAAGTTAACGTATGTGCACTAGACCTATAATTTTTATCAATTATGTAAGGTCCTAACCAATTAGGACTAAAATTCCCTTTTTCATTTGAGTTGGAATTGACATTACACTGATTTTCAAATAAGACTAGGTCACCTTTGTTGAATGTGTGAGGGTTAACACTATCATTGTAAATATGTTGTCATCTTTTACTATAAGCTTGAAGATGCTCAAGAGTGTTGATGCACTGTTCATTCAGCATTTCAAGCTAATGCAATCATTGTTATTTATAATTTTTGTCATCAATAAGTCCTTGAAGAGCAATCCTTAATGTAGGAATCTCTAACTCCAAGGCCATTATTGCCTCACTCCCATAGACAAGATTATAAGGTGTAGTTCATGTCTAAATGATTTGACACTTATGCGATAGGCCCATAGCGCATATTGTAATTGCATGTGCCAATCCTTATGATGTTTGTTAATGTTTTTCTTTAGGATTTTCTCAATAGTCTTATTGGTTGATTCAACTTTACCATTAGATTGTTGGTAGTAAGGTGTCAAAAAGTGATGTTGTATGTTAAATGTTTCTAAGAACTTCTTCAAGTCATTATTCTTAAATGGCATACCATTATCAAAGACTAACATGGAAGATAGTCCAAAGTGGGAAATAATGTGTTCTAATATGAATCAACATATTACATCCACTATTGTTGGTTGAAGGGGAATGGATTCTACCCATTTTGTGAAATAATTTGTGGCGGTGATTATGAATTTATATCTAGCAGAAGAGGGGGGTATATACTTTTCTGGTAATGTCTAAACCCCAAACCACAAAAGGCCATATCGAGACTTGAGCTCTAAACTCACAATTAGGAGCATGGATTAGATTGCTATGCTCTTGACATTCGTGGTGGGTATGTGCAAGATCATGATGGGCCAAAAAGTGGCAATATGATGGGTATGTGTAGGGTATGTGGCTAATGATTTTTTTTTAGCAAAAATTGATGAAACGAAAGGATTTTTAAAGGATATTCTCAGCTTTCCACCAATATAAATTATTTGTTACTTTGAATTTAATAAATAATTATTATTCATTCTCTATTTGAATTACGACTAAAGTCCTAATTGATAGGTTGATTGAAAAACATCTATAGCTTTCAAACGGTATCACATTTTTTGAATCTGAAACATTCATCACATTCTATGCTTCGCATACTATAGGATTAAAAAAAATTGAATTTCATGAAGTTTTGACCAAGTTAAGGTGGTCAAACATACGAGTTTTTTTTATTTTTTAAAAGTTGTAATAAAAAATTCATAATTAATTATTTACTTGGAAAAAATTACAAAAAATGTGCATCGTATTCTGGGCACGAGTCCTCTACTTATATCAAAAATCTTGTAAAAAAATATTATCATTTTATTGTGGTTAGGGTGGCTCACACCTACTTATTTTTCCAAATTTAAGTACTACTACATTGAAATTTCAAATTTTCACCAAATAGATTTTTTATTTTTTTAAATAAACCTAGTAGTGGTATGCAGGATCATGATGAGCCAAAAGTGGCAATATGATGGGTATGTGTGATGACCTTTTTACCCAAAATTGATGAAACAAAAAGGGTCTTTAAAGGAGATTCTCAACTTTCCACCAATATAAATTATGGCTTTACTTTGAATTTAATAAGTAATTATTATTCATTTTCTATTCAAATTACCACTAAAGTCCAATTGATAGGCTGATTGAAAAACATCTATAGCTTTCAAATAGTATCACATTTTTAATTCCAAAAATCCATCACATTCTATGATTCACATACTATAAGATTAAAAAAGAAAAATTGAATTTCATAAAGTTTTGACCAAGTTAAGGTGACGGACATGAAGTTTTATATTTTTAAAAGTTGTAATAAAAATTCATAATTAATTATTTACTTGGAAAAAATTACCAAAATATGCATCACATTGGGACATGAGTCCTCTACTTATATATAAAATCTTATAAAAAATATTATCATTTTATTGTGGTTAGGGTAGTTAGGATCTAACACCTACTTATTTTTCCCGAAATTGAAGTACTACTACATTGAAATTTCATATTTTCACCAAATAGTTGTTTTTTATTAAACAAACCTGGTAGTTTAGAAACTACATTCAATTTGATACAAATTCTATTATTACATATTTTTGAAATAATATAGATAACTTATTCAAATTTTTATGTCAAGTTGTCTAACTATGATTTTTCTAAATTTTTTGCCACTTAAGGGCCTGTTTTTTCCATGATCATCCTGCACATACCCTAGTTTAGAAACTACATTCAATTTTCTAAAAATTCTATTCTTAAATATTTTTGAAATAATATAGATAACTTATTCAAATTTTTACATAAAGTTGCCTAACTCTTATTTTTCTGAATTTTTCGCCACTTAAGGGCCTATTTTTTCCATGATGATCCTGCACATACCCTGGCATTTTTTTACATAATTAAAACAGTCTTGTTCCATATGTCTCCAATAATATTCCAATGCAAATAATTTTTTGAACTAATTTTTTCCTCCAAAATGACCGCCACAAGCACTTGCATGAGCTTGTTCAAGTGCTGTGGGGATTTCATATTTGTTAAGGAATCTAAGTAAGAGACCATTGAATGATCTCCAATACAACACATAATGAGAATTATGTACTTAGATGTGAGTTTTCATAAGCAAGCCCAAATGTTCTTTATTATTGGCTTGGGAACAGTACTGTCTTTCAAATAGTTAGCTATAGTATCCTACCATTCACTCGAGTCTTCCTTGGTTGTTGCTAATATTTCATATATTTTATCGTCAATTGATGGTTTCATAATTGGATGAATAGTGAAGATAAAGTCCTTTGAAGGGTCTTGATGTGATATAAGAGAAGACGCACTTGCCATTGCATCCACATGTTGGTTATCTTTTCATGGGATGTTATCAATGGTAAATGATTCAAAATTCTCTAACAAATTCATGGTGAGATCCTTGTATTTCGATATTTTGTCATGTTTTGCTTGATATGTCCCATTTATTTACATGATTACTAATTGTGAATCACCACAAATCTTAATGTCTTTTACACCCAAGATTAAAGTAACATGTAACCCTGCAAGCAATGCTTCATACTCAACAGTGTTGTTTGTACATAGGAAGTTTAACTTATATGACAAGGGAATAGGTTTTCATGTAGGTGGGATTAGTATAACTCCAGTGCCAAACCTTGTTATGAACTTATATCCATCAAAGTATAATTCCCATCTATCAGTTTCGATTGTCAACACACTATCATCAGAGAAAGAGTCATTGCTAGGCAATGCCAGAGGAGAAGGAGCATCAACCAAGTGGTCGTTCAAGGATTGACCTTTAATTGATTTTTGTGAAACAAACTTTAGATCAAACTCAGTGAACAACATTACCCATTCAGCTAGATGTCCTGATAAGTCTGTTTTGTTGAAAAGATGTTTGAGAGGGTCAAATTTTGTCATCACTTGTATTTCCACATTTAGTAAATAATGTCGCAATTTGCTACTAGCAAATACAAGAGAAAAAAATTGTTTTTCTATTGTTGTGTATCATTTCTCATAATTAATCAAGGTTTTATTGATGTAATAAACAAGATTCTCTTTTCCATTTTCATCTTGTTGAGCTAGCAATGTTGTGAGAGCATGGGCTAATGCAGTTGTATAAAGTATGAATGGTTTGTTTTGCATAGAGGGTTGTAAAATAGGTGGAGTTGCAAGATATTCCTTCAAATTTTTAAAATCCTTTACAACCCTCATTCCAATCAAAGTGTACGTCCTTTTTGAGGAGATGTGTAAATGGTAACATTTGATCACTAGAGATGCAACAAAACAATAGATGGCTTGAATTCTTCCTTGTAAAATGTTCAATTGAGAAATGTTTTTAGGAGGTGGCACGTTCACAATAGAATCAATGTTCTTTATATCCACCTGAATGCCTCTATGAGATATGATAAAACCTAGAAGCTTCCCACTATCTACACCAAAGACACACTTTTTTGGATTTAATCTCATGTTGTATTATCACATTCGCTCAAAGATTTTCTGAAGGACATTCACATTGTCTTGTCTTGTTAACGATTTGGCAATAATTTCATCAACGTAGTCTTCCAAAATCTTATGTATGTAGTCATGAAATATCAATGCCATTGCTTGTTGATATGTTGCGCCCGCATTCTTTAATCCAAAAGGCATCATGACCCAAAAAAATCTTCCCCAGATGGTTGTGAAGATTGTCTTATATTGATCTTGAGGGTTGATGAAGATTTGATTGTACATCCAAAAAATCCATCCATGGAAGACAACAAAGCATGTCTTGCAGTCGAGTCTACTATCATTTCAATATTAGGTAGGGGGAATTCATCCTTTAAAGATGCTTTATTCAAATTGTAAAAATTTGTACACATCCTAATACAATTGTCAATTTTGTGACTGCAACAATATTTGAGATCCACGGAGAATAATCTATAGGTATTATGAAACTAGCGTCAAGGATTTTTTCAATTTCATCTTTAACCATCATGGCTAATTTAGGGTTCATTTTTTGAATCTTTTGTCTAACAAGTTTAGCATTTTCAACAAGGACTATATTGTGTGTTACAATCTTAGGATCAATTCCTGGCATGTCTAATTAAGTCCAAGAATTATTTTTGGGAAAGTGATGAAGCAAGGTTGCAATATCCTCTTATTATTCATCATCGAGGAATTTCTCATTCTATTGAATTTCTCTTTATCATCGATATCCATTGCTATATCCATTGTATCTCCTAAAGAGAGTGTGTTTGATCTTGGAAATTCAGGATTGTATTCTTCATTGTTCATGTTTGTCTCACCATTCTCATTGTCCCCCTCTTTTTGTTTGGTGTTTATCATAGCACATGTAATCTTTTTCATGTGAGGAGAAGTAGATGGTTTATCATAAACTCCTAGTCTTTGTTTCAAGGCTTCATCATCTTCAAAGTAGTCCCATGATGGTGGTAAATCCATATCAAGCAACTTAGGATGCTTCATAGTGAGTTTGGCTTTTGGTTTGCACATGATAATGTTGATACATTCAACAAGGGTCTCTTTGATGCTTGTGTAATCTTAGAAGGACAATATCCCAAACCAATTTTTGTCTCTTGTGTGTTACTCTATAGGAACTCAAATGATTTGTTCTTTATTCACATCCTTTACCATTGTAACATAATTGTTTCACAACCTCATAACCTCTTCCATAATTTTTTTCTATTTCTTTCAGGTTTGGTGTTTGCTGATAATCAATCTCATCAAAGTTAGTTGTGTAGCTTGTATTTTCTTCTAGAGTGTATGAGGTAGATAGTTGTGAAGCTTCTTCCAAATTCTGGGTTGACATGACTATTTTTTCCTTTTGTTTGTCATCTTCTTTTCTTGTGATTATGTACTCTCCCATAAAGGAGGGTGTGAACTCCAAGGAACCCCAATCATCATCCAATAGTTTTGACATTGTCTTCATTTCTTGTTTGTATTATTTTAATGGTTCTACGTTTGATGTTGGGATTAATGTGCTTAGAGGACTTGTCATTCCTTTTTCATCTCGTAAGCAACTTTCAGGCTTGGGGTCCATTTCAACTTGGTATACCTTGTTGTCATAGACATATTTCATAATACGATGAAGATTCAAAGGCACCATATGCATCTCATGAATCCATGGTATACCCAAAAGAAGATTGTATGAAAGGTCATGAGGCATAACATGAATAGGAGTTTGTAAGGTAACCTTCCCAACTATAATAGGTAGAGTAATCACACCGAGTGGTTGTCTTCCTACATTTTCAAATCCTCGGATTGATAAAGAGTCAAGTTTCATCATTGATTTGTCTACTCACAACCTATCTAAGAGCTTCACACTGCACACATTAAGGGTTGAGCCATTATCAACCATGGCCCTTTTTATGCCTATTTGATTAAATTGAGAAATTATCATAAATGCCTCATTTTTCTATCTTAATGCCAAAGGGGGCAGCTCATGCTGGTGAAATTTTATGTCTACATTAACTATGTTCATTCCTTGTATTAGAGTTGCCACATCATTTGCATTCATACCAGGAGGGACCACTATTTGTTGTAAAGCAGTTTAGAGCATAGTGTGATAGTTAGGGGAATTTTGAATTAGGTCCCATAGGGATATTTTTATAGGAGTAGTTTTAAGTTGTTCAACAAGATCATACTCCTTCCCACTATGTGAAGTTAAATGAGAGGCACTAGGAAATATGGGATTAGGCAAGGGTAAGGTTGTTGATGTTGGTTGTTGTGGTGGTGGATTATTCCTACTATTATATGTATGAGAAATGTTGTTATGTCTCTGTTGCTGCAATACATTATTCTTAGGTGGATATAGGATAAACTCAATCTTGTTTTTAGTTTATGGTTAATGTGAAGGGAGGTAAAGGATGAGTTGAGGTTGGATCACATTGACTTCTCTTTGTTTTAGTTTCTCATAACAAGCCTTAGTGGATGGGCTTTGTGAGATGAAATCCCCAAGGGCTTCATCTAACATATCAAAGTCATCACTACTAAAAGGCTTGAGGGTTAAGTTAACTTTACTTGGTTTGGGTTCTTCAAAACAAGCTTTAGTGGATGACCCTAGTGAGAGGAAGTCCCCAAGGGCTTCATCTAACATGTCTAAGTCATCACTACTAAAGGGCTTGGATGTTATACTTTTTCTAAATTTAAGCATTTTTTGAATTGTTTCTTTTGATGTGTTCAGTTTTTTGTTTTCATTTTCTAATGAATTCGATCTAAATGAGCTAGGAACTAATGCTAAAAATGAAAAATACAAAAATCTAATGCTATCCATCATTGCCATGAATGTAAATAATGTTATTTCTAATGACTTCAATGTAACATAAGGCAACTAAACTAAAACAAAAAAGTAATAGAGGCAAACAAAAGCTTAAAAATAGGAAATTTAACTCTGTAAAATGCAATGCAAATTTTACACTAGGAATTATTCACCCAAGGTGGCGAATGAGTCCCAATAGAGTTTTTTTTCAGAATTTTCATATTTTTTTGGTTAATTTTTGTGTTTTCTATGTTGTATGATCTAGATCTAAAATGAAAATTTAGTTTGTCAATACTTTTTAATGAGATTAAGTGCAAAAATGTAGGCTAAATGAGCTTTTCACTAATGCAAAATATAAAACCCTAGAATGCAAAATTAACCAATGAAAAACCTAATGCAATGTTAATGCAAGCTAAATCTAGGATGTGAATGCACTCCAAATAAGAATAATGATGTCCTAAATGCAGGTTCACCAAAATGGAACCTAGGAAAATGGGTGAATGTATGAATGTATCCACACCCACTTTCAAAGAGGCTCCACTCAAGGATAACCCTAGAGACTTCAATGCAAAAGAGATTGAAATATAGCAATAGGGCTATCCTGGGGATTGAATGATAGCTAATGAGGGGTTCACCACCAAGTGCAAACTTGGAAAATACAATATTCTAGAAAACACACTGTGAAATCGAGACAAATGCAAAATGGCCTAGAAAATGTTGTAAAACACAATGCAAAATTAAGATGTATGTAAAATGGCCTAGAAGGTGTTGTAGAACACAATGCAAAATTAAGATATATGCAAAATTACCTAGAAAATACCTTGGAAATGCAAGTAAAACAAAATAGAAGAGCAAAGATGTAAATAGTGTGCACTTGGAAACCTTGCAGTAATTGTGAATAGGTCTAAAATTCTGGAAATGTTGAATTTTTGACCAATTGGGACTCATTTTCTAATTTGGGTGAATTAGTCCTAGATTAGGATTTTTGCACGAGAGTCTATTTTTGGAAAAAGGGTATAAAAAATGTACCTGCAAAACATAATTCAACTTGATTTTCTAATGGGGGGTTTTCCTTGGTCAAACCCCTAGTTTTGTAATTAAACCTTAATGTAAATGATGAAATGTGCATGAAACCCTAACCTTAAATGTGTCAAAGACTAGGGAATTTGGAACATGATGAAATCTTATTCTAATGTGCAAGAATATGATGTAAAAATGAAAATGCAAAGATGAATGACTCACTTGTGGTGATCTCTAATGACCCCAAATGATCCCTAATGATGCTTGTACCTTCCTTAGGATGGATGTAGAGTGACAATTGAAGATGGAATAACTTAGGAAACAAGTCTTTAGGATTGGCTTGATGGCTAGTTGCATCTCCTTAATCGAGAATCCATCATGATTCACCATAGGAATCCATGATCAACCCTTGAAAATGCTAGATCTTGATTGAAAGTGAGCTTGAAGACCTACAAAAATGGTTTGATGCTGCTTCAATGCTTCAACTTTACTTGCTCTTGAAATGAGAATGCTCTTGTGAAAGATTTTCTTGAAGATTCTTGATGCTTAATGCTTGAAAATGCTTACTCAAAGTGCTAAGATATGATGAAAATGACTTAGAAGCTTGCTTTTATAGGCATCAACACCTAATTGACCGTTATTTAGATCTCAAAGGCTGACACCCACCAAAAGCCTGAATTAAATTGATGAATTCCCACTTAAATTTGAAAAAGACCCCAAATGGGACTTATTTTCCACACTTGGAGAATGGGTCTCACCTAAGGGGACTCATTCACCCAAGGTGGTGAATGAGTGCCACCTTAGCTTCTTGAGGTGGGTTTTTGGGTCTTTTGGTGTTTTTAGTGGTTTTATAGGATTTTTAGGTGAAATGAGCATAGAGATCTAAAATAATGGGTCCTAGGTGCCTATAAATGATGATTTAAAAGATAATTAATGTAACGGTACCCAAGATAGCTCCAAATTAGACCAAAGATTGTACTTTCTCCAAGAAGGGGGTACAATTTCAATGGTCACAAGAAAACATTCATAACATTTCTCCCCTTGTAATTTAGGTGTTTTCCTTAGTAGATTGAGTTAAATCTACATCAAAACTCACCAAAAAAAAGAATATTAGTAAATATATCATTTTAATATGATATATATAGTTTTGTTTTAGCAATTCTAAATCTTATCCCAATAACTCTTTCCATTTTAGTTTTATTCAAAATTAGATCAAATAGAAGTGCTTTGCTAATGAATAACGTGATTAAAACTTTAGATGGACTTTTGCATGAGGAAAATCATGATTTTATAAGGATTTAATGCATTTTTATACACTTAATCTTCCATCTTGTAAATTTTAGAATTTTCTTGCTCTTGTAAACTCTTATTGTAAGAAGATTTCTTCAATAAAAATTAAATAAAAGTATTATCATATTATTGCATAGAATGATATGCATAACATATGTTTTGAATTCACCTATTGATAAAACTAAAAATACATATGAAGATGGTAATCATGCATTCCAGACTACGTGAGTATCATCTTCAACCAAATATATAATTACCCACAAAATAATATGAATATTTGAGAGATATTGTAATATTTTTTTACTATATTATTGACAAAGATATATTTAAGTATATCAATAACACCAATTATAATCATATAAACTTAAAATTGTACCCTCATAAATATAATTAATAAAATATAAAATATATATATATATTAAAAATCATAATTTTTATTTTTTTTATTAAAAATAAACTTTATATAGTAATATATTTCAATAAATAATTAAACTTCTAATTAGTTTATTTTAATCCAAAATAATTTTAAGTTTTTCCCAAATAAAAATGAACAAGTTCAGTTCATTTATAGGAATAAAAGACATGTATAAGCTAGGAAAGTTCCTTGGAGTAAGTATAGGCTATCTTTTAGAATGAATTATAAATGCTTTAGTAAGTATTACATTTTCCTTTTCTTATTAATGCTAGACATGTTATATATTATATGTTCCTCATTATTGCTAAATATGTTTATATTGTGCTTAATAAAAAATCTAAATAAATGTAATAATCATAATGCCTTGTTTATAAAAGCAGGTATAGTAAACAATTAAAATAGATGATATCTATCTTACATATATGGCAAGAATTTTATGAGGAAAAACTAATGTTGGAGTCTAGGGCTCAACGAAAGTATTTCCTTCTACTTTTATTAGAGTAAATTTTGAGAACTAGAGAAGGATGCTATTCGATTGAAAAGTTAGCCTTGACCAAATGAAATGTATGAAGTGGCCAAAACAATAGTTAGTGGAATGACTAAAATTATGAATTGGTGATGTGGAAAAGAATGATAGATTCCTATAATATTTTATATATTATAATTCTCTCACACTATATTATTAATTTAAGAAATAATTCATGGTACAACTCATATTTCACTACTCTTTATGATGTTGGATTGAATCATTGGTAAGTTAGTTTGTTCCATAATACTTAATATTTTCATAATTTGATTATAAATGATAAAAATGATGATCAATACTTTATCAAAAAAATTCATTAAATTTTTTTAACAATTGTTTTGTTAGTGTGAGCCCAAGACCATCAATTGCAACAAAAAGCTTCATGGAAAATGAGAGAGGAAAAACAAGGTCATTTCACAAAAATAAGAGTGAATTAATTTGAGATGTGTAAAATACATATGGAACAAGCTTTTTAAAACCATGAAAATTGTAACGGGTGAGAAAACTATGGAACATGGGAATAAACCACCTGGATTAATAAATGTATTATTATACCTAAGTTAAAACATAAGACTATACTAACACCCCCCTTAAGTCCAAAAATAGGGAGAATTATTATGCAAAAAATGAAAAATTCAATATGGGTTCTGGCTACAGAACCATGTTAGGTACCCATTTACAAATACAATGTAAAACCAAAAATCTCTCACAATCAGAGAAAAGGTGAAAAACCTCATGGGAAAAAACCCCTCTCCAAAAGAGAGAAAAGAAAACAAAAATGATGCATGGATGGAGGACTCAATCACACCCCCCGAGGACTACATACATCAAGTATATACAATCAATGACCCCCCCATAAGAGGGAAAGAGAGAGACTATATAGCCCCCCCACAATGTGTAATCACCCACAAAAATGGTAAGTTTCTGAAGAAAAAACATAATCCAATGTCAACAAACAACTTGTCTCCCTTTTGGAAGAAACATAACCAAATACAAATGCAGGTATGCTTCCCATTCCAAATAGGAATTGAAAGAAAGAATCATGAACATGTATGATGATGTCTCTGAAATCTACTAATTTGTCACCAAAACCTTGGAAGATGATGTCATGTACCAATCAGGAACATGCCCAATCACAATAGAAGGTGACAAACAAGGTACGACTAAAAATTGATGTTGAACAATATCCAAAGATAGAGATGGTTTGAAAACATTTGTACAATAATTGTCATCAAAGAGGAGAGATAACCCCTCAAGTATGTCTTCCAACTCAGAAATATGAGATTCTATGAACAATGAACCAATTTTTTGGAAAATACGAATCCCAATCAAGAAGACAATGAAATACTTGTGATGAATCACTGGACATGCTCAATGAATCATCAACACAAGATGAATGGTCTTGATGAATAGGAATGATAGGAGCCTCAATCAATGACTCTGCATAATGAATCACTAAAGGTGAAGGTACATCAATTGTCCCTGATAGAGAAGAAGGAGCATCTGAGAACCCTTGTCATCCTCATCTAAAGATTCAAAGTATTCTAAAACTTAAAACTCCTGCATAGTAACATGATCATAGGGTATCTTGTCTGAAAAATGAAGAGGCACAAGACAATCTAAAATAGGATCATCTGGGAATAGCTAAGTATTAGGATCTCCATGTATTTCACAAATTTTAGTTAAAAGAATATGATGACACTCAAAATGATCAATAGCATTCAAAGTGGCATCATCAATATGCATTGCAATAATTCCTAGGACATGATCCCTTTTGCAATTCCATGCAAATTTCTTACTATCAGTACCACGAAGGGGAACAAGATTATATAAATGTGGCATTAAATGAAGCCATCTGAGATGTTTTATGATAACATCTCTCCATTTTTCATAGTTTTCTATTTTCAACAGAATCATAGTAGGATGAGTTGAAAACCCCATAATCAACTATGAAAAATCTCCAAAAATATAAATACATTAACCTTCAACAAAATTTTGAAACTCCCAAATACTGCAAATGAAGCCTTCTCAAAATACTTCATAAAGCAATAGTGCAAAAAAAGGGCTGAGATTTTGAAAAAAATAAACACCTTAGTTCCCACAACAAATTACTTGCCAAGATCTCAAATCAACTCACCAAGCAACTCCAAAGAGCGCAAAAGCAAGATATCCTCTTGTGAGACTTGCTCACACCAAGAAAACCCACTACAACTCTATTTAAAGAGAAAAAAATAATCTCACACTGCCAATGTGGGATAATGCTTCCCAAAGACAACTCCAAAAAGCTTGAAAACTGGAGCCCACTCCACTAGGCTATGCAACTTTGGAACCCTAAAATTAAATATTTGTGCAAAAAATTAGAATTGCTAAAGTATGTAGGTAGGTTCATTCAACCATGACTTCTTTCCCTCTAATGGATAGGGAATTCAATGATTCCTTTATAGGGTTTCAATGCCCAGGCCACAAATTGATGCAACCACATAGATTGAAATTTTTCAATAAGTCATCATGCCTTCAAATTCACATATGTCATGCCTTCAAATTCACATAACACATTTTCAAAAATGCCAATGCATAGCCAAAATTGGTCCTTGCATTCATATAATTTAATCTCCCAAATAGAGATTCATGCCAGCAATAGAAAAAATATTGAATATGATGTCGAATGATCTCCAACATAAAATTGACAAATAGGATATTTTAAAATTTTAAAAATTTCAAATGCCAAAAAAATAAGTGATCTCAAACACTAGATGAAAAATCTCGAGGAAGGATTATAGAATGGTTGGCTCTGATACCATGTTGGTGTGAGCCCAAGATCACCAATTGCAACAAAAACCTTCATGGAAAACGAGAGAGGCACCACAAGGCTATTTCACCAAAACAAGAGTGAATGAATTTGAGATGTGTAAAATACATATGATACATGCTTGTTAAAGCCATGAAAATAGTAATGGGTGAGAAAACTACCCAACATAGGAATAAACCACCCAAATTAATAAATGCATTATTATGCCTAAGTTAAAACTTAATACTATACTAACATGTTTAATAGAAAAAGTAGGGTTTACCGCCATGAATGAACAAGATGATAAACCACTAAGTATTTTTTTATTAAATCATTCAATTATGAGAGCTAAAAGATGCAAATAACAATACCTAACTATTATAGAAACTATGAGGGAAGTTTTTAGAGCATAAAAAGTTGTGTACCTTGTTAAAAACTTCTTGTTTTTAGGCTACAAAGGACTCATTCGCCTTCAATGGTGAATGGGTCCCTATTCGGGTTTCTGAAACTGAGATCAGGGTCATGTTCCTTGATGGTTGCACTCTCAAAATCCTAATTATCAGCTTCTGGAATTCTATAGATAATTCTATAGCTTCAAATATTTGATTTTGCACTTTAGATGACAACTTTTGCAACTTGAAAACTTGGACAATTTTTCTCCAAACTTGCTTCACTAAATCTTCAACCTGTAATTCTACAATCACACATTCAAGGGAAGAACAACTTGTTGGTTTTTAGTGGATATTGGTTTTCCTTGGTCAAACCCCTTGTGGATAATTAAACCAATAGATGAAATAAGGAAATTAAAGCACGAAACATAAAATAATGCAATGTAGATACCTTGGATGATGTCTTGTAATGGAAATATGCAAACTAACATGAAGTAGCCATGAAGAATGTAGATCTTGGATGTGAAATGATACTTGTAAATAGATCCTCAATACAACATTAACTATCTTAGCTCAACTACATGCATGAATGCATTAAACCTTTGACATGATGAATTGATCTTGAATTGCTTCAACAAACTCTAGAAATCTGCCTTGTAATGCCTTGTGAATTCTCTTGTAATGCTCTTGTGAACTCCAATTTTCTATCATGCATGAGTGCTTGAAAGTCTAGGGTGAACTATGTGAATTAACCCCTTATTTTTACTAATCCTAGAGATTAACCTAAAAGTTCAAATAATTCAAGCTGAACTCAGATCTAGATATTAAAATTATAAGGATCCCACCATAATTAAATTCAAAAAGAGGGGTCCTATTAAGGGATGACCCATTCACCACTAAAGGTGAATGTGTCCTAGCACAAATTTCTAGGACCGTGCTTTGGGGGGATGAAATAACATCAAAAAACCACCTCAAAAATGTAAAGAAAGGAGTGTACTATGTGGAGAGGAAATCTTGTGCTAGTAAAGGAAAATGGGTCCTAGCAACACTTTTTAGGACACCAAATTTTCCAGATTAAATGTCATACAATATCATTATTGGGTATTGGGATAGATCCTTGAAAAGAGGGCTTGAATTTGAATTAAAAGGGCTAATTAAACTCAATTAACCACCATTAATTAAGGGGACCCTAGATAAATGTGAAATTTTGTTACAACACTTTACAACACCTAAATAAGGTACATATATTTTATTTGAAAAAGGAACATTAGGCTTAATTAATTAAATAAACCTTAGAAAAGTGTGAAAGTGTGTTTCAACAGTTTACAACACTCTTGTAAAGCACAAATTATGGTACATTTTAATTATATAAGGGTCATGGAATAATGTGAATGTGTACAACACATTACAATACCATTCCAAGACAATGTTAATTCAATTTTAATGTCAATTATCAAATTAAGTGTGAAAAAGGATTACTTTCTTCAACACTACATTTTACCCCCACTTTAGTGAGAGGATGACCCCATGTCAGACTCACACTAAAGTAGAAATTCAAGACACTTAAGTATGCAACAATAACAAAGATACATAATCATATCCTATCAAAGGTCAAGAAAAAGAAAAACAAAGGATCAAGGACAACTATTCCAATGCAATGTAGAATGGGGTTGTTTGTTTGTAACACATGCTGCTCACTCTGGGGTAGTGGAACCTCAGTTTTTCCACTAGGTAAGTTATCCCAATGAAGTATAAAATGGGAGAATCATATTAAAGCCTCTCATACCATATCAAATTTATCCTCTTGGCAACTTCAATAAGGCACCATAATGTAATAATATTGTAAATGCTTTTGTAATGTTATGTAAAAAAAAAATTAAAGGGGATTTTTCTTTATTCATGTAATGGTCTCATCATAGGGGAACATTGTGCCTAATGTCTCCAAGAGAATAAAATTCCAAGAAATATCACACTCTTGAATGAAATCAAGCCCAATGACACGACCAAGAAAAGGATGCATCACAAGAATAAAGAAAATCGCACAATGAAACATGAGTGTTGATGTATGCCCACACTTTAAAGTGGTTGCTAACACCATTGTTGTGAGAAATTTCTTTAAAGTAGATGAATACATGAGAGTTTATTTGGAAAGCCCTATTCCAAGTCATATGTTTCCAATAAGCTACATCATGAAAAGGGAAGGGATTGCCCTCAAAACTCAATACATCACATGTGAGCCAACTTAAGGCATGTTGGTCATATCCCAAGCTTGCTCTCATATAAACATGGAAGGTGGTCAACTAGCCAAAAGAGGCAATCAACAAGTGACATATAAGGACAAAGATAAAGATTGGCGTAAAGCATCCACCTTTGGCGCAAAGTGTCACACTTTTGTGCAAAGTGTCCCACTTTGGCGCAAAGTGTCCCAGTTTGGCTCAAAGTGTCCTACTACTTAACCCCTTGCCCCCACTGAGTTCAGGACAAAGGTGAGCCATGAAAATCAGTATCAATTAGAGGAATTAGGTGTTGCAACACAAGGAAGAGCACCACACTCCTTAAGATGTTGAATTTTATTACTCAAACCCTTACATTAATTAGTAGAATGACCATGAACCCTATGATATGCACAAAATGAACTCTTGTAATGAAATTTCTTTCATGTTCTTGGAGGGAGGGATACAAAATGATCTTGGAGGATTCTCAACAAGATACTCTCTTGATCAATAGTGGAAGATGTTGCTTTATTTTGCGACAAAGATATCTCTTGCTAGAACAAGATGTCATACTTATACAAGGTTCTTTAGATTGCAAGATTTTGCACTCTCCCTGAAAGGAGGGTGTAAAATCTATCAAATTCAAATCATTAGTGTTTTGTGTGATGACATTGATATTAAGCAAGTATTTCTCTATTTCATTCATTTCTTTCAAAGGATAGTAATCAAGACCACTATTGTCTATCAATTCAGGATGCACTAATGTTAAATTTGGTTAAGAGGAATCCTTTGTAAGAGTGTTGACATTAAGTGAAGGCTTGTTTGATGCATGCATTTTTATCAAAGGAAAATAACCAAAGCCATGAGTTTTTTCTTGTGTGTTAGGCTAGATAGGGACATGGATAGCTTGTTATCTAGCAACACATCCTTTTCCACTATAACCAAGTTGCTTCATAAGTTCATAACCTCTAACATAAATATTTTTCATTTCTTTTAGATTTGGTGGTTGCTCTAATTAGCTTCATCAAAGTTTATGGTGTAGTTTATTTCTTCTAAAGTGGTTGAGGTGGATGCTTAAATTGAATTTTGTGTTGAAATTACCATTGGTTGATTTCTCCCATGAATGCCAATGTGAAATCCAAGGATCCCCAAACATCTTCCAACATTAGTAAGTTCATCAATGTTTGTTTCATGTTCTTTTTATTCTTCTCTTGCGGCTTGTGGTGTATTGGATTCCAATGCTTCCAAAGAATTATATCCTTCTCTTTCGGCCATCAAACAACTTTTAGGTTTGGGATCAACTTTTAATGTGTAGACTTTTTTGTTATAGACATACTTCATGATATGATGTAGAGTGAAAGGAACACCATTCATTTCATGAATCCATAGTCTCCTTAAACTAAGATTGTAAGAATGATCGTGAGGCATAACGTGGACCAAAGTTTGTAATGTTACTTCCCCATCTCTAATAGGTAATGTGATGACTCCGAGCAATTGTTTTTTGATGTTTCCAAATGCTCGAATAGATAAAGAATTAGGTTTAATATCATTTGTACTCATTTAGATAAGTCTTTTCAAAAGGCTTACACTACACACATTCAAGGTTGAACCATTGTCAACAAGAGTTCATTTTATCATAGTTTTGTTGATGAAGACTATTATATTGAAATATTCATACTTCTTTTGAATTTCCAAGGGAGGTAGTTCAATTTGGTGAAAGACTATAAATCCAAGTTCCTTTTGTAGCAATTTGGAAAATTAATGATAATTTGGCAGTTACAAGATCCCGTGCCTAGGCTTGAGGGAGCTATTATGGGGATGTGTAACTCCACTTTTACAATTTTTAAAAATTATGCATAGAATGGTGGATATGGTTGCAAGCACTTGGGAAAAGGAGTAGTGGAGTTGACTTGTATGGGGAAATATCTGGCAACAATAAATTAATGTTTCCAAGGGAAATTGTTAGTGTTAAGTTTGAATTAGGTTAATTAATTGGGTGGTTTTTTCTCATATTGGGTAGTTTCACTTGTTTCATTTTTCATGCCTTTAAAAGGCCTATACATTATGTAATTTAGCATCTCATTTTTAGAATATCATCTTTCGGTATTTGGTAGAATAGCTTTGTTTACTTCTTTTGTGTATCTATGAGGATGGTTTACTATTGTTGGTTGAGGATCCTAGGAAGGAGATGTCATTTCCTACATGGTATCAAAGCTCCTCCTCCTACTCACCTTCCTGGAGAGTTCCTATTGAGGAGATCCAGGCATATTTTTTCCCGCTAAAGTTTCTTTAGGCATTTGAAATTTATTAAATTTCAAAGTTGCCATTATTTTTGAATTCCTTTTGTTGAAGACATGATTTTCCTTTTGAAGGATGTGATTTGGTTTTTGAAGGGCACTCGATTTTGATTGGAGGTGTGATTTTCTATTTGGAGGCGTGAATCTTTGTGCATCTCTATTGAGAGAAGCCTACAATTAGATAACAACATTGAGTTTTCTATTCAAGAGTAGTTGTGAATCAATAAAGGAGGATGAATCAGTTTTGTATATCTGTGGAGGACATGATAGAACCCTGATTCCATGAAATTTCTCTTGGCTATATCATGAAATTACTATTTGAGGCATTTTTTGCAGGTCATTCCATCTATGCCAACCCGTGACTCATCACCACCACTCGCACATTTTTCTTTTTCCCACTCTAGTTGTTGAGAGGCATGTGCATTTGTTAAGGGTAGACCATGATTTCCATCAAAAGGAAACAATTTACGATTGGAGGCATCATTTTTTAGTGTTTTGTAGGTTTATTTTAATTATAGCCTGGGCAACTCAAAAATAGTGAGGCATTTTTCATCAGGCCCGCAACATTATGCATGACCTTGGTCATGCCTCACACCTAAGACCGAGCCTTTGAATGAGAGGAGGGAAGCCAATTTTGCTGAGTAGAGGCATGTTTTCACCTATGAGAGGGTCGATTTTTTGTTGAAGGAAGGCCACGATTGGCGCGATTTCTCCCTTTTTGAGGTTGTGATTTTTCTCCACTGCTATTTGTTGATGGATGTGATTTGCATGTTAGAGGGTAGCATGGGTTATTTACAGAGGTGGACAAACATTTAAATCAAACTTTATACTTTGTAAACTTTCAACCACAATAAGTATTTAGGGATTCTACGTAGCCAAGTGGTGTGGGCCCAAAGTTTTTTTGAGGTTGTTTTGCTAGAAAAATTATTCCACATTAGCAATGTCAAGTAGTTTTTTACTATTTAAATAGCCTTGCACTCCTTTTGGTTGGTGTGAGAAAATATCATAGGTTGTGAATAGGCTATCTTGCACATATAGATTCAGGTACATATTCAATCTTTTTTAAATTCCTGAGTGATATTTTCTGGATGTTGGAAAAATAAATCTCAAGAGGCTGCATTGGTTGATTTTTCTTAAAGGTTTTAGTTGTATCAATTTGGTGCATTTTTTACTTGCTTTTGGTGCAATCTACTATCATGGAAACTCTTGATTCAGTTGAACTTTTAACCCCCCATAACTGCCTTACTAGGAAGATTAAAATGCATAGGTTTCTCCAATCTAAGGGTTTGTGGTCCACATTGAATGATACACAATCCACTTTTACTAAGGAGTATGAAGCATTTTCTCACAGAAAAAAGTGTGATGAAGCTATGGGTTTGATATGTTTGCATGTTTTTAGCAATCTTCTTTTCCATATTGAGGAGTGTAATACACCCAAGGAGGTATGGGATGAGTTACAAAACCTATTTGGTTAAGTTAGTGAGTTTTTCCTAGTCATTTCTCTTTCCCCTAACGCATTTCCTTCCATTGATGATTTCCTAGTCAAGTTCAAATTTGTGAGGTCACAATTGGTGGGATGTGGAAAGGGTAAAATTGATAAGGAGTCTATTTTTTTTTATTTAGTCTAAGCTGAGAGGCCCATTTGCAATTTTTTCTTCTACCTTCTACTCCACCATGGATGCTTTGGGAAATGCATTTAAAATTCCTTCTTTTGAGACATTCTATGACCTTTTGACAAGGGATCAAGCCAAAATTTCCTAGTTAGAGGGGGTCTTTTTCAATCATGGATTAGTTACACAAGCATCTCAAAGCAAAGGGAAGAAGAAACCTAAGGCTAAGACAAAGTCTAATGAGTCCTCCACCTCTTCAAAAGAGGATAAACCTAAGAAGAAGAAGTTTAGTTGTGTGTATTGCAAGAAGAAAGGTCATGATGAACACCACTATTATACAAAGAAGATTGATGAGATTTCAAATCTTCTTCATAAGAACAATATTCCACTACCCTCATCCATGACTCCTTCTACAACCTCTCCATCTACATCACCTTCACCTTCACATTCATCCAAACCTACACAGTCAAGGAATGCAAGATTTGCAAGTGGTAAAGAAGATAAACTCTACATGGGTAAAGGACATGTATTGGTAACTTCTTTAGTTCATTCTAGTCATGATAGATGACTTTTAGATTTAGGAGCATCTCATCACATGGGTTTTACTCCCTATCCTTTTTTGGGTCTTCCTCCTACTGATACTTCTAAGATTCTTTTGGGAGATAGTAAACTTTTGGATGTTGTGAGGAAAGGAAATGTTGATATTGGTGATGTTTTTTTTAGAGATGTACTTTGTATTCATGATTTTCACACAAATCTACTTTCCATATATTAGATTACTCATGGTGAGGTGCCTAGGACTATAGAGTTCATTGTAGATTTTGTTTTCATTAGAGAGGCTCATATTGGAAAAGTCATTTTTATTGGTGAAGCTGATCATGAGTCTTGTCTCTATGAATTTTTGATTTTGTTGATGGTGATGATTATGAGCCTCACAACCCTCTTGCTAGTGTTGATAGCAATTAATTGGGAGAGATTGGTCATTTGAACTTAGGATTTCTTCAGCCCTATGTTGATTCATCTCATGTTACTTTAGAGGTTGTTTCTTCAGCACAACAGGATGTTTTTGATCCTTCAAATAATTCTTTGTGGGATAGTCACTTGAAAAGTCTTGCAAGGTTCTTTTGTGAATCTCACATTTCTGATCTAGATGACGCATTTGAGGGTATATCCCTTCTTTTTGATGGAAGTATCTGCACTTTTGTCACACCATCTATGTCTTTGGAGATTTTTTACTTTAGAGTTTCCACACCGTCTTGTTGATCCACCTTCTTCAATTGATGTTACACTTGATGATGATGTGAGATTTGGTTACATGGAGGCACTTGGACAGTTTTCAAAGGCATCCTTCATGTTGATTCTTCCTCTCCCTTCTCTTGTTTCAGAGTTCAAGTTTCTCTTGTATTAGTGGTTGTTTCTCCCTAACGAGAGGCATGTTGTTTATAGACACTAGGATATTCTTCAAATTTCTAGGATTAACATAGGAGTTTCTTCATAATGGGGGGATCTTCAACATTTCCACTCTTTTCTATGGAGGGGCTACATAGTCTCTCTCCTTTTGTATTTTGTTGAGATCAGTGACAAGAGTCGTCCTTGGGGGGTCTTGTGAAGTCCTCCTCCTTTCACTTTTTTAGTTTTCTTTCACTTTTTAAGCATTTTTTTCTCTCTTTTGGAGAGGAGTTTTCTCCCACAAGGTTTTTCTCCTTTTCTTTGGTTGTGATAGATTTCATTGCATAGCAATTGTGCATGGGTACCTAACATGGCCTTGTAGCTAGGACCCATCTTGCATTTCATCTTGCATAATAATCTCCCTAAGGTTGCACTTAAGGGGTGGTGTTAGTGTTAAGTTTAACCTAGGTTAATTACTTGGGTCATTTTTTCCCGTATCGAGTAGTTTTCACCTGTTTCATTTTTCATGCCTTTAAAAGGCTTGTACATTATGTAATTTAGCATCTCATTTTCTAAATATCATATTTCGGTATTTGGCAGAATAGTTTTATTTGCTTCTCTCATGTATCTGTGAGGCTGGTTTGCTATTGTAGGTTGAGGATCCTAGGAAGGAGCTATCATCTCTTCCAAAAATGGTAAGAGAATTTTCCCAACACCCAAGAAGAGGAAAATTTCTAAAAAATACAACTAGGAGAGAGAAAAACTAACACCCAGCTTTGAAGGAGGATGCTAGAGGTTGAAAGATCAAAAAAATAAAAGAAATTTGAGAGGAAAAAATTGCTTGGAAGTGAAGGGAGCATCCAAGTGTAAATTTGGAGAATTTAGAGTTGATTTTTGTTGTAATTTTGTTTTGGAATATCTTGTTTTAGAAAATTTGATGTTGATTGGAATAAACATGCTTGTAGAAGTTTTCTTGTGCTTTTTTTTCTCTATAGTTTGCTATTACTGGCTCTTAGTAATTGTAATTGATAAAATCAACATGTAGCTATGAAATTCTTGTCATCAACAATGTTGGAGAACTTGGGTTGTGTTCATAAATAGTTGATTTTGGTCAAAGTACACTTTGGTCATAAATTGATTTTCTAATAGTTTGGCTTTGAAATTTGCATCGTATTGCTTGTAGGAAAAATTCAAATCTTTTGTTTTCTTATAGATGAATGTGGGAACCACTCATGTAAATGCATTTAGAGAAATTGGAAGATGTTTTGATATTCAAAATAAATTTTAAAAAGTGGTATGTCAATAGGTTTTAGTGAACTTATATGTATGATGATTTATATTTCAAAACTTTTTGGGTTTTTTTATTTCCCTATGAGAATTACTTTTCAATTGGGTAGATGAGATATTGGTGTGGTGGCTATGAAGATCAACACTTTGATTTAGGATCTTGGTCTTCAACTGCATCAAATGGCATCAGAGCCAAAAGATTGGCTAGGAGGTATTGCAGTAGTTGATTGGCTAAAAGAGTTGAAGTAATTTGCAAGGAAGATAGAGAAGAGGAAAGAATAGCTGGATAAGTAAATATCTGTTCCTATAGAGAAAAGCTTACATTCTACATAGGATATCGACCATAGTTTAGATTCATGAACAAGTTATTATTTGAGTTTTTATATATATACTCATAAATTTTCTTATTTTTAATAAGAAATGTATATATGTTTCATATGGGTTTTAATATACCCTTCTTTGATTTTATATGTAGTGTATAGATTAAATTTATATATATAAATATATATAAAATATATTATATTTTATATGACATATATAAACATATTATATGTTGTATTCATTAGAAAATATTAGGTATGTGTAGGATCATGATGGGCCAAAAAGTGGCAATATGATGGGTATGTGGCTGATGACTTTTTTTTTACCCAAAATTGATGAAACGAAAAGGGTTTTTAAAGGAGATTCTCAACTTTCCACCAATATAAATTATGATTTACTTTAAATTTAATAAGTAATTATTATTCATTTTCTATTTGAATCATGACTAAAGTTCTTATTGATAGGTTGATTGAAAAATATCTATAATTTTCAAAAGGTATCACATTTTTTTTAATACAAAACATGTTTCACATTCTATGCTTTGCATACTATAGGATTAAAAAAAGAAAAGTTGAATTTCATGAATTTTTGACCAAGTTAAGGTGGTCAGACATATGAGTTTTTTATATTTTTAAAAGTTGTAATAAAAAATTCATAATTAATTACTTACTTGGAAAAAAATTACAAAAAAATATGCATCACATGGGGACATGAGTCCTCTACTTATATCTAAAATATTATAAAAAAAATATATACTTTTTTATTTTGGTTAGGGTGGTCAGACAAAAACCTACTTCTTATTTTTTCCCTGAAATTTAAGTACTACTACATTGAAATTTCAAATTTTCACCAAATAGATTTTTATTTTTTTAAACAAACTTAGTAGTTTAGAAACTACATTCAATTTTCTACTGATTCTATTATTACATATTTTTAAAATAATATAGATAACTTATTCAATTTTTTACGTCAAGTTGTCTAACTCTGATTTTTCTAAATTTTTTGCCACTTAAGGGCCTATTTTTTCCATGATGATCCTGCACATACCCTATTACATAAACTAAATCATAAATCATATTAACGCATTGAAAGTTCTAAATAAATAAAAAAGGAGATTAATTAAAACACAAGGCCCATGACCTGTGTAGGGTTTAGGCCCTGCACAGGGCAATGACATGGGAGGGCTTAACTCTAAGAGGTCGCGTCCCCATGATAGGGTATAGCCTACAATGGGAACCACAAGCCTCTTTGGAGGTCGTGTCCTCCCAAGTGGGGGGCATAGTAGGGTGTAAACCCCCTTCCATTAAAACAAAATTAATCCTATTTTGTGTATAATAAGTAATATATGCAACCTTCAAATTTGAGCTCCACAAGGGCCTACAATAATTTTCCTTTTAGAATGTACGCGATATATATATATATTGCTAAATATAGGAAAGAAAAAAACACCCATATATTTTAATAGACAGGTATGTTGTTGAACAACAATACCACAGTTTATATGCATTCTTGTGTAAATAATGCAAGTCTCTATAACCTATAAAAGTAAACCAAGATTGAGGGTTTTAAAAAAACAAAACACATTGAAAATAACCTTTGTTCATGGAGGGAACAAGAAAATACAAAATTAAATTTGAAGGACACTATTTTGTAAGGATGCATATTCTCATCTACTTGTTTAGAGAAACTATGGCCCTTCCATGGTTGTAGTAAATCAACCATTATTTCCTCTCATCCTCAAAACAAAGAAAAACCCTTCAACTGGCTCATAAAAATAAGACAAAGAAAATGAAAGCATAAAATGAGTTCAGAAGAGATATCTAAGTCCTTAAGGATTAGGGTTGCTTAGGATTACCTAAGATCTAAGGGTTCAAAATCAATCACATCCAACAAATGAGATTGAATTCTCAACCTACTACCATTTTGGTTAATTTAAAGCCTAGTTTAAACCAATTTAATGAGAGTTA
Source organism: Sequoia sempervirens (assembly GCA_007258455.2). Taxonomy (NCBI): domain Eukaryota; kingdom Viridiplantae; phylum Streptophyta; class Pinopsida; order Cupressales; family Cupressaceae; genus Sequoia; species Sequoia sempervirens. Next base: position 364,327,467 of record VDFB02000008.1, read on the forward strand.
AGATCATTGTGGGGGTCCATGAGACTAGGAGCCCTCTTTCAAGTGACAACTTAAAGTCCTTTTTGGGACTTAATAAATAGAATTTTGGTTTTAGAAAATGTAAATTTGAAAATTCATCAAATATAAATGTAATTCCCAATTAAGTAAGAAAGTTTTATATCTTGAAATTTATATTTAACCTAAATAGTAGAACTCAAATAAAATCATTATGGAATGAATTAAAATAATTGTAATCCAATCTAAAATAATATATTTCAAACCTTTTATAATGCTGAGATAAAATTTATTTAGTGTTTACAATTGTGTATGAGTTAAAAAATTAATACATTATAGATTATTAAATGAGAGATTCTATTAAAACCATATGTGGAAACAAATTGTCATAACTTGAGCTAGTAGCTAATCTAAATATTGAATAGAGAATCATTTCAAGTGAAATTTGTGTTTAAAACTAGCTCCATCCAATCTAGTGGAACCTAGATAAGAGTCAATAATTGAACCGTTTAAGTTCTTGTGTATGTGATGTTTGATAAAAATATAGTGGGATTAATTATACTAAACCATATTCCTATCCAATCAAAAGTGTTGACGGTTCAACTAAATAATTTGTTTATTAACTATTAAAATCATGTGAATAATGAAAATCATCCATAATAACTATTCCACGTGAATACTTTTTTATAAGGTATATGCAAACTAATATCTAATTCAAATACTAAATAGAATAATTAATTAAATTTAACAAAATTGTTATAATAAAAAGGTCAAGAGTATATCTAATTTAAATGACCTTACCTACCTTATTGGTGAAGGTAAAACCTCTTAAAAATAGAATGGTAAGGAAAAATAACTTAGTATTTATGACAAGATATTTCAATGAAATAATTAAAAGGTTATGTGTAAGTATTATTGTTATCAAGGTTCTTAATTTTAATCCACATGAATATTGAAAGAACTATATTAAAGACAACTACTCTACAATTAAATCAATTTGACCAAAGTTGAGATAGCTATGTCATCTTAAGAAAATGTGAAGACACATGCTCAAGTTAAATAATAGGTTTATTGGTGGTAAGATTATTGATAACATTATCTCCTCAAGACACCATAAATAAATTTAATGTCGAACATCTATAAAAATCAACTAAAGGAGTTGGTCAAAAAGAACCTATAGTTAATTAAAGTATGAGGTGTTCCTCATTTAATATAATATTATCAAATAATGTTAGACTTAGAATTCATGTTGTGCAAAGGTGGAATGATGTGTATGTTAAGTGAATCTATGCGGTTTTCAAAAAAGAAAGCTGACGGTTGTTTTAGATCCACATTAAAATGTGGACATGACAGTATGACTCCTAAATTAAAATGTAAGGAATGCAATATTATAAAAGAATTCAAATCCATATGAAGAATAGAAGAGATATTTTCTATGTAAAATTCTAGAGTTGGTTGATTGGATAAAAGAAACTCAAACAACTAGTTTTTCCACCTTTATGGGTATGCGTAGGATCATCATGGAAGAAACAAGCCCTTAAGTGGCCAAAAATTTAGAAAAAACAGAGTTAGGAAACTTCACATAAAAAATTGCATAAGTTATCTATATTATTTCAAAAATAAGAATAAAATCTCTAGCAAATTGAATGTAGTTTCTAAACTACTAGGTTTATTTAAAAAAAATAAATCTATTTGGTGAAAATTTTAAATTTCAATGTAGTAGTACTTAAATTTCAGGGAAAAAATAGGAAGTAGGTGTCTGTCTGACCACCCTAACCACAATAAAATGATAATATTTTAGATATAAGCAGAGGACTCATGTCCCGATGTGATGCAATTTTTTTGTAATTTTTTCCAAGTAAATAATTAATTATGAATTTTTTATTATAAGTTTTAAAAAATATAAAAACTTGTATGTCTGATCACCTTAACTTGGTCAAAACTTCATGAAATTCAATTTTGATTTTTTTAATCCTATATTATGCAAAGCATAGAATGTGATGCATGTTTCGAATTCAAAAAATGTGATACCATTTGAAAGCTATAGATATTTTTCAATCAGCCTATCAATTGGGACTTTAGTCATAATTCAAATAGAAAATGAATAATAATTAAATTTATTAAATTCAAAGTAAAGCATAATTTATATTGGTGGAAATCTGAGAATATCTTTTAAAAACCCTTTTCATTTCATCAATTTTGGGTAAAAAAAGTCGTCAGCCACATACCCTACACATACACATCATATCGCCACTTTTTGGCCCATCATGATCCTACACATACCCTTTTCTTAACATTATGGACTAAAAAAATATTAAGAACATAAAATTACCCATATAAAATAAAATAATAGATGTGGAAATAATCAAAAGAGAGAGGGTAATATATTTCAAACTCCAATTGACAATTGAGGCGCATCATAAAATTAAACCATTAGATGTTTTGATTCATAATATCCCTTGTAAGGTAATTCAATAGTAGAATTATTTTTTTTGATACATTAACATTAGATGAAGCAAATATTGTGGTTAATACTCATGGAGCCAAATAAGTCCCTGAAATACATGGTTTTCAAGTGGGGTAATTTTTGAGATTTTAGCACATTGTGGGAGAGGATATTTCAAGAGTGTTGAATTGTATAATGATGAAATCTATTCCCAAAAGTTAGAATGCTACTATACTTGGAGTCATTTCTAAATTCAAGAATTTAAATTCCTTTGAAACTTTCTACAAAATTTTATTATTTAATGTGATTTATAATATTGAAAAAAAATGGCCAATATGCTAGAGAAATGTGTGGAGTACATAATATTAAAGGAGAAAGGTGGCATCCTTTTGGGGAAGAATTTTCTATATGTTATTTTCATATAAAATTAAATCATATATTCAATAAAATAATAAAAGTGGTAATGATCTTCATATTAGATATAAATAATTGGTTTATGAGTGTCTTTGATTAAAATCTTGTATAGGTTTAGTTTTCATAAAGTTTGGAGAAAATGGGTGCTCCATTCTATCACAACATTGTAATCCTACTAGAATTAGTTTATTGATATAATTATTCCAATCCAAGCATGATATTAGGCACGGGGTGTTTATCTCCCTAATTCTCTTCCTCTTTATTGTAAAGGTGTTTGGTTGATAGTTGAAGGAGGATGGAAATGCAAGACTTTGAAAGGGCCTTAGAAATTTTCCAAGGCGGATAATGTTACACATCTATACTTTTTTTGTTGACACATTAATTTATAGGGAAGCATCACAACAAGAGGTTAAATAAAAGGAGATTTGGACCACTATAAAAGGGAAATATCATAGAAGATAAATAATCACATGTTCCAAACATTTATTAAAATATTATGGTCAAGACTCTCTCATATTAAGTAAATCTTTGCATTTAAAGAAGCTAAACTCCCAAATTCTTATTTTGGAATGTCATTGATCAACATGAAGGCCACAAAAAATGAATGGATAGTTTTGGTTGACACAATGTAGAGAAATTTAGCCTCTTGGAAAGATAAGTCGTTGTCATTTGCAAGCCATACCCTCCTAATCAAAATATGCCTTTCTTTTGTCCTTGTTCATTTCATTTATTTTTCTAAAATCCCATGTAATTATAAAGAATATTGAATACATTTAAGATAATTTTCCTTAGTATGACACAAGAGAAGAAAAGAGATTCAATTTGATCAAATCAATAGATCTACATGGAAAAAAAAATGATTGGTGGCCTACTATTCATAAGCCACCAAATGATGAATAAGGACTTAGGATAAAATTAGTATGGAGAATTTGTGTAGAAGTTGATAGATTATGGAGTAATCCATTCAAAGTATTTATAGAAGGATATAGAAAGCATTTCCTTCACTCCACTAGGTACATACCAAGGAGTTAGGTGTATGGAACGTTTTAAAACTCTATAAGTTGAGATTAAATATATGGATAACTAGATTGAAGATATCGATATAGAAAATATTAAATAATATATGCCTTTAGACATATTTTGAGAACTCCTTGGGTCCTTAGTCTAGGAATATTCCTCAAAATCTTGAATAGTGTTAAGAGCCTTTATAAAGAGATACCTTCTACTTGTGAGCACCTAATGGGGCATCTAAGTAAATGTTATATCATCTCAAATAATAAAAGGGATGATATAGTGTAGAATTAAATCTCTTTAGGAATAGTCATGGTGAGGGAGGCATATCAACTTACATTTGGGAACCTTGATTATGATCCCTAAATTCCTATACTTTTTTATTTATTAAGCCATGGTATACCCAAGGATAAAATTTTTGTATGGGTGGCTTATAGGGAATGGGATTCTACCTTGGATAGAGTAGTTAAGTTCAAAAAGGAGGATGATAGCAATACATTCTACATAGATTGGAGGAAGAATGTAACAAGTATGTCTTTTATACCACTATATTGCAACACAACTATGAAATTGAGTGATAAATAAATGGGATGTCTCTTAAATAATACTTGGAAATTTGGAAGCTATGATCATATGATAGGACTAAATTTTAGAATCCTTGGCCTCAGCTTAATATGGGATTGTTTATGATACCTCTTGATATGTAATATAAGGAAAGAAAGGAATAGAAGAATATCAAAGACAAGGATATTCCTATAAAGTGTGTGTGAAATAGATTTCAAGTATCTAAATTATAGAAATAAGAGAATTATAGGTTACAAAAAACTAGAAGAACCATTATAATTATTGTAGTGTAGTAAAATGGATCCCTTAACATTTTCACACTTGTATGGGTCCTCCTTGTGGATTTTGGCTTAATGTTGCATTGATTTAGTGTTGTAATGTGGATAACGCATTCACATTAGGTCTTGGGCCCTTGTAAACTAATGGAACTTAATGGTGACTTGCTAAAGTGTTGTGAAGTGTTGTAACACACTTTCACACTTTTCTAGGGTTTTATCAATTAACTAAGCATAATAAACATAATTTTAATCAAAATCAACCTTAATATTGCCTTATTTGGAGTGTTGCAAAGTGTTGTAGCCCACTTTCACATTCCTCTAGGCTTTTCATTAATAATTGGGATTTCTTATGCTTTAATTGGCCCTATTTTGCATCCACAAACCTCATTTATTGCATCTTTTTGAGGATAATCCCAACACCAATCATTGACCAATCATAATTTAGGTTTTTTTGTCTTGTGGGACCCATATGTAGTGTATGGGACTCATTCACCAACTTGGGCGAATGGGTCCCATACATTATGTCTGATGGGAATCATTCACCGCCTTGGGAAAATGAGTCGCTTGTGACCAAAATTCAAATTTAATTCAAATTTTTGGTGGGGTTTTATTCTCCTAGATCCGATGTTGGCTTGTAGTGTTGTAATTTTGGGAATTCTTTCATAATTGAGTATAAATACAAGGTTCTTTCACTCATATTCAACACCTAGCATTCAAGAGAGTTTAAAAGAGAATTTGAGCATTCACAAGAGCATTCAACAGCATTCAAGGGAAGATTATCAAGCATTTTAGAGCATTCTTCAAGTGCCAGTCATCATGTCAAAGATTGTATTCTTCACATGTGTTATTGTGCTAACAATTGTGATGTAGAGTTCATGATCCAAGTGAGTGTTTCAGGAAAGATCAACATTATTCAAGCAAGAGTCAAGAACCACATCCATTACAACCATTTCAAGCATATTTGTAACACTTTATTCCTAGGGTTTGGTGAGATGCAACATTGCTATTTGTTCATTCATCATTATCCTTTAATATTTGCTTTCATTTCAAGGTTTAATTACCAACAAGGGGTTTGACCAAGGAAAACCCCTATTCACTAACCCCCACAAATTTTTTACCTCTTCTTGTGTGTGATTTGTAGAGTTAGGTTACAGACTTCCTAGTGAGAAAATTTGGAGAAAAGTTGTCAAATTCATAAAATTGTCATCAATCCTTGGACAAGCTTGGAGAAGGCCTACAGGTGAAAATTTATTGAACCACAAATTTTTGTAGGAGGTTCTCTCTTACACTTATAGGGTTTTTCACCTAAAAGGAGAAAGGTGGGCATGTGTAGGATCATGATGAGCCAAAAAGTGGCGATATGATGGGTATGTGTAGGGTATGTGACTGACGACTTTTTTTTTACATAAAATTGATGAAATGAAAAGGATTTGTAAAGGATATTTTTAGCTTTCCACCGATATAAATTATTCTTTACTTTGAATTTAATAAATAATTATTATTCATTTTCTATTTGAATTACAACTAAAGCGTTGATTGATAAGATGATTGAAAAACATCTATAGCTTTCAAATGGTATCACATTTTTTGAATCTGAAACTTGTGTCACATTCTACATGCTTTACATACTATAGGATTAAAAAAAAAATGAATTTCTTGAAGTTTTGACCAAGTTAAGGTGGTCAAACATACATGTTTTTATATTTTTTTAAAGTTGTAATAAAAAATTAATAATTAATTATTTACTTAGAAAAAAATTACAAAAAAAATTCATCACATCGGGAAATGAGTCCTCTACTTATATCTAAAATCTTATAAAAAATATTATCATTTATTGTGGTTAGGGTCGTCAGACATACACCTACTTCTTATTTTTTCCCTAAAATTTAAGTACTACTCCATTGAAATTTCAAATTTTCACCAAATAGATTTATTTTTTTAAATAAACCTAGTAGTTTAGAAACTACATTCAATTTGCTATAGATTCTATTCTTATATATTTTTGAATTAATATAGATAACTTATCAACTTTTTATGTCAAGTTGCCTAACTCTGATTTTTCTAATTTTTTTGCCACTTAAGGGCCTATTTTTTCCATGATGATCCTACACATACCCAAGTATCCCATAAAAACTTGGAGGTTTACTAAAGACTAATGCTAGTATGAGAGAAATATGTCTAAATGCAATGGCCTAAATGCAAAGAACTGATAAAAGATAAAGAATATTAATGTAAAACTTAAGAAATGCAAGTTTTTTTTGAAAACACAATATGATATGCAGAAAGATAAATTAAATGCAATAAAGAACAAAATAAAGATGATAAATAGAAACTGTGCACTTGGAAACTGGTGGATATTGTAGATGCTTCTAAATTATAGAAACTTTTATTTTTTGACCAACTGGGACACTTATGCCAAGCTGGATGACTTAGTCCTAGATCAAGGAAACTACCCAGAAACCTATTTCTACCAAATGGGTATCTGAAACTGCAAAAACTTCTAAAAAATTAGTGTAATGGGACTAAGTCACCACTGTTGGTGATTTAGTCCATTTTATATTTTTTGCAAATCCAAAAGTTGAAATGGAAGCCCATAGTCTACACTCTATTTTTTGATGGAAACTTGGATCTAAATATGCAAAAGTACTTGCAAAACAGAGTATAAATTGATCTCTAGTGGTGGGTTTTCCTTGGTCAAATGCCTAGTTGGTATTTAAACCTTGAAAGAGATAAAATCTACATAAAACCCTAGCCCTAAGTGTGTCTAAGACTAGGAAGTCTGAAAATGAGATGCAACCCTATTCTAGAGTGCAAGAATAAGATGTATGAATGGATTTAGAACAATGCAAGACTCATTCTAAGAGACACTAAATCACATTAGAAATGAATCCTAATGACATGCAAACCTTCCTTAGGCTGAAAATAGATAGAAAATGGAAGATGGAATCACTTTGAAAACAAGTCCTTGGGTTTGATTCGATGGCTAGTTGCATGATCTCCTCAACCTAGATTTCTCCATGATTCTCCATAGGCATCCATGATCAACCCTTTGCAAAGTGAAGTCTTGAATTTAAAAAAAGTGAGCTTGAAGACCTAAAAAAACCCTAACTTGCTGCCCTAAAGCTTCAGCTTTGTTGTAGATAGACTAATGAATCTTCTTATGAAAGATATTTAACTCTTGATTCTTAATTTGCTTAATGAAAAATGACTTCATGTTGTGAAAAATGACCTAAAAACATGTATTTGTAGGCATTAACACCTAATTATTCATTATTTTAACTTCATAGGATGACACCCATCAAGAATTTGAATTAAGTCGATGATTTTCCTACTCAAAAGTGAAAAATACCCCAAAAGGGACTAAGTTCCCACTCTGGGTAACTTAGTCCCACCAAGGATATTTTAGGTGGGTTTCATGAAATTTGAGTGGTTTGAATGTTTCTTGTCAATATTTGTATGATTTGTGAGTGGAATAGGCCTTAAAGTCCAAAATCATGAGCATTAGGGGCCTAGAAATGCAGTTTTTTAAGGGGTGATTAATGCAAGGGTGTTTCAAATAGGGCCAAATCAATCACAAAATTGTCTCTTTCTTCAAGAGTATATAATTTTTGGTGACACATTAAGCCCCCACTTTAGTGCCCATATGACTCTATGTGCATATGTAAGCTAAAGGACTCTAAACAATACACTTTACTTCATAAGAGGATACTCATTCAAAAGATGGGAGAATGAAGCCCCCGGTGTAATTACTTACAAAACCACAACATGAGGAATTGCTTACTACAACACAAATTCATTAGTTGTCCAAAAATCCTTTTATATGACTTCTAAAAATAAAATTCGAGGGTAGATGTATGTCCCCCCTTGATTTTGCTTGCTTTACAGAGGTGGAATCAAGGTAGCAATCTAGCCACATCGAATAAGGAATATCACATTGTAGGACATATCCAAGTACTATGTCTCATAATGATAGATAATTGATGATTTTGGTTGTGGAATCAAGATTCCAATGCAAGAAACGATGTTGAAAATGGAGTTCCCTAGCACCTGTTATGGTGTTTTGAATGGAAAGTACTTTATTAACTCTTAAGATAGGAAAACCCCTAATTTTATTCATAAGAGTATAAAGAATGAAAAGAGTTAAAATAGGTAAAAGTGAAGTATTTTGTCACTTACTATTTCATTTTACCTTCTTGTAGCATAAGAGTGATAAGTGAGACAGAAAGATGTCGAGCAGACGAGATTACAAGCTTGCATGATTAGACGTTCTACAGGACCAGGTGGCACATGATTAGTGTCATCACGAGGTGAGTTGATCTTGCTACCTGTGTTATGTATTTATGTAATTATTTAAAAAAATTATGCATATCTAGGTTAATTGAAGATCTTCGAAAAATAGTTTGCAAAGTGTCCCCTTTTTTTGTAAAGTGTCTCATTTGTTCACAAAGTCTCCCACTTTTTCGTAAAGTGTCTTGTTTCTTTGCAAAGTGTCACAAAAGGGTTATAAATTGTCTAATGCCTTTACTAAAGTACACTAGATGAACTTTAGTACATTTTCATGAAAATTAAAGTAAAAATTAAAGATATTAGATGATTTTTAGAGCATATTTTTGTGATTTTGATAGGTAGGTCCACCCGTTTGCGACAGTGGCTAGGGGGTAGATAGTTGAGCTTCTTAAGAGATTTAGCCCCATCACTTTCAGCAGAGGAGACAGAGCAACTTCATGCTATAGGAATCTATTGGGCGTACCTCATGCCTCCCATGAGTTACCATGATGCTATGTTGATGGCTCTCTGTGAGTGCTAGGACGTGGATACGTGCACATTCCACCTATCAACGGGAGAGATGGTGATCACTATGGAGGATGTACACTGTATTCTTCACATTATAATTTGGGAAGAGTGTGTATCTCTTGAGAGAGATCACACCTTCTTTGAGTAGAGGTAGATATGTAGTATTGTCTAGGTGGTCTAGTACATGATTATCAGGTGAGAGGGAAAATAGACCTGGCAATGTTACTATATTCACAAGCGCCAGTGGTTAGATGAATTATGATGCATATTGCAGCACTATTTCTCATCCCCAATGGTCAAGCAGGACACCTTGAGGGAGGACTAATTCATTTGATTGGAGGGATGGTAGAGCATCGTACAGTATATGCATGGGGTTAATGTATCCTGGCACATTTGTATTATGATCTTGGTCGATTTGTATTCTAGAAGGTAGATAGTATGGTGCACTGCATGCTTCTATATATGTGGTGCCTGGAGCATATTACATGTACTAGACTAGTTGGTTTCCCATGTGCTACAATAGTAGGGTATCCTCGGGCCTTCGGCCATCCTCTACGATGATTATGGTATTATGGGGATTTACATTTTTAGAGAGTGCTATTTGACCAACTTGAGGAGGATGAGATCTTATGGAGACCTTATTAGTTGATGCTACAGTGGCCAAATCACATGAGACAACTAAGGATACTATAGTTAGATAGATATCCAGTTGGTCGTCATGACCATGTAGTACGTCCTTTCTACTATGATCGAGTCATGCAATAATTTGGATAGATTTAGATACCACACCAGGCATAATCCTTTTTCAGGAGGTTAGTGCGTAGTGCCCAGTGACTAGGTGACACAATGTGTCTCACTCTAGACATGTTTCCAAGAGTTACTTTGACTTCTTAGATCATGACCAACCTCCAATCTTTGACACAAATGATGCTGGTGCCATAGGGGATTATGAGGAGTGGTGGATAGTGACACGACCAGCTCTGGTATATCTGATGGATGAGCCTGTGGGAGATGCAGGTCCATTTCTAGATGAGGGAGATGACAGAGAGGATAGGGCTGAGGAGACAAGGTACAGGGTTGCAAACATATTCACCGATGTTATTGATGATGAGTACGATGAGGCTACATATCCGAACTATGATGGCTATAAAGATCTAAACTATGATGGCTAGGAGGGAGAGGAGGAGGAGCCACCCCTGAGTGAGAGTGATGAGGTTGTAGCTGAGGATCGACATGAGTGGGGAGATCCCTCTCCCATCCGTATGACGTGATCATGAGTAGCAGTTGCAGCAAGCACTAATACTCATAGTCATGGAGAGGCTAGCACATCTTCCATGGCCCCTACATAGGACGATGTTGATATTGCTCATCCTACTGGATATATAGGTGATGATATTTTATTTTATGCATGTAATTTTATGATTTTTCTCTTTTATGTATATATATATATCATGATGATGTGTACTGATTGTGTACTATTTCAGCCTTGCAAGAGTGATGAGAGGCTGGCAGGAGATCTACTGTCAGGTGGCTATAGAGATAGTACCAACATCCATTGACAAGGAGGAATGGACTCATATTACATTCCCCCACCTATCATGGACGAGGATCCAGAGTCACTTAGACCTTTCATGAGATTATGGGAAACATATGAGAGTGTGAGGAGATGACTCTATCGAGCTGAGATTGTAGGATAATCATCTCGTATGCCAATAGAGGCTGAGAAAATATAGGTAGAGGTATCATGGCTATAGGAAGAGAGGAAGAAATTAGCAAGGGAGCATCAAGTGGCCCTTGAAGGGATATAGGGCTTAGATTTTTCACTTAGGTTTGGCAGATCGTGGTTGCACTTAGCTTCAGTGGATTGTGGTCATGATCACGTACGATCGTCTTTTGACATCCTGCTACCGGATCATGAGCACCAGAGCCCAAGGGTTTGAGTTCCCACAGACCTCTGTGATATTTTATATTGTGATGATATGTACATAAAACTTTCGATATATATATATATATATATGTATATATATATATATGTATATATATGTATATATATGTATATATATGTATATATATATGTATATATATATGTATATATATATATGTATATATATGTATATATATGAGCATTTGGTGTTTTATGACTTGTCTTAATGTGTTTGAATGTTAAATGGCAATGCGATTAATTAAATAACCTTTGCAAGATTACTTAATTAATGTCTTCATGATTTAACAAAGTTTATGTGATCTAAGTAAAACTTATTACAATTTCTTTTAGATATGACATGATGATTATATTATGCCAAATTAAATGATATAACTTATCATAACACGCAAGATGAATTTGAATAGTATGAAACATAAAGTAATTATAAAAATGAATTAAGCAACCACTTTATTGTTCAAGACATACGCAAAATATGTTTGTCAAGAACGAAGCAGTGTGAAAGAATATAGGATATGACCCAGTAGCTTTAACAACATTGCTTTATCTTTCATACCATTCAAAAATGGACTAGACATAATACCGATGCAAATGAATGACATTGATAGGGTCTTTGAGGGGTGCACCATCTAGCTTTATTAAAGTGTAAGTGCCAGATCCATAAATTGTATTGATTATATAGGGTCCTAACAAATTAGGGCTGAATTTTCCTTTTTAGCAGAATTGATAGTAGTGTTTCATTGATTTTGATATAAAACTAAATCACCCTTAGTAAATGTTTGAGGGATGACATGAGTGTCATGTTTTCATTGTAATTGCTTAATGTAATCTTAAAGATGCTCAAGAGCGTTAATATGATGTTCATCAAGAAATTCAAGCTCGTTTAATCTTTGTGTCTTATAAGTGTTATTATTGACAAGACCTTGTAGAGAAATCCTTAATGTCAATATTTCTAACTAAAAAGGCATGATAGCCTCGATACCATAAACAAGATTGTAAGGTGTAGTTCCCATAGAGGATCATACACTCATTCGATAGGCCAATAATGCATATGGTAATTTTGTGTGCAAATCTATGTGATGTTGGTTGAGACTTTTCTTGAGGATTTGTTCGAGAATCTTATTAGTACTTTCAGCTTGACCATTGGATTGCAAGTAGTAGGGTGTTTAAAAAAGATGTTGGATATGAAAAGTGTCCAAGAACTTCTTCACATCATTGTTTTTAAATGGTGTTCCATTTTCTAAAATTAATGCGAAAGGAAGTCCAAAGTGAGGAATAATGTGTTCCAAGATGAAATGACATATCACATCAGCAGTGGTGGATCAAAGAGGAAAGCTTCTACCTATTTTGTAAAATAATCAGTTGTAATGATAAACGTATGTCTAGTAGAAGATGTTGGTGAGATTTTTCCAATTAGATCCAATCCCCATATTGAGAATGACCAAATAGGGATTTGGGCATGGAGCTCAGAAGTAGGAGCATGAATCAAATTGTTGTGTTCTTGACATTTGTGACATCGCTTAAAATAGGCATAACAATCTATTTTCATATTTTTCCAATAGTATCCCATATGAATAAGCTTTTTTACTAAGTTCTTTCCTCCAAAATGACCTCCATAGATGCCTATATGATCCTATTTGAGTGCCATATTAATTTTAGAATCCTTACGACATCTAAGTAAAATGCCATCAAAGGATTGTCTATATAACACATTGGCAAGGATTATATACTTGGTTGCTAACTATTTTAGAAAAGTGTAGGGGTTGTTTGTTGTAGTCTTAGGAATGGTACCATCTTTTAAATAATTATATATGGAATCATGCCATTCACTCAAGTTATCCTTTGTTAGTGTTAACGTGTCTTTAGATTTATCATTGATTGAGGGTGTCATGATGGGATGAACTATGAATGTAACATCCTTTGAAGGATCTTGAGGAGATATAAGAGAAGAAATACTTTACATTGCATCCATGTGCCAATTATCTTTCATGGGATGTTATCAATGGTGGATGAGTCAAATTGTTCTAACAAGGTCATTGTGAGATCCTTATATTCCGATAATTGATCATGTTTAGCTTGATAGTCTTTATTTATTTGTTTGATCACCAATTGCAAATCACCAAAGATATTAATAAATTTGATGCCTATGATTAAAGTGGCATATAATCTAGCAATTAAGGCCTCATATTCAACTATGTTATTCATACATAGGAAATTCAATCGATATGACAAGGGAATAAGCTTTCAGGTGAGAAAAATTAATATAACACTAGCACCAGAGCCTCTTCTACACTTGGATCCATCAAAGTATAATTCCCATGTAGAAACCACTGTGGTCAACACATTATCATCAAGAAAATAGTCATTGTTGGGTAGTGCCAAAGGAGAGGGAGCATCAACTAAGTGGTTAGTCAAGGCTTGACCTTTAATTTATTTTTCTAAAATAAAATTAAGGTCAAACTTAGTCAACAACATAACCCATTTAGCTAAACCTCCTAATAATTTTTTTTGTTAAAAAGATGTTTGAGAGGATCAAATTTTTTCATTTCTTGTATTTCCGCATTTAGTAAATATTGTCGCAACTTACTAGTAGCAAATACAAGAGCTAAAAAATATTTTCCAATTGGGGTGTATTGCATTTCATAATCAATTAAAGTTTGATTTATGTAATAAATAGGATTTTCTTTTCCATTATCATCTTGTTGAGCCAACAATGCTGCAAGAGCATGGGTAGATGTGGCTATATCAAGGATGAATGGTTTGTTTGGCATAACAGGTTGTAAAATAGGCAAAGTTGCAAGGTATTCCTTCAAAATCTCAAAGGCCTATTTACAATCCTCATTCCAATCAAAAGGAACATCCTTCTTGAGGAGATTTGTGAAAGGTAATGTTTGATCAGCTAAGGAGGCGACAAAATGACAGATAGCTTGAATTCTTCCTTGTAACGTGCACGATTAAGAAATGTTCCTAGGATATGACATGTTTATGATAACATCAATTTTCTTTGTCCACCTCAATTCCTCTATGAGATATGATAAATGCCAAAAAATTTCCACTATCTACTCCAAAGACATTTTTTTGGATTTAGTTGCATGTTGTATTTCACGCATTCGTTCAAAGATTTGTCAAAGGAAATTCACATTGTCTTGTATTGTTAAGGATTTGGAGAGGATATCATCAACATAATTTTCCAATATTTTGCATATGTAATCATGAAATATCAATTTCATTACTCTTTGATAGGTTGTTCCTGCATTCTTTAATCTAAAAGGCACCATAACCCAACAAAATGTTCCACAAAAAAATGTAAATGTTGTCTTGTATTGATCTTGTGGGTTGATGAAGATTTGATTATAACCAAAAAAATCATCCATGAATGACAAAAAAGCATGTCTTACAGTTGAATCTATGATCATGACAATATTAGGAAGGGGAAAATATTCTTTTAAATAGGCTTTGTTCAAGTCACGAAAATCCGTACATAGCCTAATACGATTATCATTTTTAGCAACTATGACAATGTTTGAGATCCAAGGAGAATAATCAATAGGTCAAATGAAACCTACATCAAAGAGTTTTTCAAGTTCTCCTTTAACATGCAAGGCTATCTTAGGGTTCATTTTTTGTATCTTTTGTCGAATAGGCTTAGCATTTTCAGCAAGAACAATGTTATGTGTTACTATCTTCGGGTCTATTCCTAGCATATCTGAATATTTCTAAGCAAAAAATTTAGGAAAATCATAAAGCGAAGTTGTAGTATCCTCTTGTTCTTCATCAAGCAACTTCCCAATCTTAATAACCTTGTCTTGATCATCTATGTCCATTTTTATATTAATTGTATCTCCTAAGGGGAGTGCATTAGACTTAGGAAATTCAGGATCATATGGTTCCATGCTCATGTTTGTCTCATTAATATCAATATCTTTATGCTTGGCACTTATCATAACGTAGGTAACTTTTCTCTTGGAAGGAGATGGTTTATCAGAAGCACCTAAAATTTGTTTCAAGGCTTCATCACTTTCAACATACTCCCATGATGGTGGAAAATCTATATCAAGGAATTTAGGATGTCTTAGCGTAAGATTGATTCTTGGTTTACATGTGATGGTGTTGATGTTGAACGATGGTCATTGAGTTGCTTTTGTTGCTTTAGAAAAAAGAATATCCCAAACTAGCCTTTGCTTCTTGTGTATTAGGCTCTCTAGGAACTCAAATGCCTTGTTCATACTTTCCACATCCTTTACTATTGTATCCCAATTGTTTCATAAGTTCATAACCTCGTCCATAAATTCTTTCCATTTCCTTTAGGTTTAGTGGTTGTTGATAATCTATCTCATCAAAAAAAATTGTGTGCATTGAATTTTCGTCCAGAGTAGATAAGGTAGATGTTGGGGAGGGTTCTTCCGAATTTTGAGTTGACATAACTATGGGTTGTTCTTGTTTTTCATCCTCTTTTTGTGTGATTATGTATTCATCCATAAATGAAGGTGTGAATTCTAATGTATCCCAATCATCACCTAGTAATTTAGACACTGATTCTTCTTCTTGTTTATTGGTCTCAAGAGGTTCTATGTGAGATGTTAGAATTAGAGTGTTTAGAGGACTTGTTGTTCCTTTTTCAAGTTGTAAGCAATTTTTAGGATTGAGATTTATTTCAACTTGATAAGCTTTTTTGTTATAGATATATTTCATTAATCGATGAAGGGTCTTAGGTACCACATGCATTTCATGAATCCATGGTCTTCCCAAAAGAAGATTGTATGCAAGATCATAGGGCATGACATGAATAGGAGTTTGCAAGGTATCCATTCCAACGGTAATAGGTAAAGTGATTACACCGAGTTGTTGCTTTGTAATATTGTCAAATCCTCTAATAGATAAGGAATCAGATTTGATTTGTGATTTATCGACATTTAATCTATCTAGGAGCTTTACATTGCACACATTAAGGGTATAGCGATTGTCAACAAGGGTTCTTTCGATGCCTATTCTATTGTATTGAGAAATTATCATAAAGGATTCATTTTTCTTGCTTAATTCTAATGAATGGAGCTCATGTTGATGAGAGGTAATGTATACATTAACTACATTCATTCCTTGTATAAGAGCTACCACATCATTTGTGTTTGTACCAAGAGAAACCACTATTTGTTGCAATGTTGTTTGGAGCATTGAGTGATAGTTTGGTGAATTCTAAAGAAGGTCCTAGAGGGATATCTTTGTAGGAGTATTCTTAAGTTGTTCGATGAGATCATACTCTATAAGGTGTGAATTTAAGAGATGAACACTAGGAAAGATGGGGTTTGGTAAAGGTAAGGGTGTTGGGTTGGATTTTTGTGGTTGTGGATTATGTCGAGTGTAATGTGTGTGTGCAATAACATCATGCTTAGGTGGGTAAAGGGTAAACTCAGGTTTAGATGGTGGTTGAGGTTGATGTGAAGGTGGATAAAGGATGAGTTCAGGTTGAATTATATTGACATATTTTGTTTTAGGTTGCTCAGAACAAACCTTAGTGGATGGCTTGTGTGAGATGAAATCCTTAAGGGCTTCATCTAACATATCGAAGTCATCACTACTAAAAGGTTTGGGACATAAGTTATCATTGGTTGGGTTGGGTTTGTCATCACAAGCCTTAGTGGATGAACTCAGTGAGAGAAAACCCTATAGAGCTTCATCTAACTTATCCAAGTCATTACTACTAAAAGGTTTGGATGATATATTTTTCCTAAAGTGAAGCATTGTTTTGATTGTTTCATTTGATTGTTGAACATTTTTGTTTGTATTTTTTGATGAATCTGATCTAAATGAACTAGGAACTAATGCTGAAAATGAATATTGAAAAAATCTAATGCTCTCCATAATTTTGATGAAATTAAATAATTATAATGCTAATGATTTGAATTTAACAAAAAATATTTGAATAGAAATAGAAAAGTAACTAAAACAAATAGTAACTTAAGAAACTAGAAACAAAATTCTGAAAGAACTGATGCAAAATGTGTACTGTGACTAAGTCACCCAAGGTGGCGAATTAGTCCTAATAAGGGTGTTTTTGAAGTTTTTCTAAATTTTCTGATGGATATTGATGTGTTATGTGTTGTATGATGCAAATCTAAATGTATATGCAAGATTTAACTATTGTGCAAGGAAATGAAATGCAATAATGCAAGCTTAAATGAGCTTTTCACTAATGTAACTTTTCAAAACCCTAGAATACAAAACAATGCAAAACCTAATGCAATATTGATGCAAGATATTTCTAGGATGTTAATGCACTCTAAACTAGAAATATAATGTTCTAAATGTAGGTTCACCAAAATGAACCACAAATTTTTGTAGGAGGTTCTCTTACACTTCTAGGGTTTTTCACCTAAAAGGAGAAATATATCCCAAAAAAACATGGAGGTTCACTAAAGACTAATGCTAGTATGAGTGAAATATGTCTAAATTCAATGGCCTAAATGCAAATAATTGATAAAAAATGAAGAATATCAATGCAAAACTTAAGAAATGCAATTTGTTTGAAAACACATTGTGATATGTAGAAAGATAAATTAAATGCAATAAAGAAGAAAATAAAGATGATAAACAAAAAATGTACACCTAGAAACTAATGGAGATTGCAGATTCCTTTGAAATTCTAGAAAATTTTATTTTCTGACCAACTGGGACAATTACACCAAGCTGGGTGACTTAGTCCCAGATCAGGGAAGCTACCCAAAAACCTATTTCTACCAAATGGGTAGCTAAAATTGCAAATTCGAAAGTGGAAACAGAAGCCTATAGTCTGCACTATTTTTTTGACGAAAACCCCAATCTAAATCTACAAAAATACTTGCAAAATAGAGTATAAATTGATCTCTAATGGGGGGTTTTCCTTGCTCAAACCCCTAGTTGGTATTTAAACCTTGAAAGAGATAAAATCTGCATAAAACCCTAGCCTTAAGTTTGTCTGAGACTAGGAAGTCTAAAAATGAGATGCAACCCTATTCTAGAGTGCAAGAATAAGATGCATGAATGGATTTAGAACAATGCAAGACTCATTCTAAGAGACACCAAATCACATTAGAAATCAATCCTAATGACATGCAAACCTTCCTTAGGCTGAAAATAGACATGAAATGAAAGATGGAATCACTTTGAAAACAAGTCCTTGGGTTTGATTTGATGGCTAGTTGCATCTCCTCAACCTAGATTTCTCCATGATTCTCCATAGGCATCCATGATCAACCCTTTGCAATGTGAGATATTGAATAAAAAAAGTGAGCTTGAAGGCCTACGAAAACTGTAACTTGCTACCCTAAAGCTTCAACTTTGTTGTAGATAGACTAATGAATCTTCTTATGAAAGATATTTAACTCTTGATTCTTAATTTTCTTGATGAAAAATAACGTGAAAACATGTATTTATAGGAATAACATCTAATTATTAATTATTTAACTTCAAAGGCCGACATCCATAAAAAAATTGAATTAAGTCGGTGATTTTCCCGCTCAAAAGTGAAAAATACCTCAAAAGGGACTAAGTCACCATCCTGGGTGACTTAGTCCCACCAGGGATTTTTGAGGTGGTTTTCATGAAATTTGAGTGGTTTGAATGTTGCTTGTTAGGATTTCTATGATTTGTGAGTGGAATAGGCCTTAAAGTCCAAAATCATGAGAATTTGGGGCCTATAAATGCAATTTTTAAGGGGTGATTAATGCAAGGGTGTCTAAGGTAAGACCAAAGTAATCGCAAAATTGTAGAGACCTCTTTCTTCAAGAGTATACAATGTTTGGTGACACATTGATAGTTTCAGATCTAGAAACTAGTCAAAAAGAGTAGAGTGGATTGAGAGGAACATAATTAGATTCAAAAAATTTAGAAAAGTAGAAGTGGACTAATTCACCACTAGTCGTGAATGAGTCCCACTGTACATACCTGACAAAGATTTTCATAGATCTGGATACCCTTTTGGCTAAAACCTTTATCTACACATTTTCCCAGGAGCAAGACTAATTTGTGTAGCTTGGAAAATGAGTCCTAGTCAACATTGACAACTAATTTTCCAGAATTCTAGAACTCCATTCTACCTTTCCTTAGTCTTTCAGGTGCACACTTTCAGTTTCATCATGTTTTGTGTTGTTTCAAGCATTTGCTAGGTCATTTTGTGTTATTTTGCATTCAATTACGGCTTTACATTTCATTATGCATTGCATTTTCTTTTCCAAGTTTACACTTGGTGGTGAACCCCTCATCAAATTTCATTCAGTCTATAGGACAACCCCTTTGCAAGATTTCAATCTTCTTTGCATTGAAATCTCAAGGGTTTGTTATTGAGTGAAGTGTGTGAAGATTGTCTCTCTCCTTTTAGGGTCTAAACCGTAAAGGTGAAAGAGAGTCCACAATTTTCTTCCATTTCATTTTGGTGAACTTGCATATAGAGCATCATAATTTTGATTTAGTGTGCATTTACATCCTAGATTTAGCTTGCATTAACATTGCATTAGGTTTTACATTGGTTAATTCACATTCTAGGGTTTCAAATTGTACATTAGTGAAAAGATCATTTAGATTGCATTATTACATTTAATTTCATTGAAAATTAATCAAATTTTGCATTTGCATCTTAGATTTGCATGAGAAAACATAAAAATCATAAAATTCAATTAAAAAATTCTAAAATTTTTCAAAAAAATCATCACTGGGTTTCATTCACCACCTTGGGCGAATACGTCCCTGTACACATTTTGCACTACATTTTCTGGCATTTAAACTTCATTTTCTAAGTTTCTGCTTGTCATTTCTACTTTTATGTTTCACTTCCCAAATTTTCAGTTATAAGGATTTCATTGTTCTTAGCTTAAATTGCATTTGCATTCACCCCACATTTAGTAGCCTTTGTATGAGTGTTTGGTGTCCTATTGCTAATAATATAGTGAGACAAAGTTTGAAACTCATGTTATCCCATGATAGCATAATCATTGCAGATCTTGGGTTATCTAGCTCTTTCACTGCTGGTATTGACACTAGTACACTAGATATGGACAATACCTTCAACAACTCTTTTCCTTCAAGTAGCATGCCAGTTGAACCAAGGAATGATAGGATCCCACAAGAAAACATAATTCACATTCATGAGGACCTAACACACCTACAAATTCAAGTGCAAAATGACAACATTTCAACTACTTCCATCTCAGCCATAGATAACATTCACTACATGCTTGAAAGTGACGATGGCCTTGACCTTGTGAAAAACATAGTTCAAATCTTTGGAAAACAATCACCTCAGCCACTAGTTATCCTTTTCCCACAAGAAATGTTACAAGTCAAGGAGGAACTCCGATTCCTACTCCCACAACAATAGCCTCAATACCTACTGACACCAATCCTCAAGTCACAACAACAATGCAACAAGTTAGTAATATGATTCCTTCCTTGGGTATTCCTATTAGCATCCCTAGTTCCTATGTGGCATCACAAGTTATATCTCCTACATTACCACCTATAAGCATTCCATTCACTTGTCCTATGAACACATACATTCCATCACCACTTTCACTTCCATCTCATAACACAAGAAATGACCCTATCATAACACAACTTTTCCAAACTGGTTCATCTCTTCAAAAGAAAATTTCTACCATAAACCAAAATCAAAATGCTCCATCTACATATTATGTCAAAATTAGTCCATTTTCCTTGGAGATATTATGAACGACGATTCCACAAGGTGTAGAGGTGCCTAGATTTGAGAAATGTGGAGGGAAGGGAGATCCTTCTAACCATGTTAATTCCTATACTACCCTATGTAGTGACTTTTTTCTTGATGATAAACTATTGGAAAAAAAAATTCCTAGGTCCTTGAAAGATACCGCCTTGGAATGGTTCTCTTCTTTATCGAATAACTCAATTCATTCATTCAATGAACTTGTTGAGGCATTTTTAAACCATTTCCAAGTGTATATGACTCCCAAGATGACCTTGGCCAATTTGATGAGATGCAAGAAAAAAGAGGAAGTAAAGACTACTAATTTTATCTCACGCTATCAATGGCTTTATTCCCAAATCAATATCAAGGTCCTTGACCCACACCTTCAAAAGATGTTCATAGAAAATTTGCGAAGTAAGATTCAAGACAAGCTTACCATGATGAAATTCCCATCCTTCATGCACCTGTGTACTACCCTCCATGATTATCAAAATTTAGTTAGTAGTCGAGATACAAAGTCCACTTCTAGCTGAATTGAGAGATCTAAACCTGCAAACCAAAACAATTCCCAACCTTTTAGAAAACAAAATAAAGGGTTCCTTCAATTTAACCCCCCTCAAAAAACAACTCAAAATGTCAATAACCATGTACCTATTTTGAAAGCCATTGTGCCCTTTAATTATGGATATCTAAAAAATCAATTCACTCCCTTGCCCGATACCCTTTATAACACAATGTCCCAACTTTTAGAACAAAAAATGATTACCTTGCCTCCTATCAAAACACCTGACCCTAATAAGCCTTTACCTCCAAGCTTTAAATCAAATGCTTATTGCCACTATCGCCAATAAAATGGGCATGACATAGAACATTGCAAGCATCCTAAACATCTCATGCAAGACTTCATTGATTCTAGTCATCTATCCATTGGAGGTGTTAGTAATCAAGGAAATAGGTCCATAGCCCCTTCAAATAAAAACTTGTAGATTTTTACAAACCCAATTCCCAAACATAATATTTCATTTGTCAAAGCCAATAAAACTACAAAGAATGATGTGATGAATGTTGATACAGATGATGAAAACAATGATTTTGTTCTAAATAATGCTATCAATGTCAATCCTATAGATGAAATGGTAGGAGCGATAGATGTAATCCATCTTAAGGGTTGAACGAAGAGTCCTCTTGAAATTGCTTTCTCCTCTAAAGATATAATTAAACATACACTCAATGATCCTCTCTACATAGTCGGTTGTATCTATGACAATCCCACTAATGGGATACTAATAGATCTCACCTGTGGAGAAAATGTGATCATTGAGGAATTTTTACTTTTGCATGAACTCTATCAGGATGAAAATGGTAAACCGAAAGCATGGATCAAGACACACAATGGTTTTTCTTTCCCTACGATAGTATCACTCACCTTATCATTACAGATAGGACCAAAAATATTAGATGTCACATTCTCCATCATCTCGCAATCGGACCAATTCTGTGTCAAGCTAGGCCACCCATGATTGTGCATAAATGCTTAAAGTTTCCCTTTGACAATGAAGTATTCATTGTTCACCATAGCAGCTTTAACCCTTTGTCATCTAAAGGAAACATTTCCTTAGATACCTTTTGGCCTGAGCCCATAGAACCTATAAAGCCACGAGAAGACTTCTTTTTCATATCCTACCAAAAATTCAAAAGAAAGAAAATAGCTAAACTATCTCTCTAAAACATGTCCCCATCCACCTCCAAACCTCCCATCCTTGAAGAAACTATGCTTGAACCTAAATAAGACCCAAAAAACTAAGACCAACCTAAAATAGAAACTTCTTCCTACAAAAGACCAAGAGACAATAAAAAAATCTGATCACACCTCCTAAAATCAAACAAGTTTACAAGGGCAAGGAGAAAGTGGTTGAACAATCTCTCGTGGTTCCTTATATTCCTCCGCTTAGGGAAGAAAAGAAACCTATGGTTGATCAACCCACTCCTACACAAATGTAACGTGAAAAAAAACCAAATTAAATAGAGGTTCTAGGGAGCACAGGCATAGATGTCATGCCCTTGCTCGCAAGTTACATGAAGAACTAAACAAAGAAAATCAAGATCCAAACTTGACTGAAGCAATTCATGATGATTCTACCCTTGCCTTGAAACAAAACAATCCAATACAACAACCACAACAAAGGTTGAAATCTTCCATGGACATTATCCTTCAACCTCCTATTGTGATTAATTTGGATGATGATGTCGAGGTTGCTAGAATTAACAAAGAGGTACGTAATGAATTGAATACATTGTTTTCATCTTCCATGAGCTTAAATGAAAAATATCCTACAAACCGTGTTGAACCTAGTGCTTCTCCTAGTTCGACACTTGCTCTTGTCCCTTTCATTAGTTTCCCACCTTCAGTATACAATGAACATGATTGGGAGGTGGATGACTTGCTCATCGGTTGAATCACATTTTCCTTAATAGTGGGTATGTGCAGGATCATGATGGGCCAAAAAGTGGCAATATTATGGGTATTTGTAGGGTATGTGGCTGACAATTTTTTTTTAATCCAAACTTGATGAAACGAAAAGGGTTTTTAGAGGATATTCTCAACTTTCTACCAATATAAATTATGCTTTAATTTGAATTTAATAAATAATAATTATTCATTTTCTATTAGAATTACAACTAAAGTCCTGATTGATAAGCTGATTGAAAAACATCCATAACTTTCAAATGGTATCACATTTTTTGAATCTGAAACATGTGTCACATTCTATGCTTCACACACTATAGGATTAAAGAAATACAAATTAAATTTCATGAAGTTTTGACCAAGTTAAGGTGGTCAGACATACGAGTTTTTTATATTTTTTAAATTTGTAATAAATAATTCATAATTAATTATTTACTTAGAAAAAATTACAAAAAATATGCATCACATCGACATGAGTCCTATACTTATATATAAAATATTATAACAAAATATTATCATTTTATTATGGTTAGGGTGGTCAGACAGACACCTACCTCTTATTTTTTCCCAAAATTTAAGTACTACTACATTGAAATTTCAAATTTTCACCAAATAGATTTTATTTATTTTAAATAAACCCCTAATAAAGAAACTACCAAGACTAGAACTCGTGACTTTTACTTAGCCAATGAGCTATTAAATAAACCTAATAGTTTAAAAACTAAATTCAATTTTCTGATTCTATTCTTACATATTTTTGAAATAATATAGATAACTTATTCAAATTTTTATGTCAAGTTTCCTAACACTGATTTTTCTGAATTTTTTGCCACTTAAGGGCCTCTTTTTCCATGATGATCCTGCACATACCTTAGCCTTTTGCATGTTATTTCTTTTTATTTTTATTTTTTGTGATTGCATGTGCATAATGTGATCCCCTATGATGTTATGTTTGATATTTTCTCTCTTTGCGACATTCCTCTATTTGTACATTCATTCTTCTCTATGTCGTCTATCTCTTTCGCTTTTTATCTTTATATATTTTTCATTTGTCTTGTATTTTCCTTTTGGGGATGATGCAAGGTGTCAAGACATTCATGTCTCTTCCATGTTAACCCAAAAGGCCTTTCTTTTTCCTTTCCATTTTCTCTTTTTCATTTATCTTGTTTTTTCCTTTAGGGGATGACGCAAGGCGTCGAGACAGCCTATGTCTCTTCCATGTTGACCCAAAAGCATTTTCTTTTTCCTTTCCTTTTTCTCTTTTTTATTTGTCTTGTGTTTTCCTTTTGGGAATGACACAAGGCATTGAGACACTCATGTCTCTTCCATGTTGACCCAAAATATTTTCCTTTTCTTTTCCTTTTTTCTTTTCATTTATCTTTTATTTTCCTTTAGGGGATGATGCCAGGCGTTGAGACACCCTATGTCTCTTCCATGTTGACCCAAAAAAATTTCCTTTGTTTTTGCTCTTTTTGTGTCATTCTTCTAGTTATATGTGTATTTTGGGGATGATGATAGTTTTGAGCTCTCTAAAAATAATGTAGCAAAGAACATACTGACCCAAAATCCATAGATCCCTTATCTGTTTGGTGTTTTCATTTTGGGGGGTAACCTCTCTCTTTTCTTTTCTCTTATATTACATAACTTTACTCGAAAACACATGACTTAGTATAGGGCTTTCTAAGTTGGCTTTCATGTATTCCTTCTTGTTTGCATTTTTAATTTGCTACTTTAAAGTAATTGATCGCAACATGGTGTTTAGCAATTTCTTTAAAGTGGGGGAATACATTGGAATTATTCCTTTGCATTTTTCTTTTTCATGGTTCTTGGTGTAGTTTTCTTACTTCATACGATGTGTTTGCCACTTTTTGGATGAAATTGGGTATGATGTCCTTCAAGAACATGATCTCTATTAGCTCATGTTATATTAATCTTGGTGGCTTGATGCGACACACTACATCCCCTAAGTTGTGAATCTTCTATTCTTTGATTGGTCCTCTCTTGGAGATATTAGGCACAATGTTTCCTAAGTTAAAGACCTCGCATGAACTAAGCAAGACTCCTTTGAACATTTCCTATTTTATATTTCACATTTGTTGTTAAATGGCCACCTTTCATAGCACAACTTGCATGCTTGTAGAGCCATCATGTTTGTTCATGAGCTCCAAGCATACAAAGTTTTTATTGTCTCATGAAGCTCCAAAATCATTTTTGTGTGGCACCTTATTAAAGTTATCAGGAGGTATAAATTTGGTATGGTTTGAGTGGGAAGCTTGATCCAAGGAATGACATTCCCCATGGATACTTGTGTGTGTGTGAGTAGATACCAACCATGAGTGTATGTTTCTCCCCTTTTAGGACTTCTCACCTAATGGGCAGCCAGGAATTCCATTACCTCAGAGTGAGTATGCATTTTTTTCAAAAAAACAACCTAGATCTAATCCACATTGTGATGGGTAAATGGCTAAAACTTGATCTGATTCTTTTATTTCACCTTTCCTTTTCTTCATCTTTGGCCATGTATTCTTGTGCCTTGTTTTTGTTCTTTATATCATTCTCATGTGTGTGTTCCTTTGTGCTTATGTTGGTTTGTCATGGGATCTTGATCCTGGGGGCTTGATCACCCCTCTTGATCATTTTGTCTCATCTTTCTATCATTGGTACATTTGAACCCCCCTTGGTGTGTGTTTGACTACTTTAGTGTGAGTTTGAAGCAAGTTCATCCTCTCGCTAAAGAGGGGGCTAAATGTAGTGGAGTAAAATGGATCGCTTGACATTTTCACACTCGTTTGGGTCCTCCTTGTGGATTTTGGCTTAATGTATCCTTGATTTAGTGTTGTAAAGTGGATAACACATTCATATTAGGACTTGGGCCCTTGTAAACTAATGGAACTTAATGGTTCCTTTCTAAAGTGTTGTAACACACTTTCACACTTTAATAGGGTTTTATCAATTAACTTTTTAAAAATATAATTTTAATCAAAATCAACCTCAATATTTCCTTATTTGGAGTGTTGTAAAGTGTTGTGACCCACTTTCACATTCCTCTAGGATTTTCATTAATAATTGGGCTTTCTTATGCTTTAATTGTCCCTATTTTACATCCACAAGCCTCATTTTGCATAATTCGGTGTAAATACAAGGTTCTTTCAATCATATTCAACATCTAGCATTGAAAAGAGTTTACAAGAGCATTTAAGATTATCAAGTATTTTAGAGCATTCTTTAAGTGCCAATCATCATGTTAAAGATTTTATTCTTCATGTTTGTTATTGTGCTAACAATTATGATGTAGAGTTCATGATCCAAGCGAGTGTTTCAAGAAAGATCAACATCATTCAAGCAAGAGTTAAGAACCAAATCCATTGTAGTCATTTCAATCATATTTGCAACACCTTATTGATAGGGTTTGGTAAGTTACAACATTGCTATTTGTTCATTCATCATTATCCTTTCATATTTTCTTTCATTTAAAGGTTTAAATACCAACAAGGGGTTTAACCAAGGCAAGCCCCTATTCTCTAAGCCCCACAACATTTTCCCCTCTTCTTGTGTGTGATTTGCAGAGCTAGGTTGTATATTTCCTAAGGAGAAAAGTTGGAGAAAAGTTGTCAAATCCCTAAAGTTGTCATCAAGCCTTGGAAAAGCTTGGAGAAGGCCTACAGGTGGAAATTTACAATTTCAAATATGAAAACTAGTCAAAAAGAGCAAAGCAGACTAAGAGGAACAAAATTAGATTTGGAATTTCTAGAAAAGTAGAAGTGGACTAATTTTCCACTGGTGGTGAATGAGTCCCACTATACAGGCCTAACAAAGATTTTCACAGATTTGGATTCCCTTTTAGCTGAAACATGTATCTACACATTTTCCTAGGAGTAGGACTGATTTTCCCAGCTTGGCGAATGAGTCCCAATCAATATTGAGAGTGGATTTTCTAGAATTCTAGATGTCCATTCTTCCTTTCTTCAGTCTTCCAGGTGTACAGTTTCAGTTTCATCATTTTATGTGTTGTTTCAAGCTTTTTCTAGGTCATTTAGTGTTATTTTGCATTCAATTGGGGCTTTACATTTCATTTTGCATTGCATTTTCTTTTCCAAGTTTACACTTGGTGGTGAACCCCTCTTTAGATTTCATTCAACCTTTATGACAACCACTTTGCAATATTTCAATCTTCTTTGCATTGAAATCTCAAGGGTTTTTTTTTTAGTGAAGTGTGTGAAGATTGTCTCTCTCCTTTTAGGTCCTAAACCCTAAAGGTGAAAGAGAGTCAACAATTTTCCTCCATTTCAATTATATTTATTGGCTATAGGCCTAAACTCATATTCAATGGGTATAGAACCTTGTTGCAGGCTTAATAACCCATACAAGAGAATATAAAAAATGGAATTTACACTAGATAAGCCTTCACTAAATTAAATTTTAATAGAGTAGCTAAAGGAAATCTAGTGTAGGTAAGAGGGGGTAGGGACATCATCGCCTCATTTATGATTCTAATTTTTTATTCGAGTCTAATTATGCTACGCCCTTAATATTGGTGTACATCGGGTTATGAATAGTCAGCTTGTGGCTATATCCTAACTCCTTATTAATTCATATTATCAGTATATTGTTATTTAGTTGATTAGGTTAACCTTGGGATTATATAGAGTTTTCTAAGTTGGCTTGGGTGATATCCTAGGCATAAATAGGTATATATAGGAGGTTATGAGTTTTATTTCATCATCATTTTGTGAATTATGTTCTCATTACAGATATTAGGAGATTTTCCCCCCTTGAAGTGGCTTGTTATTATCAATTATTATTTGGTATTTGCAGCATATTTTCTATCATATTCTTCTACTGTGCAAGTTATTTCATTGCAAGTGGTATCAGAGCATGACCTTGGCACCGTAGAGGCATGGAATTTTCTCAATCTTGGAGGTGATTTTGGGAAGAGCATATCTTTCAAATTTTGCCAATTTTTTCTTCTTTTTAAAGGTTTTATGAAGACCATATTAAAGAAGATAAATCACATATTTTAGAGGAATCGGAGTAGAATTGAGTGAATTATTGCAAAATTAGGGTTTCCACATAATTTTCTTGGAAGGTGCATATCTCTCAAAATCCTACCAAATTAGAGCATGATTTTTAGTGGGTTTTTGAAGAAATAATAGAGGAGCATGTAGTACAAAATTTGGAGAAATTAAAGTAGAAATTTAAGAGAGTTATTTCAAAATTAGGTTTCCAAAACAATCACTCTCAAGGCAACAAATTTGCTAATTTATTGGATTTTTTTTATAGGTAAGTTGTATTTTGGTCCTAGTAAGGTACAATAAAAGTCTTAGAGAATTTAAGTTTCATTTGTGTGATTTATTTCAAAATTATTGGTTTCCATCATGACTAGGCTTGCAATAAGGGGCAAAAAGAATGTTGTCACACCAAGGAAGACTCTTGATAAGGATGGGGTAATAATAGAGGATATTAATACCAATGAGGAAATCAGTAAGGTGAAGGAAGACATTTCCTCAATGAAGATGTATATGTGTGACCTAAGATGAGATATATTAGGCATGCAAAGCATGTTAAGCGCCTATATGAATGAACCAAGAAATCAGGTCTCAAGCAACCAAGGTGAAACTTCCAAGACAACTAATCTTGACCCAAATGTTAATACTTATATGGGATCTAGGAATTTAATTTCAAAGGTGGATATGTGCAAGTTTGATGGCATGGATCCTCTAACATGGATAAACCAAATGGAGAATTTTTTTGAAGTAAATCAAGTCCCAAATGGACAAAATGTCATGATGGCTTCCCTATATCTAGAACCATATCAATTCATTTGGTAGCATTGGCTTTGTACTCATTGAAGGAAAAAGGGTCTCAGTGTCTCATGGATAGTTTTTATGGAGGAACTCCAAGCACAATATAGCAATAATGTGACATACAACTTCTTCAGCCAACTTGCTAAGCTTCAACAAACAACATCCATTTAGGATTATATTCAATGATTCCAAAATCTATACTTAAGAGTGTATACATTTATAGAAAAGAACTTGAATGATTTTTTCTTGGGTGGTCTCAAGGATTACATTCAACATGAGGTATGCATGTTCATTCCTAGCTCTATAAATGAGTATTTTATCTTAGCATGCAAGATAGAGGAGAAGTATTTGATTCCTAAGAAGCAAGGGGCTAGTGTGACAAGAGAGAAAGGATATTCAACACCTTCTCTTCCTCAACCTACTAGGTTGACTCCACAAAAAATTGAGGATACAAGAGAAAAAGGGTCGTGTTTCACTTGTGATAGCAAATACAGTCGAGGACATAAATGTAGTGAAAATAAATTGTTCTATATTGAAGCTCCAAGTGAGGAAAAAGAGGAGGAACCCATATTAGAGGATGAAAGGGAGTCAAATGAGGAATCACATGATTCCCAACCAATCATTTCTTGTCATGCACTCTCAAGTTTTAGCACTCTAAAAACTCTAAAGGTAGTGGGTTTCTTAAAGAAGTAGAAAGTAACAGTGTTGATTGACTTTGGTAGTACTCATTATTTCATCAACAAAAAGTTGGTTACTTGTCTAAATTGTTTTATATATCCATCTCTAGAGTTTTAGGTATTGATTGCAGATGGTATTATTAGGTGATTTATAAAATACCATAGCATTAAGTTATCAATGAGAGATTGTTACCTTGATAGCCCAATGTATGATATCTCCATGGGTGCAATAGTTATTGTTTTGGGAGTACAATAGCTTACTACATTGGGAAAATTTGAGATGATCTCCCAAGAACTATTCATGAGATTTCAATCAAAAGGAAAGGTAGTAGAGCTAAGGGATTGAACACAAATTCCCCACAAATGGTAAGTTCTCATCAAATGCAAAAGTTTCTTAAGAAAGGAGTTGATGGGTTGGTGGCCCAATTATGTTCATTAGAAGTCTATCAATCTAATGCTCCTACTCATCTAGATTTACAAGTAATAATTGATCATCACTTAGTGGTTCTTGGAGATATTCCTAAAGGACTTCCTCCTAAGAGGGATCATGATCATGTCATACAACTAGTTGCAAGGAGCCAACCATCGAACATCAAGCCTTATAGGTACCCACATATACAAAAAAGTGAGAGAAGTTTTTTTGAGGAGATGCTAGAGGCAGGAATTATCAGACATAGCCAAAGTGCTTACTCCTTGCCTATGGTGATGGTATGTAAGAAGGATGAAACTTGGTGCATGTGTTCAGACTATAGAGTGCTCAACATGTACACCATTAAAGATTAATTTCCTATTCCAATAATTGATGATTTTCTAGATGAATTAAATGGAGCTATGTATTTTACCAAGTTAGGTCTTAGATCTAGTTATCACCAAATTCAGATTAAGGATGAAGATATTTGTAAGACAACATTTCAAACTCATGAGGGTCATTATAGATTTCTGGTGATACCATTCGGTCTTACCAATGTACCATCTATATTCAAAATTTTGATGAATTCCATTTTTAAGAAATTCTTGAGGAATTTTGTATTAGTGTTCTTTGATGATCTATATTGATTTATAGCATGACATGGGAAGAACACTTGCAGCATGTAGATCCAAAATTACAAATACTTGAAGATCATGAAGTCTATTCTAATCCATCCAAGTGTGCTTTTGGTCTTAGGTAGGTGGAGTATTTGGAACACATAGTTTCACACGAATTAAAGGTGGACCCTAAAAAAATTAAGGCTAGCATGGAATGGCCTATTCTAAAAACCATTAAGAAATTGAGGGGTTTTTTGGGATTGATGGGATACTATAGAATATTTGTGAAGAATTATGGTTGTATAGTATCACCTCTCACAACTTTATTGAAGAAGGATTATTTTCATTGGAATGAGTACGCCAATGCAACATTTGAGAGATTGAAGGAGGCTATGTGTAAAATTCCAATGCTTTCCACTCTAGACTTTACCAAAGAGTTTATTCTGGAATGTGATACCTCAGGAAATGGTATAGGAGTAGTACTTATGCAAGAGGGTTAACCAATTTCTTTTGAGAGTCATCAATTAAAGGGTAAGAATCAACTCAAACCTTTTGATGAGAAGGAAATGCTAGAGATTCTTCATGCAGTTAAATAATGGAGGTCTTATCTAATGGGTAGAGACTTCAAGGTTAAGACAAATCATGGTAGCCTAAAATATTTTTTGGAACAAATATTATCTTCCGAAGAGCAACAAAAATGGGTCACTAAGATGTTGGGATATGACTTTGAGATTTTATATAAGAAAAGGGAAGGAGAATATTGTGGTAGATGTACTTTCTAGGAAGGATGAGAAATATGAAGCCTTATTGTTTTCCCTTTCAATATTACAAGAAAATTGGTTAGAAGAATCCAAAGAATAGTGGCAAAATGATGTTGTGACAAGTAATCTCATCTAATAATTGAAGAGTGATCCTTGTAGTTCATATAAGTTTTGATGGAAGGGAGATACTCTTTGGTATAAAGAGTGTTTGTATCTCTATAAGAATTCCACTCTTAAACAAAATATTCTCACAAAACTGCACAAGTCTCCAATTGGTGGTCATTCAAGATTTTTGAAGACATATCATTGGGTCAAGCAAGATTTTTTTTGGGAAGGGCTAAAAGGTGATGTTCAAAAATTTGTGGTTGAAAGTTTGGTTTGTCAAAGGAATAAAGGGGAGATAATTAAGACACTAGGTCTCTTGCAACCCTTATCTATTCCTATCCAATGTTGGGAAGAGGTATCCAAGGACTTCATCATAGGGCTTCCCAAATCCAAAGGTCATAATGGCATCATGGTAGTAGTTGATTGCGTCACTAAATATGCATATTTCATTGCATTATCACATCCTTTTACAACAAGTGCAGTGGTAAAATATTTTTTGGAGAATATACAAAAGATACATGGTACACCTAAGGTTATTGTCAGTGACTATGATCCTATCTATACTAGTCACTTCTGGAAAGATTTATTCTCATGTTTGGGTACTTAATTGGCTCATAGCTCTTTATACCACCCTCAATCAGATTGGAAAATTGAGGTTGTTAATAAATGTTTGGAAGGATATCTACATTGTTTCACTTTAGAGAACCAATCTCAATGGGTAGATTGGTTACCACTAGTAGAATGGTGGTATACCACTTCTTTTCATTGCTCATAAAAAATGTCTCCATTTTTGGAACTATATGGATATCATCCTCCTTCCATCACATCATCATTGAAGGTGTCACCAAGATTTCAGGCAGTAGAGTGCCACTTACTTCATCAACAATAGGTGCTTTTAGGACTCAAGGAGAATTTAGCCACGGCATAAAATCTTGAATGAAGCAGCAGGCGAACCAACATTGTAGCAAAATAAGTTTTGAAGTTGAGGATTGGTTCATATTAAGATTGCAACTTTATAAGAAAATATTATTGAAGCAACAAAAAAGAATAATAAGTTGTCTCCAAGGTATGATGTCCCATACCAAATCATACAAAAGATTGGTAGTGTTACCTACAAGCTAGAGTTGTCACCAACAACAAAGATACATCCATTTTTTTTTGTTTCTTGTTTGAAGAAGGTAATTGGGCATAATATTCCAACTCAAACAGTACTACCAAAGCTTGATGAGGAAGGAAGAATAATTTTGGAACCAAAGTGCATTCATCAAACACACATGAAGAAGATGAGGAATAAAACTCTCACTGAGTATCTCATCCAATGGATGAATTTACTAGTTGAAGATGCCACATGGGAAGATGAGGAGTTCATTCAAAAGAATCCACATTTGATTAGCATTCAGTACAATGCTTCTTTGAAGAGGGGGGCATGCTGCACCCTTAATATTGGTGTACACCAGGTTATGAATAGTCAGATTATGGCTATCTTAAACTCCTAATTAAGTTGTATTATCATTATTATATTGCTATTTAGTTGATTAGGTTAGCCTTGGGCTTATATAGGGTTATCTAAGTTGTCTTGGGTGATATCCTAGGCATAAATAGGTATATATAGGAGGTAGTGAGTCTTATTTCATTATCATATTGTGAATTGTGTTCTCATTGGAGATATTAGGAGGTTTCCCCCTTGAAGTGGCTTGTTATTCTCAGTTATTATTCAATATTTGTAACATATTTTCTATCATATTCTTCTATCGTGCAAGTTATTTCATTACAAATTATATGGTTAAATTTAGGGCTATGTTGTAGTGTCTCAAGTAAGCCTTGAAATTAGGTTGGAGGAGGTTGATATTGGGAGGAAATTACACATTTTTTATCATATGAATTAGAAAAGGTAAAACCTCCTCTTTACTTTTGGACACAATCATTGCAAAGGCATTATGAATAGATAATTCTTTTGAAGAAATAAGATTTGATCATGTATCAAGAGGAAAGTATATTTGAAGATTAATTAGGAAACTAACCCAAGCATGAATTCTAAATCTAAGAATCAAACAATCTCTCGGCTATGTTTGATGATTTTCAAGGAACCAAAGGCATTATTAATAAATCATTTACGAGGGAAAACTACTCTCATAGCCTAATAAGGAGCCATACTAATAGTATTTATTTCATTAGGTGGTAATAGTTGTAGGATGATCCTATGAGTAGAGAGTGACATTAGAGTATAAAAGTGAAATATCTATCAAATGCAATTGTGTTATCCATATACCATTTTTTGTTATTTTCAAAACATCTTGATCAAACCTTATAGTTTAAAGTTAATTATAGAAGCCATGCCAAGTTTTCTAAATAATAAATCTAAACAATAGTACTAGAAGGTTAGCAATACACATGGAGGTGTGAGGCAAAAGTATTCAAAAATATGCTTTAACTCATAATATAATCATACTACTAAAAGAATAATGAGTCATAGCCCAATCTTTTAAGTAATATAATCAATTTTAAGATTTTAAAAATATTTTTGACCACATTTTATCACTCCATCTTCATATACCTATCCAACCTTCTATTACTAATTATATTTATTATTATAATAGAAAGCAGATTTTATCAAGATATGGAATGCATTACAAAATTCCATCCCATGAATATTTCATTTCAACCTACACTATAGAAAATGGGTATGCCAAATCTTCTTGAAATGGAAAATGGTGAGTGGAGCCCAATCCAACTTTTATTTCTATGGAAGGTTGGTAGTCTCAATCCAGGTCAATAAATCAAGTTTGTTTTCACCACTCCAGCCCATCTTTTGTTGGCTAAGCAAAGGGAGCAGGTGGATTTTGATGTTAATTGTGAGCAGATAAGGAGAGAACAAAACTAGTTAAGCAACTAAGAAAGCCAATGGCCCATCTACCCGTCTCATCAATATATATATATTTGTTTATATATTTACTTATTGTCGGTGATGTATAGAAAACTCCGTGATACAATGACGTCACACTCAGCTTAGGGTTTGTGAAACTTGTCTTTTAAACCGCACAAATTGACTTTGCTAAAACTTTTTGTCTTTTTTACGCTTTATTTAAAAATATATATTATATGTTTGGGTCAATTTTTGACACCTGCCGCATTTTTCAAGTGGGACACATAGGGTAGCATTTAGACCAAAATGACCTTTTCGTCTTACTTTTTGTTTTTCTATCTTTTTCAAAACTTAAAAAAATGTTTTGCTAAACATCATGCAAATCATATGATTTTGACAAGTTGATTTTTTTCTCAAATAGAAAAAATGCTTAAAGTCATGTGGACAACCTTTCTTTCCATTTTCATCATGTTTTATGACTATTTAAAAAGGTGATAATGTGGTCAAAACCCTTGTTTATTTTTCAATTTTGACACTATTGTCGTTTTTTAATTTTCTTGGAAGCATAAAAATGCTTTTTTAACAGTTTTTTGTAATGGTGGGTGGAAATTTTTGCCCTAATAAACACTAGTTTTTGCATCGAAATGATACAAAGGTATGGAATGTGTGACTTTTACTGGGAAATGATCACTTTGGACTCAAATCTTAAATTTGATAGATAAATTTATGGAGTATGATTGTTCATAGAGATATTTATAGATTTTGATGCAGGAGCATATTTGGACTTCATGGAAAATTACCAATAGTGCTTGTATGGCTTATTTCAGTTGTTTGTCTATAAGTTTGTAGCAGTAGTTTGTGATAGAGAGAGTTTATTTTACCATCTGAATTTGTAAATATGTTATTTTTGGTTGATGATAGGTTTATGTGGTATTGAGTTTTGTGTCATCTTATGATCAACAAAGATCATCTGGAAAAGTTGTGGATGCTATATATTATAGGTTTTGGATTAAAATAACATATGCAAAGACAAAAATAAAAGTAGAGTGATACTATGAGATGGAGATTGTAATTAGAGAATAAAGAGCATGATATGGAGTGCACTATTGGGGGATAATAATGCATTTTAGTGGAGGTTATTAGAGTAGTGTGTAATTTTGAAGTTATGTTATATTGGAATTTATGTTTGAATTCTTAAAGTGTTGTGAAATGACTGCAATGTGGAATGTAAGATTGCCCATTGTAACAAAGTGAGAATTTGTAATCATGGTGATAATCATGTGAGATTGTGTAAATAAGTTGTTTTTTACTATGAGAGTTCTCTATGTTATGTTCTTTTATGTTAGGCTTCATGGTTAGATAATCCTCCGGAGTGAAGTGGATCATAAGAATATTTTTAGCATGTTGATGTGGGTGTAAGTGCACTTGGCCAATGCATTTTTTTCTAAATAAGTTTCATAAATGAGGAGTGGAGAGTTCTCATGTAAATTAAGGTTTAAGTAAAATAAGATGAAGTGTTCCATTTTATTCTCATTTTTTACAACAATTAAATATGGTTTTCCAAGTTGACACAATCCACAAGAGGGTTGTAAATATAAGCATTGACTATGAGGTAGTCTATAAGGGCTAGTTATAGACATATCATTGAAACAAAGGATATTTTTATTTAGTCGAGATGTGATTAAAGAGAGTGTGAGGTGTTATAAATGTTGCTAGTAGAATGGAGATGTATGAAATATTGAAATCTATGTACAAAACTAGAGGGGTGCATTTCAGTAAGAACAAAAGAGGAACCCAAATCCTAGGGCCAAGAAGAGTGATGAGGTATACAAGGCATATCCTTTAAAATATAGTGGATATTATTAGATGGGGAAATAATAAAACTAAAATAGTTATGATCAAGCAACAACCACTCTGCTAAAGATCAAAGCTAAAATCCAAAATCTAAAGCAATCAAGCACAAATGAAAAGGAAGAAATCAAATGTATATCAAATGAAATAGCAACCCCCTCATCAAACTTGATTCATCAAGTCCTTGCCTCTCCTCAAATCTTCTTTTGTAAACTTGCCCTCAGCTTCAAAGTATTCAAGCACCTACAATTGGCAGTGATAAAGTAGCATGAATGTTGGAGAATGTGGTTGTAAGATAAAAATGATGGAGAAAGCCTTCTTTTATAGAAGACCAATTTGAATAGACGACCAAGATTGATCTTCTAGAAAGATGCCAAGATCAACAGTGGAGGATTCATGCACCACAAAGTAGTGGGCCAGGGATAACTACAAATGGATGGTCAAGATCAAGGGAGGACCAAAGGGAATCAATAGACTAGATTCAAAAAGAGAAATTGAAGGGAAGGTAGTGGAGGAATTAAATAAATTATTTAATTCATGAGAAGAGCAGCTTTGACCATTTTAAATTTTTTCCAAAAGGTAAGAATAAATAATCTTTTTAGAGTATTTATTTATGGAGAGAGGAGAAATGAATATTTAATTTTAAAAGTTATTATGAAACTATTTAAATTGAATATAGAGACAAATGAATAAAGACAAATTAAATAATTAATTCAAATTAATTATTTAATAGAGGAAAGGTGGTAAGAGGGAGTTAAGTAATTTTAATAATTATTTAACTATAGAAGAGCAAAAGGATAAATGAATAGATAAATAATTAAGAATAATTATTTAACTATAGATGAGTAAAGGAAATAAAAAAATTAAATAAATGATAATTCATTTAATAATGGAAGGAAAAGGTGTTAGCGATGCAATTAGATAAATACTTAATTTATTTAATTGATCAAACGAGAATAAAGACCAAGAAATGAACTAATTAAATAATTAAAAAATATTTAATTGATAGAGGAATGTGAACAAAGACCATAATTAAATAATTAAAATTATTTAATTATGCAAGGAGGAAGACCAAGATGATGGAAAAATGATGCTCACAGACTGACATTTTTTAGTCTCTAAATTAGGCCCCTCTTTGACATAATATGATTTTGAGCATTGTGTCAAAGAATAAAATTTAGACCATGCCTTAGTGTGCCTCAAAGAAGGCGAGATAGACCCATGCCTCCTCAAAAAAAAAATCAATTTTTTTTCAAATTTGAGAAATTATTCTGAAAAGCCATTTTGATGCACTGGTAGGAGAATAATTTAGCTTATATGGGTCGTTAGGATGATTGCAAAAAGGAAATGCGAGAGTGTGAAGAAGGTGGATGTTAGTACGAAGAAGATGAATATCAGTGTTGAATTAGTGAAAATGACAAGGGATGAACATTTGTCCTTAGTAGATGTCATCTTGCATGTTTATCATCATAGACATCAAAATTGTAGCAAATGGAGCATAAACACCATAGTATGACATAGACCAAGGTATGCAATGTTACCACTTGCAAAAGACAAATAGTGAAAAAGGAAAGCCAAAAGAAAAGGAATGCCATGACAAACCATGAGCAAAAATCAAAAGAAAAGAGACCATGATCCATCATCACCCCTCTAAATCCTTCACGAGACATCCTCGAGGTAGCTAGTAACATGACTAAAGACAAATAAAAAAGATAAGACTAACTAGACCAAAAAAGTCAATAACCATTTGGATCAATTGCTAGAGTTTATTTGATGATAAGATTGATGAGGTTGATTGACTGATTAATTGATGAGTTTGATTAATAGGTTGACCAGATTGACCAAAATATTGATTGATAAAATTGATCGATTGATCGATTGTCTGACTGGATAGATTAATTGACTAGATTGATTGAATGACCAAGATTGATTAAATGAACAAAGTGAGTGACCAATATGACCAGTTGACAAGGTTAATTGATTACTTGACCAATTTGACTGATTGATAGTTTTGACCAACTGACAAGATTAATTGACCATTGTTGTGTATGCTTGATTTCAGGAAAGACATATCCTATATAAGGAAAAATTAATTGATTGATTGATTGATTGATTTGATTGAATGACCAAGATTGATTGACCAATGTTGATTATGCCTAGTTTCAAGGACTCATTTTATTTAGGGAAAATGATAAGATTGACCAAGTTGACCGATGTCCTAATTTAAGAAGGATGCATCCTAAATAGGACAAGATAATAAGACCAATGACCTAACAAGCATTGATGATTAGACAATTGATTGATTTGGATTGAAGATAAGAGCTGGATAGTTGATTTTTTTATTCAAGAATTTTTTTAGATGCTTGATTGCTTGAAGACAAGAGACATGAATAGGATCAACAAACCCTAAAGGATTGACCTAGGGCCTTAGGGGCTCATCAGTTGATGGCCTTGCCTACATTATACACATAGAGACGTCATAGTTTGACTAATGCTGACCAAAATTGATATGACTCAACAAAACCCTAAGGGATAGACCTAATGCTTCGAGGACTCATCAAAAGATGGCCTTGCCTATGTAGCAATGTGCAAAGACAATGTAGTTTAACTGAACTTGGACTGACATAGACACGAACTTATAATCAAACTCTTTTTTTGGAATTTTGACGTTTTATGATTTTTTGGATTTTGATGTTTTATGAGTTTCTTTTTATTTTTGATGGTTTTATGATTTTTTTTGGATTTTGATGGTTTTAAGAGTTGATACCACATTTAGGGTCTCATGAAGATGTAAGTCAAGGAAATTCCCCTAGTTAGGTAGAAGACCAACTTATTATTCATGAGGGGATCGATGGATGCAAAGGATGGTCATGAAGGGTGAAAGGCTTTAAATGTGAATGGTTCGCAGGCCATGGGAAGGATGACAAAGCTTTATTATGGATAGATGATATGTGTGAATGGATGGTCAAAGGGCAGAAAGGCAGATAGAGTGATAGTAGATGGAGGAGCATAAAATGACTACACATGGCACCTATTTGCTAGGTTTTCACCATGGTACTTATCTAAAGCACCACCAAAGTGGTTTTCACTTTTGGGTGAATTATTTTTCTTTATTATTTTTTTGATTTTTTTTGATTTTTTTGTCATCACCAAGATTCCTATTTGCCAATTTTTCATCAAGGTGACTATTTTATTTTATTTTTTTGTATTTTTTGATTTTTTCAAATGGATACTTTGAAGGATAAGTATAATATTTTTAAAGATGCATGTTGTTTATGGGCTCAGGTAGTGGTTCATCTTCAGGAGTAGAAAATTGGTAAGCCTTGGATCCATATGATGTTGTGATGATGTAGGGACCCAACCAATTGGGTTCATATCTAGATGACCATGCTGGACGAAAGGATTTGATTTGAATGAAGGGTGTGAATGATGGATATAGATGATGTCTAATGTGGAAAATAAAAGGAACTAAGGTATGATTCCTAACATGCACACTATGTGGGCCATCAGGCTTCACATGAAAAGAAGTTTGGGAAACCAGTAAGTTACAACATGTGAAGGGGTTTGTTAGGATTAGAAAATACACTATTTTGTTTCAAAATCCACCTTCCACCAAAACACTTCATTGCCTAACCTACCATATTGTAGCCTTACCCTTTAAAATTTTCCATATATCCACCATCCTAAAAAATTCACATTCACCATTCTCCCACATAAGAGTTGAGTCACGTCACCAGAACAATACCACACCTATGTGACCCACTTCAAAGTCCCCTTGAAAGAATGATGGAGTAGCATTGTATGAATATTATTGAAGTAAGATTATTTTGTCGAGGAGAGTCACCTTTGTGTGTCTTTGATGATCATACTAAATCCTCATCGAGGATACCTTGGCATATCGGAAGACCATATTTTGGGTCTCTTGATACAAAAATAAGCTACTAAGGGGCATACAATATTTTGATTAATTTTGCAAGACTTTTGGTAAAGATATACCTTATTAATTAGGAAATAGAAAAAAATCTCTCGAACATAATTCATCAATATATCAAAGTGAAAAAAAAAAGATTGAGTACACAGGAAGTGTTGGATAAAACATAGAATATTAGGATAAGTAAGTTACAAGTCCCTTTGATATCACACAAGTGATGAGACCCA
Source organism: Sequoia sempervirens (assembly GCA_007258455.2). Lineage (NCBI taxonomy): Eukaryota > Viridiplantae > Streptophyta > Pinopsida > Cupressales > Cupressaceae > Sequoia > Sequoia sempervirens. Next base: position 364,368,316 of record VDFB02000008.1, read on the forward strand.
TCGAAGGAAAAGCTTAACATTAGTGGAACAAAGGGATTTGTCTCTTTGATAAGGAAATAATTTATTGACATAAAAAAAAAAAAAACTGATGAGAGGAAATCGAACAAAGCATGGAAGATCATAGTAAGATGATTATTGGTCCTATCAACAACTAGAAAAGGAAAAGAACATATAAGGGAGAAAGATCCATATCAAGAAGAGCCAAACACCATTCCATCCAATAACCTTGAAATAAAAAGTAAACAATGAAGCTATGAACTCCATCTAAGGGAAATATACACATCAAAAGAATAAGAACACTACTCCCTTCAATGGAACTATAACATTAGGTGTGAAAAAATTATAATCACATTAGAGTGATAAGGGGGTATCGAAGGAATTTTTTACAACCAATATCTTGAAAAGACATGGGGATATTGGTGTGAGGCCACATTAGGTCCCTTCGAAATACAAAAAGATACAGCATTAAAGAGGCTATCTAGGAAAAAGAGAAGATATTGGTGAAACTCAAAATTGATCATCCCAATGAAGCAAACATGTTGACATGATAGTGACATGACAAAGGGACATTTTTGTAGCATTGATAAAAGATAAATGGGTGACATTAAAAATAATTAATTACTCACTCAAATGTCATAAAATTTCCATAAATGAACTAAAGCTGGGAACATTGAAAATCAAGCTTTCAATGCATTTGGAAATCACCAAGTGAGAGAAAATGAAGTGGTGAGATATAGTAGGTGATGACATAGCTCTGATCAAGGAAAGCATTCTCCAAGTAAGTACCCAGAAGCCTAAGGCTGAAGTTTTAAAGTATATGCAAGTTAGTTTAGGTTATTCAATCTCGGAGGTAGGGTGTTTATTAGGAATTTATATAATGGCATCCACCTATGAGAAGCCTAAAAAAAGATAGAAAAGTTAGCATAAAGGAATTTAAACCAATATTTGATTGACAATTGTCCTAGCTTTGGCCCAAGATCTAGAAGGCATGCTCAATTGAACCCCCAAGTCAAACAATTATAGGATAAAAACAAGTTTGTGGAGATACTTGGACCCTGACTAGGGGATATGACCTATTCATATACCACTTCAAGAAAATGCATAGACATAAGCCAATATCCAATCTATGGTGGTTTAATTTAGGGAAACTAATAATACCTAATGTTTTTGTTAATGTTGAACTGGAAAAAATTCTTGCTAATAAGTACAACCCTCGAACTTGCATGATCAAGTTGCTTGATGGAAGTCAGTTCCTCCCTATCACAAAGAATAACATTTCTAGAGTGTTTTAGCTCAACATAGCTATTGATACGAAGTTAAGAATTAGAGACCTCTTGAACAAGTTTCATAACTTGAGTACTAGTTATAAGAGGTGGAGGCTACCATTACATAGGCCCTGAGAAGAGGGAAATAGACTTAGAGTATTTTCAAGGGAGAGAAACCTTCCATATTTAGTAAATCTATTTGAAGAATATTACTAGTACACTTACTATTATGTCTGATAGTTGCTTGGCGCAGATGTCCCCATGTTCATTGAGATTGAACCAATGGCTTTAATGACTGATATATCGAGGGAGGATGCCCAACCTTTAGACTATGCTGAGTATCTAGCCGATTTACTTCACAATGACATTATTGGCATTAAAAATAAGAATGAAGTTTTTCGGTTCAGACATTACTCATTATTCATGCATCTTCTTTTATATGAAGGTCAAATCATGGGAATGTGGGATGAGTGCTTGAGAATAAGGGATTTGGATGATGATGGTAACATCAAACCTATGTAGATGTGGATCACCATTTGGGACAGCTGGTGTGTGAGGTCACATTGTTTGTATTTTGAAGAGTACTTTTTCAAACTGTTGTATAAAATGTTGGGTCACCAATTTTATTACAATTTATCACTTGAAGTACAAAGATTTAACACCCAAGGATAATCATACAAGAGGTAGGGTAAATCACAACTAGGGTGATTGGTACACTTATGTTGACTGCACAAAAATAAAAGTTAATGGATTTGAAGAAACACCTTTTTTATTGCCAGCAACATGTCTACACATAATTGCATACTTGGAGATTGTCAGGAAATTAGTCTACTCTAATTTTATGCACCTCAAGAGTCACAATAAACAATCATTAATGATTGGAACACTATTATTTGGATATTTTACCATAGTTTTTGGGAAGGGCTATGAACTGATTGACAAAAAATTAGAGCATTATAGTTTTCCCAGGGGAAACACAAGGGATAAATTTGATCCTGAACACTTTATCAATAATGTTAAAACAAGTAAAAAATTGGGAGGATATTTGCATGTGTTCTTTGAGGGAGATGATATAATAAGGAATATTGATGAACACCATGTTGCTAGGAGTTATACAATAGAGAGATGACAACATAAGCTTGGAGGGTAGGTAACAATTCCTCCTAATTAGGTGAACTATTGGACATTGAGGATCTAATGAAAAGATTAGACACCCTCATTACACATGAACCAAAATTAACCAGCGATGTTCCCCCTTGGATATTCACACAGATAAAAAATGAAGGTATTGGAGGAACCCAGGCTGAAAATGAAGCTCCACTATGCCAACTCTCCCCCTAGCCTACACCCCGCATTAGTTTTTCTATTGATACACCCACTAAAGAAAAAGGAGGTGAGAGTGAAGGAGATGAAGTGCAGATAACTAAACCTATGATTGAGTGTTATGATCCTCTAGAAAAAATAAGTTTGATTTCATTAGTCCCTAAATGATCATTCAACTGATGTAAGATATAATTCTAATAATAAATTTTTCTTAGGTATGTGTAGGATCATCATGGGAAAAATAGGCCCTTAAGTGGCAAAAAATTTAGAAAAATCAGAGTTAGGCAACTTGACGTAAAAATTTGAATAAGTTATCTATATTATTTCAAAAATATGTAAGAATAGAATCTGTAGAAAATTTAATGTAGTTTCTAAACTACTAGGTATATTTAAAAAAAAAACAAAAATCTATTTAGTGAAAATTTGAAATTTCAATGTAGTACTACTTAAATTTTAGGGAAAAAATAAGAAGTAGGTGTCTGTCTGACCACCCTAACCACAATAAAATGATAATATTTTTTTATAATATTTTAGATATAAGTAGAGGACTCATGTCCCGATGTTATGCATATTTTTTTGTAATTTTTTTCCAAGTTACAAATTTTAAAAAATATAAAAACTTGTATGTCTGACCACCTTAACTTGTTCAAAACTTCATGAAAAATTCAATTTTTATTGTTTTAATACTATAATATGTGAAGCATAGAATGTGACATATATTTCAAATTCAAAAAATGTGATACCGTTTGAAAGCTATAGATGTTTTTCAATTAGCCTATCAATTAGGACTTTAGTCATAATTCAAATAGAAAATGAATAATAATAATTTATTAAATTCAAAGTAAAGAATAATTTATATTGGTTGAAAGCTAAGAATCTCCTTTAAAAACCCTTTTCTTTTCATAAATTTTGGGTAAAAAAAAGTCGTCAGCCACAAACCCTACACATACCCATCATATCGCCACATTTTGGCCTATCATGGTCCTGCACATACCCTCTTCAATAATGAATTTACCAAAACCTCTAAATTTAAAACATTCATATATGAATATAGTGGCAAGAATATCAGAGAACTCAAAGATGTTACACCTGAGAAAGAGGTAGAGGCTCTAAAGAGACTTCAAGAAGTAGATAGAGAACTGGAAGATATCGCCCCGAAGAGAGGAAGATCACTATTAGAGGAAGCAGGGGTCATGTTACTTCATGGTTGGGATATGAGTTAAACTATTGTATTTGATAGCTTCAAAAGGAACCAAGGTAAAATAAATAGTTGAACGTAGAGGGAGTGGTGGACAAAGTGTACACTAGATTAGTGTATGGCCCAAACCAATTAGCTCTATTGATGTGGGTCTTGTATCCCCCTAAAAAAAAGCCTTTCATTATTAATGATCCTAACAAGGGATTTGGTCACTTACTTGTGCAAAGAGTTGAGGATATTGATCCTATGGAAAACGTAGACTTAAATATCAATGTGACCAAATTTACCAAAGCCCAAATTGAAAGATTAGTGAAGAATAATCAGATGTGCATGAATGAGAATAAAAGTTGAGGTAGGAGGTCGCCAACTATAAAGATAAATTGACATCTTTCTCAAATGCATACTCTCCATGGTTAGAAGGGGATAAGTAGCTAATAGAAGCCATGGCTAAGACTAATTACTCGAAGCTTAAAGTTGAGAAATTCCAAAAGAAAAGTGATAAATTGGAAACCAAAATGAAGGCCATCAAGTATGAAATAGTTTTAGAGCTGATAAGAAAAACATTTGAGAAAATGATTAGGAAGGCTAACAAAGTTTGGGAAATCCATAACAGAACACACACTTCCTATCAGGGACACAAATGATTATGCCTTAGAATGATGGAAAATAAAGATGAATTGATAACTAAAGAAAATATTGATCTACTAGTTTTTAAATTTTATTATGAGTTAATGGAAATGCATGAAAAATATCGCACTGTGTTAACTCAAGAACTCAGCGATTTCGATCAACCATTGGACATGGCTATTCCCAATTTCTTTGATGAAGGAAAGCTAAAAGAACAAAGCATTTTGAAAGATGAAATCACCTAGTATTTACCCATGGCCCTCGACAAGGTGAATGATGAAGCAATGCTAATAGAAAACACCCATGTGTATTTAGGATAGATATTCGCCTTAGAGATTTTCAATGAAGGACATGATCAACAATGTAGATACTTGTGTCAGCTAGAATTATATTGAGCATCTCTCCATAATTGATATGTTTATTTCTTGAATGATATAAGGGTCGAATTCACCTAGTATCAAGTCCATTATGATGAAGAGAGGGTCTTGAAAAGATCTTAGGTGATCACAAATGCCTCATGAAGTATAAAAAATTATAGTGTACTATGAGTGTTACAAACTACATTACATCCTTGATTAATTTCCATGTGTTAAAAGTTTTTAGTTATGTGAACAAGATACAAATGAAGAGATATGTATTTTTGTAAATGACATGAAGCTTTAGTGTGCTTCCCATATATAGGGGAAACCAAGGCCTAATTTATATCATCAAATAGCAATAGGATAGATTATCAGTAGAAACATAATTTTTGATAAATATATAAAAGGCTTCTAATGTGTATCGATTCATCTTTTGAAGTGACATAATGGAAGAGAAATTTTGAATTCGGTGATCCAATTTTTGGTGTTCAATTGTTCTGTTAGTATTGATTCCTATATGTTATTTGGATGTCTCTAGAGTGGTCTATCTAAGTTATTCAAATTAAGTATACCAATATATATTTAACTTCTAAAGACAAATATTTTGCACTTGCGGAATTTCGTTGATTGGTTTCTATGAGAAGAGAATTAAATTCCTTTCGAGAGATCATATTTAATAGGTTCCTACCTAGGATTAAAGTCCTCTTAAATTTATTTTCTTAATTGGTTTTCTTCACATAAGAATTAAAATCCTTTGAAACTTCATAGTAACTTAGGAAGATATCACTAGGATTTGTATGAAGAGCCCAAACAATTGACAAACTTGCATGTTTATACAAGGTATAAACATCCAAAAGTTTTGAATAGTTAGAGTTAAGCTAAGAAACAAGATCCACGTATCTTACACCTCTTGACTCCATTTACCCAATAGGATTAGGCACTAGTCACATTCATTTCAAGAAATACATTATATAAACCTTGTTCTTACATTCAAATCTCAAAAAATTTATAGTAGGATTAGTTTTCAGCCTTGCATCTATTTGACTTCTACATTCCATTGTGGATAGATTTCCCAAGTTAGAGATTACACACATAAATTATAAATCTACTCCATCATTTGGGTACACTCATGTAGGTCTAACAGATCCTAAAGTGCAGGGGGTTCTCAACCATATTAATTAGCCCTGTTCATTAGCCAAAAATGTTACCAAAGAGCTTGGCATCATCTTAAGGTTTACAACCTACATTTTTGAGACCTAACAAATTGGTGACTCTACTAGGGAATAACTTGAGAAAATCCAGTAGTAGGTCATCTTTCCTTATAGAGTCATTAACATTTTCAAATAAGATTCTCAAACTAGAAATTCACATTTGTGTAATTACACCTCCATAATACTTAAGGAGACTCTGCTGGGATAAACCAATAACAATTTCATCCAGACCTTAATATCAAAACCTATCTCATTTTCCTACTTTTGAAAAGCTAGGTGGTAACTCTACCAAGTCTTTGAGATCAGTGTATGACTAATAAACTAAACATTAGAATATAAATATTGGATCTTAGGTGCTAAAGGATCACAATATCACCCAAAATGGATGGTAGAAGGTCTCTACATAAAGGAAGTCCAAAGAAAAGTGATGGTAAGTGGACAAACAAAATGGGGCCACCTCCATCAAAGGTTACTACTAGTAGAGATGGAACAACATCAAGTCAACCAAAGGTTTCATAAGTTAATAATTCACAATGATAGAGGATATCCACCAATGGACCATAGTATTTTCTAGGTTGGGACTGATCCTCAAAAGGTGAATGAATTTGAAGCACAATTGGAACCATAAAGTATATGAATCCAATAGGAATATGACCATAGAATGTCTCTTCAACATGGTGAAGAAAAGCAATATGAACCAATAGAACAAATGGTGTCTAGAAAAACTTATGAAAATCCATAAAAGGACACACATATCATTGAGCAAATACTGTAATATATACAAGCAATTCAAGAACAAACCATGTTGGCTAGACTAAGGGAAGAAGAACAATGAGAAATACAATTATTGTAAGAGGTAGAATCTAAAAATACACTAAGTAACTTGAAATATATACCACCCCACAAGTAGGGTGGGCATACTAGCACAAGTAGCTTAGAAGGGTCACAACAGAATATAGGTGTTCCAAAGGTCCCAAGAACACCTTACAATACAACATGGAATCCAAATAGCATAAATTATGTACAACAAAATGTCCCACCACAAAATTCACAACCATAAAATGTCAATACCATTTCCCAACCCATGATCAATACTCATCCACCTCCTAGCCAACAATATATCCCACCCCACCAGCATCATGTACCTCAACCAAATGTGCAAGGAAACATGTACCACCACCAGAATATCCAACAAAATGTACCCCACCATCAATATAAGCAAGGATCTCAATACTAGCCTAACCAACCTAACCAAAACCCCTATTTACAAGGACCTCCAAATATAAATAGATATAGACAACTAGACTTATCCAAACACCCGGTATGTCTATATCAAATTGGAAGTGACTTAAGAAATGAAATCCCATAATTTTTTGGAATTAATTCCATCACAACAGAGGATCATATAAGGAATTTTGATTCATTTATAGATGTCTACGATGTAGAATATGAGGAAATCTGCATGAGGTTATTCATGATGTCTTTGGTTGAAGATGCTAGGGATTGGTTTAAGAACTTTCCTGATGCTTTAATGGGCTCCCCGGTAGACTTCAAGGATCAATTTAGGGAAAAATATGGAAGCCATTATGCCCCAAAAATTTCCATACATGAATTAACAGGAATTTAAAAACACCATAACAAATCAATCATTGAATTTAGCCAAAGGTTTTAGAAGGTATGCAACACAATTTCCCCTAGATCAAAACCAACATATTATATGGCCTTGGCCATTGACTTAAGAGATTTTTACCCCAAGATTGGGTATGAACTTAGGAACATATTTCCTAACACCCTTGCAAATGCAGAGAAGGAAGCTATCAACATTGAAAATAATAGGAAACTTGTAAGGATGATTAGAAAAAGGGATACTATTAAAATCCCCCAAAACTCCAACAACTAACAGTAGAGACATGACAACCACTATAGAAATGGAAGGCCTAGACTATATGACATGCCATATAATACTAATTGGAAAGATGAGAAACCAATGGATAATAATCACAGATAGAATTTTAATAAGGATACCCTAGACCCTTTGAAGAAATATGGAGCACATGTGGTAGAAAGTAGTCCATGGTGTTTATTATACAGTTTTCCACATGCACCAAAATATTGTATAGTTTCTCAATCCTTGAAGGAAGATGAATGGTCTTATGATCAAGAGAGGACTGATCATACCATAAACATGTTAGGGTTAAGACCTCACCAAGTTGATGAAGAATACTCATCTTCCGAAGAAGGGTTTGAATATGATGTCAGTAACCAAAAATACAATGTTAACATGGGACAATAGGAAATATTCTTTGATCAAGAGGATGAAGAAGAAGAGACCACCTATGCATCTAACACCACACCATAGGTCAAGTTAAGGACACTGACTAAGGAAGAGAAAAGGGCCCTTACATTAGCTATTGTGGAAAAGGCTAGAAGTGGTGGCTACAACTTGAGGAACAAACCCACAGATGTAGATCAGGGAACACCTAGATTTTTTTTCATACAAGAAAAAAAGCATAAAGAAAATTCCTCTAATGATCAAAAGAAAGGTGAGAGAGAAAAGAATCATAAAAATATTCCAAAGTAAATATCAAAGACCTAGAACAGGTGAAGATAGGAGGCAATGCTAAGATGCAAACTAAAGAGAAGAGTGCCACAAAGATAGAAAAAATTGAACAATCAGTGATCATTTCTTCATTCAACATAACACAAGTAGTGTCTCAGATCAAGATGTCTATACCATTACTGGAGATGATGAGAGTTGATGAGTATAGGGATACTGCTATTAAATTAATCTCTAACATGTCTAGTAAGCAATAGGACTAAAATAAAGATAAAAGCAATAAAATAAACAATGTTGAACAAGAAGCCACAAAAATGCTAGAAATGTACCTTGGTGATACTTTGACAAAGAACCCATCTCAAATAGATCCATTCTACACCACACTACTAATTAGCAACACACTAGTAAAAAATTGTATGATCGATTCGGGAGCAGTAATCAATATCATGCCTATGGCTATCATTAAAGAACTAGGCCTATGGGTGGACACTACTTATGAAAAATCTTATGCGATGGACAGTAGGTTTGTCCCAATGGTCAAAGTTATTTGGGATGTAAAGTTGAAGTTGGTAGTATACCCTAAGGAAACATACATAACTCATATCACTGTGGTGGATACTCCTTATTATGGCATGGTATCTAGGCAGTGGACTACTATAGTAGGTGGAAATGTCCAACTAGACCTATCATATGCAACCATACCAATAAATGGGAGAGAGTTCAAGCTATACATGGAACCTAGATTATAACATGTTATAAAGAATTTTGATCCCAACCAAATGAATTATTTCTATGATGTGGATCTTAGAAATTTCATAATTAAAAATTCACAACTTGAATTGAAAAATACAAAATCGATCAATGGCGAAGGTCAAATTGATAATAATGGTGTATGATAGATGTATTTTGATGAGGCATGTAGCAAAGGTAGAAATGGAGTAGGAATAGTAATCATTTCTCCCTTTGGTAGAACATTCAAGTATTCATTCCTTTTAACCTTTGAGTGCATCAATAACATAGGTAAATATGAAGCATTGTTGTTAGGCTTGAAAATTGCTACAAGACATGGAATTAAGTTGTTGACAATCTATGGAGACTCTGAGTTGATTGTCTCTCAGGGAATAGAGATAAATATTAATCAAAGAACAAAAGGATTAAACAATATAGAAATGCAGTTTGGGACACCATTGAACTATTTGATGCATTCTCAATAGACTAGATAGAAATATACAAGAACATAATGGTAGATTTCTTGGAAAATATGGCTTTGAAAAGAGATGACATTACACATGTAGGGATAACATACGTAGAATTTAAAACAAGGCTTGCAATCCCAGATAACATCTATAATTGGTAGGTGTTCAATGATGATGAAGACTTAATCAAGTTCCTTAATAGTAAGATTAGTATGAGCCTTGAGAAATTGACTTCAATGCCTTTGTTATAGAGATAGATGGAAAATAAACTATTTTCAAACAAGAAGTAGTACAAGTTAAGACGAATAAGATTCCAAAGGGCCTTGTAGCATTGGAGAGGGTGTTTGATGGACATGAAAGCATCAATCTGAAACCCACACCTATCAAGCATGAGGACATTGAAGAGATTAATATTGGATCTAAAATGGCTCCCAAAAGGGTATATATTGGCAAGAAAATCAGCGCTAGGGTTATGGAAATGCTTATAGCTCTACTTAGAAAATACAAACGTGTTTTCACTTGGTCATATGATGACCTCAAGGCATATAGAGAAGACCTCTTTCATTATGAAATTTCATTAAAACCTTATGCTACACCATTTAGACAAAACCAGTGACCCATAAACCCTACATTAGCACCAAAAATGTAGGAGGAACTTATGAAGCTGAGAGATGGAGGAATTATCAAACCAATTAGACAATCCTTTTGGGTATCAAATTTGGTACCTGTAAGAAAGAAAAATGGGGATATAAGGTTGTGTGTAGATTTTAGGAATTTGAATACGGCATCAATGAAAGATAACTACCCCCTTCCAAACATGGAGGCTATGCTACAAAGAGTTAGAGGCTATGAGTTATTATCTATGATGGATGGCTTCTCAGGATATAACTAGGTGAAGTTCAAGGAGTCAGAGTAATATAAAACTGCTTTCACCATGCCTTGGGGGATGTATGTTTATGTAAGAATTCCCTTTGCTATCACCAATGTTGGAGCAACATTTCAAAGGGCTATGGATGCCACCTTTTCCAACTTGATTAATGCTATAATTTTGGTATATCAAGATGAACTAATAGGATACTCCAATAAGTCAAAAGATCATTGTGCACATTTAGAGAAAATTTTCATCAAAGCACTAGAATATGGCATCTCTCTAAACCTGAAGAAGTGTCATTTTTCTATCACAAAAGGTAAACTATTAGGGAATATTGTCTCAAAGGATGGAGTATGAATTGATCTAGAATAGGTGGAAGCTATTGACAAGATCCTCATCCCAAAGACTGTAAAAGTCATCCAATCTTTCTTTGGGTAGATTAACTTTGTTAGGTGATTTATCTCAAACTTAGCAGAGATTGTAAAGCCAATTTAAAGAATGCTAAAGAACGGTGAAAGAATTGATTGGTCAAAAGAATCCAATGATTATTTTGTGTCAATCAAAAGAGCTATCAAGGAAGCACCTATACTAAATTCACCAGACTATGACAAACCATTTCAGATATTCTCATTTGCTTCATATCATATTGTGGTCGTTGTAATGTTACAAAAGAATGACGGATGATATGAGCAACCTATCTCATTCTTTAGCAAATCACTTCAAGGGAAAATTTTGAAATATGAAATCACTGAGAAGCAAGAATACACTTTGGTGAAAGTTTTCAAGGCATTCAGACGTTACTTGGTAGGGGAAGAAGTGATTGCATATGTACCAAAAACTGTAGTAAAGAATGATTTTTCATAGACAAAGGAAACTAGAAGGAGATGTCAATAGATAAATCAAATTCAGGAGTTTAACATTAACATTCAAATTACTAAGTTGGTAAGGGGACAGGGGCTAGCAAAAATAATGACTGAATCCAATTTTCAAGCAACACACATTTGCAATGTGGAAAAAGAAGAAAATTGGGTGTCAAGTATCGAGCATACATAGTGGTACACCAACATAGCATACTATCTAAAGAATATGGAGTGTCTTGAATGCATAAATGACAATCAAAGAAGGACCTTAAAACTTCATGCAAGAAAATATGTCTTCATGAATGGAGATTTATACAAGAAAATAGGGATGGTGTATTATAGTTGTGCTTGGATGAAACACAACCAAAACATATTCTAAAATAAATGCATGAGGGAGTATGTGGAGGGCACTATTCAACAAATACTATTGCACACAAGGTGTTAAGAGCATGCTATTATTAGACCAGGGTTTTCAATGATTCTTATAATTATGTAAGAGAGTTTGAAGAATGCTATAAATTCTTTGGCAAGATGAAGTATCAAGGGGAATTACCATTAATACCTATGTTGGTTGAGGCCCCATTCCATCAATGGAAAATTGATTTTATAGGTGAGATTGTAGACAAATCCAGTGGTGGGAATAGGTGGATCTTAGTAGCCATTTATTACATTACAAAGTGGATAGAGGTTGTACCAACAAAGTAGGTTACCAGTATGGTTGTGATAAACTTACTAGAAAATATTATCACTAGATTTGGAGTCCCTATGAGGATGATAACAGAAAATGACATGTGTTTTAGATTAGATGAATTTAAAAGGTTTTTTGAATCATATGCTATGATGATCTCACATGCCTCACCATATCACTCCCAAGCAAATGGAAAAGAAAAATCTAGAAATAAGAGTGTCATAGAGATAATTAAGAGAATGTTGGACAATAATAAAAAGGCATGGGATTCTAAGTTAAGATTGGTAGTTTGGGCAGACAAGATCATAACAAAGAAAGCTATTGGGCAGCCCCCCTTTGAACTAGTGTATGGAATCCAATCTAGGATGCCCATGTAAAATCTCCTACTAATCTATAAATTCATGTTACAAGAAGATATGGAAATTATTGAACCTATGGAAGACAGAATGGAGCAATTAACAGAGTTGGCTGAGATCAAAAATTTAGCACAATAACACAATCGAAAAATGCAGTCACAGATGAAATACTTATTTGATAAAAGGACAAAGGATAGGAATTTTGAGATAGATGATATGGTCCTTATGTGGAATGCAAGAAGTTGAGAAAAGGGAAAACATGGGAAATTCAAAGCCTTATGGCTAGGACCATTTTTTATCACTGAAAAATGTGGTGAAGAATCATACTATCTACAAAATACGACAAGAGAAAGTCAATAATTTCTAGTGCATGGACAATTCTTGAAGCATTTATTTTATTGAAAAATATCATTCCATGCATAGTAGTTGTAGAATCCCCTTTTCTTTTCCTTCTCCTTCATTTTTCCACCATCACCCCATGGTCTACATCCCAAAGAATTATTTTGGATTCTTGCAATTACCTCACAATCATTCATCCCCAATCAAAGCCATTGTTAGGACTAGAAAAATCCACCATTTTTTTTGTTTTTCAAAATCTATCTTCCACCAAAATAGTTGATCACCTAACCTACCATATTGTAGCCTTACCCTTTAAAATTTTCCATATATCCATTATCCTAACAAAATTACATTCACCATTCTCCCAGATAAGATTTGATTCATGTCACCACAATAATACTACATCTATGTGACCCACTTCAATGTCCCCTCGAAAGAATGAAATAGTAGCATTGTATGAATATTATCGAAGTAAGATAATTTCATCAAGGAAAGTCACCTTTGTGTCTCTTTGATGATCATAATAAAGTCTCATCAAGGATACCTTGGCATATTGGAAGACCATATTTTGGGTCTATTTGATACAAAAAATAAGCTACTAATGGGTATAAAATATTTTGATTAATTTGGAACAACCTTCAAAAAAGATATAACTTATTAATCAATAAACAAAAAAACATCTCTTAGACATAATTCATCAATATATTGAAGTGAAAACATAAGATTGAGTACACATGAAGTATCCAAAAAAACACTAAATATCGGGATAAGTAAGTTAGAAGTCCCTTCGATATGAAACAAGTGACAAAACCCATTGAAGGAAAAGCTTCACATCAGTGGAACAAAAGGTTGTCTCTTCCATAAGGAAATACCTTTTTGACATAAAAAAATGAAAAACTGATGAGAGGAAATCAAACAAAAGCATGAAAGATCAGAGTAAGATGATTATTGGTCCCATTGACAACTAGAAAAGGAAAATAACATATTGGGGAGAAAGATCCATATTGATAAGAATAAAACACCATTCCATCCAATAACCCTAAAATAAGTAAGCAACAAAGCTATAAAATCCATCTAAGAGAAATATGTACATATCAATAGAATAAGAACACTGGTCCTGTCAATGGAACTATAACATTAGGTTTGAAAAAATTATAATCAAATTAGAGTGATAAGGGGGCATCAAAGGAATTTTTTACAACCAAGATATCAAAAATACATGGGGATATTGGTATAAGGTCACATTAGGTCCCTTCAAAATACAAAAAGATACACCAGCAAAAAGGCTATCGGGGAAAATAAAAGATATCAGTGAAACTCAAAATTGGTCATCCCAATGAAGAAAACATGTTGACAGGGTAGTGGCATGACAAAGGAATATTTTGTTGAAATTGATCAAAGATCAATGACTAACATTCAAAATAATTAATTGCTCACTTGAATGACATTAAATTGGCATAAATGAACCAGAGCTGAGAACACTGAAAATCAAGTTTTTCAGCGCACTTGGAAATCACCGACCACTAGAAAATGAAGTGGTGAGATATAACAGGTGATGACACGGCTCTGACTAGGGAAAGCATTCTTCAAGTAAGTACCCAAAATATTAAGGCTGTAGTTTTAAAGTATATGCAAGTTGTTCAAGTTATTGAAGATCGTTGGCAGGGTTTTTATTGTGAATTTATATAATGGTGTCCACCTCTAAGAACCCTAAAAACAAAAGAAAAAAGTTTGAGGAAAGGAATTTAAACCAAGACTTGATTGACTAGTGTCTTGTCTCTAGCCAAAGATCTAGAAGACATGCTCAATTGAAACCCCAGGTCAAACAATTAGAAGATAAACACAAGTTTATGGGAGATACCTAAACCCCGACTAGGGAATATGACCTATTCATATACCACTTCAAGAAAATGCATAGAAATAAGCCAGTATCCAATCCATGGTGGTTTAAATTAGGGAAAATAATAGTACCTAATGTGTAACTTGTTAATGTTGAACTAGTAAAAATTCTTGCTAATACTTTACAACCCTTGAACTCACATGATTGAGTTTCCTGATGGAAGTTAGTTCCTCCTTGTCACAAAGAATTATATTTCTACAGTGTTTCAGTTCAACACCGCTCTTGATATGAAGTTAAGAATTAGATACCTCTTGAATAAGTTTCATAACTTGAGTATTAGTTATAAGAGGTGGAGGCTGACAAGTCCAGTTTATGACTCAATTTTGATAGAATTTTATTGTCTATTTGTCATATTTTTTATAGACTTTTATGATTGGATGTTGATCTTTTTACGATATTTCCCCAAAACCATAGACATTGGGCATAAGCTGATTTCTACAATCTTTAATGACATTGACATGCTATATGAACTATTTGTGTTGATTTTACATGTGGATTAATGAATGCTACTTTAAGATAGTTGTAGATATGCAGTTCTTGTACATAATAATATTTTTTTGCAGATATAATTAGCACCCTACAAAATTAAAGAAGATTCTGCCAACTGGTCATCTACCATAATGGTAAACAAGATGGTCATTCAAAGGTCAACAAATGGAAGACTCTCGATAGCAGGAGATTCCTTAATCAAATCAAATTTGTAATCACCTTTTAAATGGTCTTAATTGTCTATTGAGTGAATATAGGCATTACTATTGTGTGAAATCTGCATTGAGGCAAGCATGTCTTACCAGATTACACACATGCATAACCGCCCCTCCACATTTTATGCTTTCCCTAAAATGACATCCTCCAAATTTGTTGGAGTTAATCGCCTTGCTAGGTGATTAGTTAGTAGCTTTTCTCCTTATAAATAAGACTCAGATGCTCCTTCAAAAGAGGTTGCTTAAACTGATGATGTACTTGCATTCTTAGTTTTTCAGTAATACAATCATGATGCTCTATTGTACTTGATTTTTCTAATGAATAAAATGATTCTATAAGCTCATGCATCTAATTTTACATTTTTCTTAAGAGATTCCATCCTTTAGCTTAGTTGTTACTTTTTGTTCAATAGTTAGTTAAAAATCCGGCATTGATTGTTCTTGCAGCCACTAGTATTCCATTATGTGACTATTCCTGTAGCCAAAGAAGACATAGTAGTTCCCTGTTTGTTTGTTCTGATTTTCATTTCTATCATTCATTTCAACTTAGTATAGTTGTTGGTTGATGCTCAACACTTATGTTATTTCTTTCCAAGTAATTTACCTTCAACATTATGTTTTTCTTAGTTATAGAATGAATATGGCTACTTTAGATCCTTAGTGCACAAACTATGCTAACCCATTTCAAGTTCACATCCTTGGGTTGACAAGTTAAATGCACCTTCATGATGATTGAAATAGGTATTTAGATCATATGTCCAATCTTTGAATCACAACTGTAAGGACTTAGTTGTTAGATCATTGTAGGAGGCCAAAATTTTTGGTGCCATTGCCAGGGATGGTGTCAAATGAGGGAGTTCTTTGGATTCATTTATAGTTTTCTTGCTGTAGTATTTTTGAAAGTCTAATCCTAGTATACCCCTCATTTAGGAAAGTAATGATCCACCATTCTTTTTCCAATTCTCTATGTGAGTTGGCTGATAGTGAGTTGATATTTTATGCATAGAGGAAGGAGGAGAGATGCTCAAAGAATATTCCTTCCTAATAACTCCTATCCATTCTAGCTAGATGAGCATTTGAATCTACAAACAGAGGAAGAAGAAGAAGAGCCAAATCCCTTTGCTGATGCATTTCCTGATCTAACCAGTTCTGATATTTCCCCTGAAGACCAAAATCAGCTTGAAAACCCTTTTGCTTTGGAACTACATCAAGCAAGCATGGGTAATGCAAATAGAAATAGACCTAACCAACCAGCTTTTCCTTTCCCCTTTTCCTATCAGAATGAAGTTGAAAACCTCAAAAATATCCCTGCTTCAACCCTTCCTAAGTTTTATGAACTTGTCATAGAAGATCTTGATACTTTCTTGTTCAAGTTTGACATACTCTACAAGATTTATGACTATACCACCGAAGCCCATAGGCTTAAGCTATTTCCTACCACCTTGAAAGAGGTTGCATTAAGATGGTTCATGAGCCTAGACAAAAATACTATGGAGACTTGGGAGGAAATGAAGACAAATTTCCTTGAGAAATACAAGGAATATTGCAGGGGAAGTGACACAAGAGGAGATGACATTTTCAAGATGAAACAAAAGGAAGATGAGAGCCTAGAGGATTACATTGCAAGGTTTTTGTTTTGTCTGCAGAAATCTCCACACCATACACTTAATGAAGAATAAAAAAATTTGTTTTTTTCTAAGAGGAATTAATGACAGCTGCATTGATGACTTGGACTTGATGGGAGGAGGAAATATCACCCAAGGTCCTTGGGAGGACATCAAGAAGATATATCAGAACTATTCTAGGGTGGCTTCAAAGAAAGGGAGAGCTTACCAATCCTCTATGGGTTAGTCATCTACTAATGGAGTTTCAAGAATGGAGATTACTCACTTGTTGGCATATTTTAAGCAAGACATTATAAACAATCTAGCTACTCAGTTAGCTACACTTCAGGCCGAAAAGAAACAAGAGGAGGCAGAGGTAACATTGGCAGAGTATTGCACCCATTGTAGACAAAAGAAGTACTGCAGATGTAGGATGATAGCTAATATTGAAAGCAAGCAGATTCCACCTAAGTTCAAGCCAATCTAGGGTGATGACCAAGTCTATTACATTGCAGAAAGGAGGCCATGGACTCCATGACAAGGTATGCTACTAGATCCACTCTCTTTTGTTGGGCCATATTTCAATCCCTATTCATCTGGTAACCAATAGCAACCCCCATATCCATCCAATTATGGAGGATATCCAACACAACCTTGGAGTAACCCTTCAATTGCCTAGAATAATCACCAAAACTCTCCACCTTAGTAGCAACAACCTCAGGGGAAGTGGCAATAGTTTCAAGGGAATTGGAAGCCACCCCCAAGAAATTGGCAGAAAACATCACAATGGAAGGGAGGACAACAATGGCCAAACTAGCCAAATAGTTGCATGCATCCACCTTCTCATCCCCAACAACTTTATATAATGCCTCCTCCTGCTAGCTCAAGTTCAAATGCACCTAAACCTATGCAGCTGCCAGCTTATCCCACACCCAATCCAAATAACAAACCATAGCAGTAACCAATATACTCTGCTGATCCAAATCAATTCCCTGCATATGTTGTGAGTGTAAGTGACATCCACTTACATTCATGAACTAATTTTCTAACTCCTTCCACATCCATTATCACTAAGCTTCTTGTGGAAGAAGAAGAGCCTCTAAATTCCCCCATTCAGCCTAGTACACGTAAGAATCCTAAACCAGTCCTAATCAAGAAGACTGCACAAAAACCCCCATTTCCTCGAAGGTCAAAAATTGTGAAAGAAAAGGAGGACACAAATTTTGACATTTTAGATCAGTTGAAGCATATATGTGTCCAGATACCTCTATTTTAGGCCATCAAATATGTTCCAATCTATGGTAAGAGAATTAAGGAAGCATGCCTTAAGAAGCTAGGTAGGAAGAAGAAAGACCTCACTACGGTTCATGTGCTAGGATAGCTAGCTAACATCATGCTTGGGGGAGTGCTTGTTCCCAAATATAATGATCTAGGGGAGTCCTATGGTAGGAGTTGTCATAAATGAGATCTAGATAAAGAATGCTCTGATTTACTTGGGAGCAACAATAAATGTAATGATTAAGGATATCTTGCAACAACTAAAAATTGCAAGTATGAGACCTACTCCTACTATCTTGTAGCTTGATGATAGTTCAACTGTTAAACTTGATGGTGTAGTAGAGGACCTTGTGGCAACTCTGGACTCATGGGAGTACCCAACATATTTCATGAGTCTTTCTCCTAAAGCTACACTAGGTGCGTGCCCTATCATTCTTGGATGGCCATGGTTAGCAACAAAATATGCATATATTGGATGCAGGACAAGAGATATGACTACTTCTGATGGAAAGAGCACTAAAATGCTTGTTCTCTACCCTCCAGCTCAACCATCCCATGACCTGGAAAATCCTGTATGGCCACATGTTGGTGAAGAGGCTAAGGAAGTTAATTATGTGGCACTACTAATGATGTTAGGTAGAAGCTCTTTCATACAACTTCAAGAGGAAGATGAAGTATTGTCTAACATAATTCAGAATCATTGTGAAGTGGAGGAAGCATCATCCTCTGATTCTACTGCTCCAGTCAAGACACTTCCACTTGCTCTTCCTGCAACCCTCTTCTTGTAGTATAACTTCCTATAGCAATAGGTATGTCTCATAAATCTCTGCCACATGAACCTAGGGTACCAAGCATTAGTGAAACAACTATGGTAGAGATAACTACACAAGTGCAAATGACAGAAGAAAAATATCAGCACATCAACAACAAATTGAGTGAAGAACAACAGTTGTTATTAAAAAACTTACTAAGGACCCGCCAACATGCATTTGCATGGGACTATCATGATATGAAGGGATTGGAATCTAATATTTACACTCATATGATTTACATTAGAGATGATTGTACACCAGTGAGGTAGCCACACAAAATAATTAACCCTATATTAAGAGAATTGTAAAAGGAGAACTACAAAAATTACTAGATGTAGGATTTATCTACCCCATCTCAAATATCTAGTGGGTGTATCCATTAGTAATTATACCCAAAAAGGAAGGGAAGTGGTGAGTTTTCATTGATTATAGTGAACTCAATGCTACCACAAAAAAAAAACCATTTTCCCTTACCTTTCATAGATCAAGTTTTAGATTCACTTGCAGGAAAGCAGTACTTTTCTTTTCTAGATGGATTTAGTGGCTATAACCATATCCAAATTGCACCAAAGGAATAAGAAAATACTACCTTTACCTATCCATGGCTGACCTATGCCTACTCAGTACTTCCATTTGGCTTATGCAATGCACCTGCAACTTTTCAGAGGGCAATCATTAGCATATTTTCAGATATTTCTCATGATTGCATAGAAATTTATATGGATCATTTTACCACCTATGGTGTTGATTTCAATGAAGCATTGGAAAATATCAGGAGAGTCCTACAAAGATGTGAAGACCACAATCTATCTCCAAACAGTAAAAAGTGCTTCATGATGATGCAGGAAGGTGTAGTCCTTGGCCACTACATCTCTCACAAAGGAATTCAAGTAGATCCTGCAAAGATTGAGGTGATAACTAATTTTCCTATACCTACAAAAACAAATATGTTAGGAGTTTCTTGGGCCATGCAGGCTACTATAGGAATTTCATCAAGGATTTCAACAAAATAGTAGCACCATTGTATACTCTTCTCACTAAAGATGTTGAGTTTTAGTGGATTGAAGACTATGACAAGGAATTTTCTGATTTGAAGGTAGCTTTGACTCATGCTCCTATGCTCAAAGGTCCTAATTGGGAGCTTCCTTTCCAAATCCATACAAATGCATTAGACTACACCATAGGAGCATTCTTAGGGAAGAAAGAAGGAGCTATTGAAAATGCTATTTATTTTGTCAGCAAAAACATGCAAAGAGATGAATTTAACTATACAGTGAAAGAAAAGGAAATTTGGGTAGTAATCTATGCCCTAAACAAATTTAGACACTACATAACAGGCTATCAAATCTTTGTGCACATAGATCATGCAGCCATTAGGTATCTCATGAATAAACCTCTAATCTTCAGTAGGCTAGTAAGATGGTTGTTGTTGATGTAGGAGTTTGACATAACCATTATAGATAAAATGGGAAAGGCCAATGTTGTTGTGGACTTTCTTTCACGACTAACTATATCATAGGATAATTAGGTCATAGATGACTCTTTCCTTGATGAGCACTTATTGTCAATCAGTGCGCAAACACCCTGGTATGCTAACATAGCTAACTATTTGGTCACATAGAGAGGTCCTCCTCACTTCTCTCTAAAAGAGAGAAGAGTGCTCATTGAAAAATCATTTTCTTTTTTATGGATTGCAATATAGTGGACTAGACCATGTCATGAGGAGATGTGTGAGGGAAGATGATACATATGATATTTTGCATGCATGCCATAACAAACCATGTGGAAGAAATTTTGCAACCAAGAGGACAACTATGAAAATTCTGAATATAGGATATTACTTGCCAACACTCCACAAGGATGCAAGGAGATATACAAGAAAGTGTGATAGATGCCAAAGGATGGGTAGGCCAACCAATTATGATGAGATTCCCCTTTACCCTTAGGTAGTAATCACTCCATTTGACAAGTGGGTATTAGACTTTGTAGGACCCATTGATCCTCCATCCAATGGTAAGTCTTATATCTTAGTATGTACTGATTATGTAACTAAGTGGGTAGAAGTTAAGGCCATGAAGCATTTAAGAGATAACAAGGTTGTTGAATTTCTTTATGAGGAAATTTTCACAAGGTATGGAGTTCCAAGAGAGGTAGTGACTGACCAAGGGGCTCAATTCACATCAACCCTTGTTGCAACACTGGGAAATGAGTACAACATAAAGCACAGGAAGTCCACTCCTTATCACCTCAAGCCAATGGCCAAGTTGAGGTGACTATCAAGGAAATTGAAGCAATTCTGACCAAAACAGTGGCTATTCATAAGAATGATTGGGAAAACAAGTTGCTAGAAGTTGTGTAGACCTATAGGACAACCTGGAAAATAACTATAGGCTTCACACCATTTGAGTTGCTTTATGTAAAGACTTCTATGATTCCAATTGAATTTGAGCATAAAAATCTTAGGTCTACAATGGACTTGGGGATGGAATTCTCTAAAGGACAAAGAGATAGAATCATGCAGGTAAATGCATCTAATGAAATGAGGAAGGAAGACTTGCATCATACAAAGGTAGTGTAGAATCATAGAATCAAGTCTTATGAAAAATTCATTAAGGACAAGAAATTCCAACCAAGAGATTGGGCCCTGCTCTATGACTCAAGGTATCTGGATAATGTAGAAAAATTGTAGACAAGGTGGCAAGGACCATGTGAGGTTGTTGAAGTATTCCCCAATGGTGTTGTTTAGTTCACTACTATTGACCCAGTAAAATTTAAGCTGCTTGTCAATGGTCATTAGCTCATATTGTATCACAAGCCAACTACCAAGGAGGAATTCATATAAGAATTCACTTAGCATGCAACACCCAAACTTCCTACAACTAAAGGAAGTGGACCTAGTGTCCCTCCTGGCTAATTAAGGTATGCAACTTGTCATAATAAAGAATTCCACTCCTGTGGGGGTCCACTTCTTCACCCATCCACCCATCTATCTACACCTTTCTCTCTTCCATCATGCCTCCATATTTTCACTTCATTCCATCATCACTTCACTCCATTCAACTCCAATTTCATTAATTTCTCAACTAACCTCTCAAAAGGTGACTGGTACTTTATCCATAATATTTGTAGTAGATCTTGCAAGAATCATGGTACGTGCACATCAAGTTGTTATCTATTAATTGTCTTTTAGTACATTCATTTAATTGTTGTAAATTGATATAGATGTTCTCCATAGCATGTCAGTATTCCCTGCTTTATCAAATTTTCATAACTCTCACACATGTGAGGACATATGCTCAAATTTAGGTTGGGGGGGAAGTGTGAATGTTATGTCCACGTGTCTATCCATGTTGCCTCATGCCAACAAGCTTAAATTGAGTCAGTTCGAATTCAGAGTGAGATGACAGCTCACATGTGTGAAGTGATATCAACTACTACTATTGTTCATGATCATAAGCCTTCATTGATTACTCCTTTATTTCCTTTATTACTCTTGTCATAATATTAAGGCAAAAAGGTAAAATTTAGACAACACTGACGTTTGATATTTAGCAACCTTGCAGGACGGAGTTTAGATTTTAGATGAAGATTGTAGGAAGAGAAACTTTGTAGAGAGATTGTTTGATTACAGACAACTGAACAATGGGAGGTGGGTTAATCAGGAATGAACCCACGGTTCATGACCTATTACTGTAGAATGCACCTTCATAGGTTCAATTTAAAAACTGTAGTTGGTTAGATCATTTTTTGAAGCTTAATGGTTTTGATGAAGATGTTGCATTGGAATTTTCCTAGACATTGTCTGAAGGAAAGGCCATGGTTAAAGGGTTTGAAGTATTGGCTACTAAAGAAAGAATTGCAAAATTTACAGGGTTTCCTATCGACGGTGAAAATTACCCTACTTCTAGAGATGCCAGGTCAGCTAGGGCTGAATTTACAGAACTTGGTGACTCTCCATTGAGTGTGGAAAAACAAGGTGCAAAAAGAACCTCTCTATTCAAGCCATGGAAGCAAGTAGTTTTTCATGTTGTGAAGTTCATTACCTGTGAAGGTCGACAGTCAAATCTACACTCTGTACACTTTAATCTTTTGAATCATATGAGGCACAGGAGAAAAATGAATATGCCAAATATGCTATACCACTTTCTCTCAATCATGGCAGTTGAGACCCAAAAAGGAAGGGATAATTCTATTTCCCACCATTGTCTAATCAAATTGTTAGTTGATAAGTCTCTACATGATGTGTCTGACATGACTTGGGAAGAATTATTAAAAATTGATCAAATTAGATGAGAAAATTTGTGACCTAGGGTTTTTCCTCAACCTCATAGGGTTAGTAGAAGATGGAGCATGATTGAAGCTACTCTTGGTGCCTCAACTTCTGGTGTGGACCCTAGTGCAAACCGTCTTGCAACTGAACAAACCATAGAGATTAGCTCTTTTGAGGCAAAGCATTAAGACAAAGAAGGTTCCTCTTTAGATTCTAATGATGATGTTACTCTTGGCAGCTTATTGAGAACTAGGGCACAAAAGAAAGAGGAAAAAATAAAGAAAGGAAAAGCTAAAAAGAAAACTACAGGAAAGAAAGTGCCAAGCTCTAAGAAACAAAAGGTTAACATTATTGATCCTATAGTCGAAGAAGAACATGAGAGCCTTCTTAGGAAATCAAGACCAATTGGTCCAGCCTTTGGTGTGTCTCCACAGGGAAGCCCTAGGACTAGAGAAACATCACAAGAGGATATAGAGGCCCTAATGGGGTAGGTAAATGTCTAGGAAAATGACATATTTGAGGAAGCAACAAATTTAACATTGGCAGACCTTGCTACCATCGTTGAACAAGTTGAAAGTCAAGAGTTTGAGGAAAATCAAGAGCTCCTATAGAAAGAGCAGAAGCAAGAGTTCCTATAGCAAGAGCAAGAGCTAGAACAAGAGGCCTTGCAGCGAGAACTGGGAGAACAATCAACACCCTTGCAGCTTCTTAGAACTGTAAAAATATGATGTTTTACATATGTTTTCACTCATAATTTCTTGATTTGGTCCTACCGTGTGCATATTTCACCCATATTTTTCCCATATAGCCCCTTTCAATCCATCGAGTCATGCATATTTGCTAACATTTGTTTGCTACAGGCTTATTGGCATGACAATAACAAGGTCTCCCCAATCCATTTTTTTGATAAAACATATGTGTTACCTAATAGCAAGATGTTTCTACTGTCATGGCAATTGGATTTCATCTACTAGTAGTTATCGGCATTACAATTTCTTTGTTTGGGCGACTGAGGAGGAACCTATTGGCAGGAGTTTGGTCATCGGGATAGTGTTATAAGGAAGTTGATATGTCTTACTAATTTTCTCATGCAGATCTATTTCGACCAGCGTCATAGTATTCGGCATTGTGTCTTGACAAAGTCTTCTTATCTTGTTGACCGATGGTGGAGTGATTGACATATTGGTATAAGTTGGGGCTATCACCATGAGGTCTCAGCAAGTGACCTTCGGTCTTGCCGACACCTCATTTGTTTTTTGCTTCAGCCAAACATAGGGTCTTCGGTGAAGGGTCATGGCGAAGTGTACATGTCTCACCGACGGAGCATAAAGGTTCTTTTCAAATGGCTTTTGGTGTGAGAATTGCATTCTCTTGGCGAACATGAATGATCTCGGGGCTTTCGGTAAAACAAGGATCATTCTATATGAGGTCTCCCCAATATCAGATGGTCACATCAAAGTATTTTGGACTGATGGTGCATCGGTGAGAAAGCCAATAAGTCACAGTGACACACAAGATTAGTAATGGGCTTTCAGTATGACTTGATGAACTCTGTGGGACTTCTCGCTGATTTTGAGTTGTCTTGGCGAAAGAAAATGAAGGATATGTTTCGGCATGAGTATGCTTGTGTCATGGTGACATACATGATAGATGAATATTTTTGGTGAAACTTAATGTGGTCTACATGGTTTCTCCCCAAGAGCGATAGGTCACAATGATGTACAGAGAACACGGGACGACTGACTAATGATTGAATTTCCTTTGGCATACTTTCTAGATATCTCAGCTACTGTTCAATTGGCAATTAGTAAAAGATTCAAACACTGTGGCCGACATGTATATGTTTGATAACCATTGCAGGCTGACATGGGATTTCAATTTGTGTTATTTTCCTAATGTTGGTGTATAAATATGCACCCTAATTGTAATTGAAAGAGGGAGTTTTTTTTAGAATCTGACAGTAGGTAGATTAGGAAGGGACACAGTAGAATAAAGTTCTCATTCCAGAGACTATGTTGCATGTTTTCAAATGTTGATTTCAATAAAATTTAGCTGGTGTGGCAGTTTATTTTTGGTATCAATTATATGTTGAGTTTATTGAAAAGTATTGCTAAGTTGTCTCCAAGTTGATTCTTTCTGGTTGTTTAAATTGATATAGCAAGTTTATTTTCAGTTTATCAGTGCACATTTGTTGTATCTGTGTGGTTAATTAACTAGTTCTCTCAAGAAGAGATTAAATCATTTTAGTTGATCACAGTAATCAGGGAGATTCATCTGGATTATTAAAGTAGAGCTTAGTAGTCACAATCCTGCATGTTTATACAAGTTATAAATAGATTATATGCCAACAATTTTATTTTCTACCAGAATAAGTTTCCCATTTCTATTTCATTGACTCCGCATACCCAATAAGGCACTGGTCTTTGCATTTCATCATTTGATTCATTCATTTTCTTTACATCTGTTAATTGAGCACTTTAGGATTTAGATTAGAAAATTACTTTTTCTATTTCTATCAAGTTTGGTTTCATTTGTTCACTTCCATCTACCATTGTGGACAGATAATTGTGCAAGAAAGATAATCATAAGTTATGTTTGCTTCATTCAGATAGGTACACCCGCCTAGGTTTAGCAACACCTAAATAGTAGAAGGTTAAGTTCTCTTAACCTTGTTTGTTACCCTAAAGCGTATCAGGAGATTGGCAGCCTCTTGAGGCATTCAACCTGCGTTTTTGAGAGCTAACATAGCTGGAATTAGTTGAACATTCAAAATTCCTACAGCTAGTGCTACAGGAAGAGCAAGCATTTGTGCCAGGAAAAATTCTAGTAGGAATACATAGGCCCTTTTATTTTTCAATGTACATGGTAGCTATGAATTTATGGAAAGATATGCAAAGAAGGGAAGAAGAATGGAAGGAGGAGAAACACAGGCTGAAGAAAGAAATTCAAAAGAGAGATTAGGAGATTGAAGAGAAGGATGCAAAAAATTCTACCTTAAAGAAGAAGGTGGAAAATATGACAGCCTTAGTACCTCAGATATTAGAATGCACGAATCCTCCAAGGGTCTATGCCTTGTATCTGAAGGAGCAGTATCCTTCTTTTAAACTAGAAAGGATTGTTTCAAGTTTGAATCTTTCTATTGAGACTCTTGTATTTTTCAATGCTTATCAGATTGCTCCTCCTAAAATGAAGAATTTGTTGTGTGAATTTTACTTACATAATTATGTCGTGACCCAAGACCATGATTGGAATCCACTGTTGTATGTTGGGGGTGTCCAATTAAGGTCATTCATGTGTTGGATACAAAATGAGATTAGTTGGTGAAAATAATTTAGGACCTATAAGAAAATTGAATCCCACACTCCCTTGTGCATCAGGGCTAAATCTAGAAATCCAGGGAGCATTTTCATGGATTGGCATATAATTCTTTATAGAACAAGCTATGGTGATATGATCCTATCTGAGAGAGAGGAAGTTTATAAGGAATATGAAGAGGTAGAAAAAACCAAAGGAGAATTTGTGATGGGATACCTATCACAAAGGTGGAACAACCTAATTGATGTGTTCAAACAAGCTGAGCCTCACTTTATGTAGAACTATATTGCGACACTTACAAGAGTTGATAGATATATACAGATTGGAAGGGAAAAGAAACAATTTTGGCTCCCACTAACTTTTCAGCCACCTATCCTATTGTGGCATGTGCCAAATTTTAGGTTTTACCATTATGATATAGTTGCAGAAAGACAGAGATGGAGCAGATTGGAAAAACAACAAGGGTTCTATTAGGACTATAATTTAGAAATTGCAAAAAATAATGTAGGACAACTGGAAGTTGCAAACTTTAGGGCATTAACAAAGCAAAGGAACAACCCTCCTTCTTCTGCTAGAGGACCAACAAAATCTTAGGTTGGGGGGAGTGATGAGTCTAGTTTATGACTCAATTTGGATAGAAGTTTATTGTCTATTTTTCATAGTTGTCATAGACTTTGATGATTAGATGTTGATCTTTGTATGATATTTCCCCAAAAAAATAGACATTATGCATAAGCTTATTTCTACAATCTTTAATGACATTTACATGCTATATGAACTATCTATGTTGATTTTACATGTGGATTAATGAATGCTACTTTAAGATAGTTGCAAATATGAAATTGTTGTGATACTAATATTGTTTTACAGATATAATTAGCAGCCTACAGAATTAAAGAAGATTCTGCTAGCTAGTCATTTTCCATAACGGTCAACAAGGTGGTCATTCAAAGGTCAATGAAGAAAAGAATCTTGATGGTGGGAGATTCCTCATTCAAATCAAAGTTGTAACTTCCTTGTAAATGGTCTTAATTATCTGTTGAGAAAATATAGGCATTACTATTGTGCTAAATCTGCATTGAGGCAAGCATGTCTGACTAAATTTCGTGCATGCATAACCGCCCCTCCACTTTTTATGCTTTCCCTAAAATGGCATCCTCCTAATCTGTTAGAGTCGATCACCTTGCTAGATGATTAGTTAGTCTCTTTTCTCCCTATAAATAAGACTCGAATGCTCCTTCAAAAAAGGTTGCTCAATTTGATGATGTACTTGCATTCTTAGTTTTTTAGTAATATAGTCATGATGCTCTATTGTACTTCTATTTTCCAATGAATACACTGAATCTATAAGTTTGTGCATATGAGTTTACATTTTTCTTAAGGGATACTCATCCAAGGGGTCAACTTGGTGAGCATTACATTCTTTAGCTTAGTTGTTACTTTCTGTTCAGTAGTTAATAAAAATTTGGCACTGACTATTCCTGCAGCCACTAGAATTCCATTCTATGACTATTCCTGCAACCAAAGCAAACAAAGTAGTTTATTGTTTGTTTGCTTAGATTTTCATTTCTATCATGAATTTCAGTTTAGTATAGTTGTTTTTTGATGCTCAACACTTATGTTATTTCTTTCCAAGCAATTTACCTTCAGCATTATGTTTTTCTTAGTTGTAGAATGAATATGGCTACTTTGGATCCTTAGTGCACAAACTGTGTTGACCCATTTCAAGTTCACATCCCTAGGTTGAAAATTTAAATGTACCTTCATGATGATTGAAATAGCTATTTAGATCAGATGTCTAATATTTGAATCACAGTTGTAAGGGATTAATTGTTAGATCATTGTAGGAGGCCAATAGAGGCTACCATTGCATAAGCCTTGAGAAGAGGGAAATAGAATTAGATTATTTTCAAGGGAGGAAAACCCTCCATATTTAGTAAATCTGTTTGAAGAATACTACTAGTACACTTAATATTTTGTCTGCTAGTTACTTGGTGTAGATGACCCAATGTTCATGGAGATTGCACCAATGGTCTTAACAACTGATATATAGAGCCAAGATACCCGAGCTTTAGACTATGTTGAGTATCTTGCTGAGGAACTTCATAATGACCTTATTTCCATCAAAAATAAGAATGAAGGTTTTTCGTTCAAACATTACTCATTGTTCATGCATCTTCTTTTATATGAAGGTCAAATCTTGGGAATGCGGGATGAGTGCTTGAGAATAAGGGATTTGGATGATGATGGTAACATCATACTTGTGTAGATTTGGACCACCATCTAGGACAATTGGTGTTTGAGGTTGTATTACTTGTATTTTAAAGAATACTTTTTCAAACTCTTGTATAAAATGTTGGGTCACCCAAGTGATTACAATTTATCACCTAAAGTACAAATATTTTTAAGACCCAAGGATAATGATACAACAGGTAGGGTAAATCACAATTGGGGTGATTGGTATGCTTCTGCTGATTGCACAAAAATAAGAGTTTATGGATTTCAAGGATCACCATTTTTATTTCCAACAACATGTCCAGACAGAATTGCATACTTGGAGATTGTAAGGCAGTTAGCCCACTCTAATTTTATGCATCTCAAGAATCACAATAAACAATCATTAATGATTGGAACACTATGCTTTGGAGATTTTACCATATTTTTTGAGAAGGGCTACAAATTGATTGACAAAAAGTTAAAGCATTACAATTTTCCTAGAGGAAACACAAGGGAAAAGTTTGATACTTAACACTTTATTAATAATGTTAAAACAAGTAAAAAATTGGGAGGATATTTGGGCATTCTCTTTGAGGGAGATGATCTAATCAGGAATAATGATGAACACCATGCTACTAGAAGAAGGAGCCTATATGATAGAGTGATTCCAATGGAAGCTTGGAGGGTAGGTAACAATCCCTCCTATAGAGGTGCACTACTAGACATTGAGCATCCAATGAAAAGACTAGACACCCTCATTGCACATGAACTAGATTTGACCATGGATGTTCCTCCTTGGATATTCACACAGATGAGAAATGAAATTATTGGGGGAACCCATGCTAAAAATGAAGCTCCACTATGTAAACTCTCCCTGCAACCTACACCGCGGATTAGTTTTTCTATTGATACATCTGCTGAAGAATAATGAGGAGGTGTGAGTGAAGGAGAGGAAGTGTAGATAACTAAACCTATGATTGGGAGTTATGATCTTCCAATAGAAAGAAGTGTGATTTCATTAGAGTCCCTAGATCATCCTTCAACTGATGTAAGATATAATGCCAAAAATAATTTTTTCTCTGATAATAAATTTATCAAAACCTCTAAATTTAAAACATTCATCTTGAATATAATGGTAAGACTATCAGAGAATAACTCAAAGATGTTACACTCAAGAAAGAGGCAGAGGCCCTAAAGAGACTTCAAGAAGTAGATAGATACCTAGAAGATATCACCTTGGATAGAGGAAGAGCACTATTAGAGGAAGCAGGGGTCATGTTACTTCCTGGTTGGGATATGAGTTCAACTATTGTGTTTGATAGCTTCAGAAAGAACCAAGATAAAAATATAAAGTTGAGCATAGAGGGAGTGGAAAAAGTGTACACTAGATTAGGGTATGACCTAGAAAAATCAGCTCTATTGATGTGGGCCTTGTATCCCCCTAAAAAAAACCTTTCCTTATTAAGGATCCTAACAAGGAATTTGGTCACTTGTGCAAAGAGTTGAGGATACTAATCCTATGGACACCACAAACTTAAATATCAATGTGGCCAAATTTACCAAAGCCCAAATTGAAATATTACTAAAGAATAATCAGATGTACATGATTGAGAATGAAAATTTGAGGTAGGAGGTCGCTAGTTATAAAGACAAATTGACATCTTCCTCAAATACATACTCTCCATGGTTAGAAGGGGATAAGCAGGTGATAGAAGACATCATCAAGACTAATTATTGGAAGCTTAGAGATTAAAATTTCCAAAAGAAAGGTGATAAATTGGGAACCAAAATGAAGGCCATCAAGTATACAATAGTTTTAGAGCTTCCAAGTAGAAGATTTGAGAAAATTATTGGGAAGGTTGATAAAGTTTGGGTAATCCATAATAGAACACATGTTGCCTATCAGGAACACAAACAACTATGCCTTAGAATGATGGGATAGAAAGATTAATTGATAAATGAAGAAAATATTGATCCACAAGTGTTTAATTTTTATGATGAGTAAATGGAAATGCATGAAAAATACAACACTGTGCTAACTCAAGAACTCATTGATTTCAATCAACCCCTAGACATGGCTATTCCTAATTTATTTGATGAAGGAAAGTTAAAAGAACATTTTTTTTGGAAAGATGAAATCACCCATTATTTACACATGGCCCTCAACAAGGTGAACGATGAAGCAATGGAAATAGAAAAAACCCATGTGCAATTGGGATAGATCTTCACCTTAGAGTTTTCCATGAAGTACATAATCAACAATGGAAATACTTGTGTTAGCTATAATTATATTGAGCATCTCTCTAGAATTAATATGCTTATTGATCGAATGATATAAGGGTCAAAGTCACTTTGTATTAGGTACATTATCATGAAGAGAGGGTCTTGAGAAGATATTAGGTGATCATGGATGCCTCATGAAGAATAAAAAACTATAGTGTACTATGAGTGCCACAGACTTTATTGCATCCTTGATTAATTTCTATGTGTTAAAAGTTTTTAGTTATGCTAACAAGATACAAATGAAGAGATATGTATTTTTGTAAACATCCTAAAGCTTGTGTGCTTTCCATATATAAGGGAAACCAAGGCCTAATTTAGATCATCAGATAGTACTAGGATAGATTATTAGTAGAAAAAACATTTTCTATAAACATAAAAGACTTCTGATATATATCAATTCATCTTTTGAAGTAACATAACGGAAGAGAAAGTTTGAATTCGGTGATGCAATTTCTTGTGTTCAATTGTTCTATTAATATTGATTCTTATATTTTATTTGGCTATCTCTAGAGTGGTCTATCTAAGTTATTCAAATTAAGTATACCAATATATATTTATCTTTGCAAGACACATTTGCTACACTTATGTGATTTCCTTGATTGGTTTCTATGAGAAGAGAATTAAATTCCTTTGAGAGATCATCTCTAATAAGTTCCTGCTTAGGATTAAAGTCCTTTTAAACTAAATGTCTTAATTGGTTTCCTTCACATAAGAAATAAATCCTTTCAAACTTCATAGTAAATTAGGAAGATATCACTAGGATTTGTAAGAAGATCCTAAACAACTAACAAATTGGCATGTTGATACAAGGTATAAACATCCAAAAGTGTCAAACAGATACAGTTAAGCTAAAAAAGAGGATCCACATATCTAACACCTCTCGACTCCATTTAAGCAATAGGATTAGGCACTAGTCACATTCATTTCAAGCAATACATTATACAAACCTTGTTCTTACATTCAACTCTCAAAACATTTACAGTAGGATTAGATGTTAGGCTCACATGTATTTCACTTCTACATGCCATTGTGGATGGATTTCCCAAGTTAGAGATTACACTCATAACTTTTAAATCTAATTCATCATTTAGGTACACCCACCTAGGTCTAGCAGAGCCTAAAGTGCAAGGGGTTCTCAACCATATCAATTAATCTCATTCATTAGCCAAAAATGTTACCAAAGAGGTTGAAATCCTCTTAAGGTTTACAACCTATGTTTTTGAGACCTAACAGGGGCATTGTCAAAGGTGCATATGAGAACATCACCAAGGGAGATGGAATGATATGATAAATGAGCAGATATGGATGGATGTGGAAGAGTGATTTGAATTTGAGCCAAATATTGTGTCATGATTTGGACTAGAAAAAGGATAATTTGAAGAATCCATGTCCTTTCTTTTAGTTTGTGATCTTGTTTCAACCATGTAATACTTGCATGGTTAATATGAGGATGAAAGGATGATAAATGCAAAGGGGGATATGAGACTAAGCTTTTTTTTTAGATTTTTTTGGATATAAGGATGCAAAATGACAACGCAAGGATGATAATGACCTTATGATCAAAGAAAATGAAGCTAAATGAGGCTAATGGATGCCAAATGATACTAAGGATATCGACCTCAAGATTTATGAAAGAGGATACTAACCAATCTATGTTGACCCAAGATGGGAATGCAAGATTATATAAGATTGAGCTATGTTTTTATGTTTTTTTGGATATAAGGATGCAAAATGACAATGAATCTAAGTCCAAGAATAAGTAATTAGAGGATGATGATGATGTTATGATCAAAGGATAGAGTATAAGCCAAAGGACACTAAGGAATACAAAATGACACTAAGGATATGGACCTTAAGATTTAAGAAAAATGATGATAACCAAGAAATTGTTGATCCAAGATAAAAAAAAAAAAACCCAATTATTATTGACCTTTATGAGGACCAATATTGAGAAGATGATAGATTGACAAGATGAGTCTAAACTAAGACATAATCTTGAGACCCAAATTTTTACCAATATGATGATGACAATGATTGATAGATATAAAGATAAAGATCAATGAAAATTTGAATAATTAACCATGGACTATCTAAAGGCTTGATAAACTTCCTATGTCTGAAATCTAGAAGGTATGTGCAACCTAAGCAAAGACTAATTATGCAAGGAAAGGATGAACAATGCAACCTAAAATGTAATGCAATCCTAAATGAGAGTGCTAGAAATGGACTGATCAGTTTCTGCAAGTTGTAAGTTTAGATGATAAGATTACTATCAAGATGATTTGGATCAAGATTGGACAAGTATTCTTTGACATTCTAATAATCAGGCAATTGTGGCTCACTGCTCTACAAGTGTGGTTTTTGTAGATGCGGGTTTTTGGTTAATAAATGTGATGAAATACAATAGATGTAGGTATGTTTCTATCAAATATGATGAATAATATTAATTACAATTTTCTGGTGAAAAAATGCAACACAAATTTGTAGTTGTGGGCCTATTTTCATCAAATGTGGTTAATAGAGAGCTGATTTGAAAGTTTATGTTTTGGATTGATTTTTTTTTTGGAAAATTTATGAAATATGACTGAGAGTATACTGAAAACACTAAAAAACACTGTAAAAAAAAATTGGTTTAGTTTTTGACTTGTGACAATTTTAAAATGTGCATGTTTATTTTCTTGAGGTTATTCACCTTGATTTCCACTGGTGTAAACTCATATAAAAAATAGTTAATCACTTCCTATTCTTAAGGTTAGGGCCAATGGCACGAATCTCAGGCACATAGATTGGAATCTCCATCGACACAAGGGAGGGACAACCTTTTGGGTATGTATCACCTCTTGTATACGAGAATGTATAGATAGGGGACCCTTGGAATGGAAGGATGTCCCAATCACCCTCTCCTAGGAAGTTACAATTCTGAATCAAATAACTATGCTAAGCCAAGCATTCCCATCTCACTCAATGGAGTTGAATGGTGAATAAATTTTGAGGTATGATGTTAAATCCCTTACATTGAGAGTGATTCTAACACAATTCAAGTAATAAGGGTGGTTACTAAAATGTTGTTTAGTCACAACTCAGGGACATGCCACCTTGCAAGCATCTAGTAAGACACTTAAGGCTTTAACCAATCCTACTAGGGGCACTTATACACAAATTTACCTCCCCATTTTTAATGGCATTGTACAACTAAGGCCTACATATCATGAGGTATCTATGTTTCATCTTATCCTTTTATATATTGGCCTGAGGGAAAAACTAGTTGGAATTGTCTTTGAGTTCTCTGTATAGATGTGTCCCTTAGGAAAGTCTTGCTAAAAAAGAAAAATAAGATGCAATGATTTCTCTTCACCCAAGATCACATGAAGAACAAGGGGAGAGGATAATTTCACTACACCTTATGGGATATACTAACAAATAGTGTGCAAGTACACCAAACACGATAGACAATCATTCATTTATTAAACCCAAATTCAAATGTTCCTACTTTAAGAAAATAATCAAGTGCAATTTGTGATTTGTTTTATCCCAATGAATATAGTATGCAAAGTTGTTTGTTTTAAAATTGAATGAGTGTAGATTCAGTTTGTGTTCTTTTTAAATCCCATGAATGTAGATGCAATTTGTGTTTATTTTAAACCCTCATGAAGTGCATGCAATTTGTGTTCATTTTAAACCCTCACGAAATGTGTGAATGCAATTTTTGTTTATTTTAAACCATCATAAAATGTGTGAATACATTTTTTGTTTATTTTAAACCCTTGTGAAATGTGTAGATGCAATTTAAAGCTCCTTGAATTATGTTGAAAAACATAACATGTTTCCTATTCTAAGCCAAAGACAAGAAAAAAAACTACAAAACCACAAGTTATGTCTCCTTGCTAAAAGCCACACATTGAAAACAAAACATTAACAAACCAAAAACCCTAATCTAAGACAAACCCACAAAGAAAAATTGAAAGAAAAATAAAAATTGGAAAGATATACCTTAACAGTCAATTGTGGCATTCTAGTTGATAGTTGTGACTTACAAATGCAGCTTAAGAAGCAACAAATGTGAACCACCAAATAGAAAATGCAGCTCAAATTTATTAGTTTCATCGCTCTCACTTTTGATGTATGCGGCTAACACCATTCAGTTATGATTTTTTTCAAATTTTTGTCAATTTGCCTTCAGTTGCATCACTGTTCTTCATAGATGGGGCCCACAAACCTGTAACATAGCAAACATAAAAATAATGGGTTGCTCTGTAAATTTTATAAGCTTCATATCGAGTTCACCAAATGTTAAACTAGGGAATTGGAAAACCAAAATAGTTATGATCAAGCAACAACCACTCTAATAAAGATCAAAGCTAAAATCCGAAATATCAAGCAAGCAAGAACAAATGAAATAAAAGAAATCAAATGAAAATCAAATGAAATAGTAACTCCCTCATCAAAATTGATTCAACTTCCTTGCCTCTCCTCAAATATGCTTTTGTAAACTTTCCCTCAGCTTCGAAGTATTTGAACACCTGCAAGTGATAGTGATAAAGTAGCATGAATGTTGGAGAATGTGGTTGTAAAACAAAAATGATGGAGAAAGCATTCTTTTATATAAGAGCTATTTGAATGGACAACCAAGATTAATCTTCTAGAAATATGCAAAGATAAATGGTGGAGGATTCCTACACCACAAAGTAGGGGGCTATGGACAACAAGGAACAGATAACAAAGATCGAAGGAAGACTAGAGGGAATCAATAGACTAGATTTGAAAAGAGAAAGTGGAGGGAAGGTAGTGGAGGAATTAAATAAATTATTAAATTTATGAGAAGAGCACCTTTGACCATTTTTTAAATTTGGTAAAAGATAAGAATAAATAATCATTTTAGATTATTTATTTATAGAGAGAGGGGAAATGAATATTTAATTTTAAAATTCATTTTGCAACTATTTAAATTAAATATAGAGGCAAATGAAGAAAGATGAGTTAAATAAATAAGTTGAATTAATTATTTAATAGAAAAAAGGTGGTAAGAGGGAGGTAAATAATTTAAATAATTATTTAACTATAGAAGAGTGAAAGGATAAATAAATTGATAAATAATTAATTATAATTATTTAACTATAGATGAATAAATTGAAGAATAATTAAATAAATGATAATTTATTTAATCATGGAAGGAAAAGGTGTTAGTGACACAATTAGATAAATACTTAATTTACTTAATTGATCAACGGGGAAAAAAGACCAAGAAATGAACTAATTAAATAATTAAAAATTACCTAATTAATAGAGGAATGTGAACAAAGATCATAATTAAATAATTAAAGTTATTTAATGTAATCACATAAATAGTACTTCCCACCTTGGAGGAATGGAGCACAAGGATAGGGTTCTTATTTCACAATTGCTACACTCGAAGACACATTAGAGATCTCAATCCAATAAATATTGGAGGGAGAGATCTGACAATAAGGTATCCTAGGATATGATTTCAAATTACAGGAGGGGTTCACCACCAAGTTTAGACTTGGAAAAGATAATGAAATGCAAGATGCAATGTAAAACACTAATTGAATGCAAAGTAACACTAAATAACCAAGAAAAGTGAATGAAATGAAACAAAAAATTGTAGGAAGGAAGGTGTGCACCTAGAAACTTGAAGATGGCTGGAAGGAGTCCTAGAATTCTATAAATTCTATTTTTTTTGACCTAGTGGGACTCATTCACCATTTTGGGTGAATCAGTCCCAGTTCTAGATTTTTGCACAAGAGTAGATTTCAAACAAAAGGGTATTTGGATTTGCAAGAATTTTTGAAAAATACCTACACTGGGACTCATTCGTCACTTTTGGAAAATGAGTCCAATTTGGATTTTTTGGAACTTCAAGGTCTAAATTTGTTCTTCTTAGTCTGCTCAATTTGCTTCTCCAGGTTTTTGGATCTTAAACTTTTATTTTGGGGCTATAGATGATGTTTTAATGAAGATTAAGACCTTGCAAATGGGGAGACAACTCCAACAAGCTTACAACCTAACCCTTACTGATCTTCAAGTCTTTGAAGCACCTAGATCTACAATCACATAAAGAGAGAGAGAGAGAGTGAGAGAAAGTGTTGGTTAGAGAATAGGGGTTTTGCTTGGTCAAACCCCTTTTAGGTAATTAAACCAAATGATGAGACAATGAAATCAAGGCATGGAATATGAAACAAAGAATATGAATCATGGATGATAATTTACCTTAAGTGCTGCCTTGTAAATGAAGTCTTGTAAATCTCCAACTCAACATGAAATGGCCATGAATTATGTAGATCTTGATCTTGACAATAGGTG
The DNA here is from genome assembly GCA_007258455.2 of Sequoia sempervirens. Classification (NCBI taxonomy): domain Eukaryota; kingdom Viridiplantae; phylum Streptophyta; class Pinopsida; order Cupressales; family Cupressaceae; genus Sequoia; species Sequoia sempervirens. Next base: position 364,405,870 of record VDFB02000008.1, read on the forward strand.
TAGAACAATTCTTGGTCTTGGATCTTTAATGGTACATGAAAAAACTAGCTCAATAACATGCTTGATGCTTGATATGCTTGGCATGATGATGGATCTTGAAATTCTGCAACAATTGATGAATAATTTTTCTCTTGAATGCCTTACAAATGATCTTGCAAAGTCTCCTAACAATATTGTGAAGTCTTGGAATCCTTAACTCATGCTTACTTGACTTGATATCATGAATGCTTATTGAAATAATGATTTGAAAGCTTCTTTATATAGGCAATGCACTCAAATGACTATTTATTAGATCACCATGGCCGACATAGAAGAAATTTGAACTTAAAACCTAGTTTTTCTCACTCAAACCTTGAAAATAGGCCAAATGGGACTCTTTCACCAAGTAGGGTGAATGAGTCCCACCAGGATGGGACTCATTCACCCAAAGTGGCGAATGGATCCTACAGGAGATATTTTGCTTGCTAAAATATCAGGGAATGTGCAAATTAAGTTTATATGTTGATTTTGTCTAGTTTTTTATTAAAATATTCCTTGTTATGCATACTATAGGGTCATAGGGGCCTATTACTGATGATATAAAGGTCATAAATTCAATAGGGCACATAATCCAAGGTGAGTGTAAATAAATACACTTTACAACACTAAATTAAGGCACAATTGGGTCTATTTAGCTTGGAAGGGCCCTAAATCCAATGTGAATGTGTAGAGCACATTATACCACTAGATTAGGTCCACTTAATTTACAAGCCTCCTAAATTTAATGTGAAGGTGTCAATAAATACACTTTACAACATTAAATTAAGGTAGAGTTAAGTTAATTTAGCTTTAAAAAGGGCCCAAGACCTAATGTGGATGTGTAAAACACCTCACAACACTAGATCAAGGTGATATTAAGTCCAATTTATCAATTATTATTCCCACATAAAGTGCAACGCCCCACTAAGGGACTAAGCGAATTAACACAAAAGACCAACAACACCAAGCCAATTTTTTTTAATTTTTTTTTTAAAAGAAAAAAAAACTAAAGTAACACTAACTAATGCAACTCAACCAATTAATATAAATGACATCATTACATAACATAATATTATAATCACATTATAACTTAAAAGTAATATTGAACATAACCCATTTGCACACCTATCCACTATGGTCCCTTAATGTCGCTACTAAGATACACCTACACTAATTTAGTCTAAAACATATTTGATACACTGTGACCATATTTTATTAACACTTGAATGTAAATTAATCTCATACATCAAATTATATATGCTAACATATCAAAATTATTTTTAACCAAATCTAACACTATGCCAATACAAATCTATTCTTAATCAATGTTATAAAATAAGTACATAAAGATATATCATATCTACTACTTAATTAAACTCATGCATTATAAATACAATATTTCTACATTAAACCTTTCTATTACATACTAAACAATAGTATAAATGTGTATAATCAAGATTGTATCAATTCACTTACTTTTCATATACAAGAATACTATCATGAACATGATTCATTAATCTAAGAGGTACATATGTATAAGATACACTAAACATAGTCTTTTTATGAAAATATCACCTACACATAAATTCAATTATAGAATGAAGCAAAAGGAAAGACTCTCCATGTTGCGCACAAATTCCACCACCTAAATCCCAATGGATGGTTCAGAAATATCACCCTACCACGTGGAACCCTGAGGCCCACTCCCTCCATGCTAGGAGACAACACTAGGCCCCACAAACAAGCAAACAACAGAATAGAAATAACAAATAGCTGACACTAAACATCCCAAAAAAACTACCAAAATAAGAATCAACCAAAAATTATAATAACTTCAGAAATGCTTCTAGGTACTTCTATAGACCTCAAACACATAACACAAATGGATAGAAAACTAAAAGCTTATCATTAAGCCACAACACTACAATAAAGTATATTACATCAATCTCACAATATTATAACATAATAACACACTGTAATTCAGTAATTCACAATCAAGACCAATAATGCACATCTCTGACATAATTGATTGTATCAATATAGAAGTTTTAATGCAAGATCTCACAAATATGAAGGGATTTATAATATGAAAATAGTAAACACAATTAAATAAAAATGGTAAAAAATAATACACATCAAATAATATAGTTATACCCTCAAATACAACTTTTAAAACTAAACTAATTCTCACTTGACAACAGTTAAATCTGTTAACAATAAAACAGCCATAAAATAGTCATATGAACTCGAAATCAAAATCTGTAAAATACCCATTTCAGATTTAGACGTCGACTACTCAGCTACGTGGAAGAAATTGACTAAAAATGAATAATAATTTAATAAAATGCAAAACAACAGATAGATTCCATAAAACCCTCTTTTCGGCAATACTCGATTACAATCAAATAACAAAATAAGTAACTTAATAACCAAATTTTATCTAAAATAAAATATTTTAAAAAAAAAATATTAAAATTAATTTAAGCTATTTCAAACCCCTATAAATTTAAAATTTCAATCTTCTATTGGCTGGTTACAGAGAGAAAATAAAGATATTTGCAATTATAGAGGAGCAACTTGACAGCAGTCCCGTGTTTTAACCATATTTCACAAACTACAATCTGGGTTTCTGAGATTTTTGGATAAGATTTAAACGACAACAAGATGAAAAAACCCATTAAAAATCGCACTAACCCAGTTCGTAAAAATAGAGTTATGAGGGACGCACTCAAACTCTTTTTACTGGTAAAGACCAAGAACACAAATATATATTCACTTTTATTTTAGAAAAAATAAATGTTTTATTCACACACAAAATAAAACTATCCAATATTTATTTTCAAAAATCAAAAGAAATCAATCAATCAAATCACTCATGCATACAAAAGAAAATTTTAATACAAGATCTGAAAATCCAACCTAGACCAACGCTTGGGAATGACAGGAATTTGATGCTGAGCTCCAAAGTTTTTAACTTTCAAAACCCTTAAATTGCAATAAATTTTTCATTGCTCCTTCCTCTTTGCATGCATAGAAAATCTCTCAGGAAAAAGAATCCAAATCCAACATGCACTCCAAAAATAATAACCCCCCAGAACCCAAACCCTTTTTCTCCCCCAAAAATTAAGATAACACTTTCCCCCACCAAAAGACAACCTCTCAGCAACCCTTTCAACTTCCATTTTCGTCACTTTTCATAATGGAATAATTAGGGTGGGTTCTGGACTCAAAAAATATAATTTTATAAAATAAAAATACCTCTCACCCATAAAGCTATCACATAGGAAATATTTTAAATCATCAAAACCATATAAAGACTCCATAAAACATAAATTTAGTGACTATTTTAATAAAATGAATCAAGAGACTAATAATGCAAAAATTATATCTAAACAGAAGTAAAACAAATATTACTCAATAAATAATAACCAAATATCAAATAATGATAATAATAAAAAATAATTAAATAATTAATCCTCAAAATAATAATATAATAAAACATAACATAAATAAATGTTACTTATGGATAATATTATATCACACCTCAAACACATTAATAAAAATTATAACAATAAATATAATAGATTCAATATATAACTTCACTCAAATAATTCACAAACTAAGGTAAAATATAAATCATAAAATAACTTCACATGAAAGAGCAATATTCACATCAAAAGATAGCTAACACTAATCACAATCACAACAATTCAACTAACCACAAGGTTTAACACCAACAGGTTGGGATCCAAAACTAAGGTTAGACAACAAAATCAAACAGTCACATATCACATAAGAAACAATCGAATAAATGCAACACTCCAAACATAGGGTAAAGAAGATCGGACATTGTCTCATGACAACCTGAAAAAGTTAACACATTATTTATCAATTGTCTTTAATTGAGAACAATGGCTAAGTTTAGGTTATAATTTGGGCCTAAATGTTATCTCCTCAACCACCATTGGGATTAGAGGTACGCTCAAACCTACTAATTTAGGTAGAGACGTAGCCTAGTACCTGTTCACTTAAACATACAAATTAGAGCACATGTGCATAATAGCCGAAGCACTAAGAAAGAAGCTCTAGCAATCGTATCACATTCCCATATGTCTCTCATACGTCCAATGGTACGATGTCGCCCTTTCCACTTATCCTAACAAACATACTACTGTATCACTCAATTATCTAAGTAAATCTCTGCATAATAACAATAACATAAAAATATGCATCATACTCACCAAAACACTAATAGAATTTCATGCCCCATCTTGCAACCACAAAACTTGAACACAAATCAGTATATTTTATAATAATAAAGATAACCATAATCAAAATCATAATAATATGACAACACAATAATAATATATTAGAATCAAGTGAAAACCACAAAGGTAACAAAACACCTTCATCACATCAATATGTCAATAACATACATCATAGTAAGGGTCATATCTGAACACACACATCATGATAAATATATATTCTTAAACACATAGAATAAATCATTTTCTAACCTTTTTACTTAGTCCATAAATTCATGATATACAATATCAATTGTTTAACATCATTAACACATACCTTTAAATATCTCTATTATTTTACTTTCATCTCCAAGTTCCAAAGCCAAACTTCCTGCACATCCACTATGAGAATGGAGGGGCACTACATCCTCCCCCCGTAAAACTTGACTTACTTTTGGAAGTCACAGACTATGGTGGAAAAATAAGACATTAGTACCAAAAAATTTTATTCTATATTTGATGTACATCCTCTTTCCGAATATCTTTGATCAAAATCACTATCTAACTAGACAATAGAAAGTAATATTTTTCTATCTACATTTAATTAGAAATCTTTGCATCTATTATAGTATGATACTTGATTTTACACTAACAAATATAGCAAACACTCCAATTACTCCTTTTTCCATTCCTAATTATAAAAATCTCCATAATCTTATGTAAGGAATGCACAAATTTTTATTTTTATTTTTTTATTCAAAAATACACATTGTCTCCTGTTTTAGAAACTTATTTTCAATTACAATTTATGATTTTAATAACATCCATTCCATTTAATACCATAGATTGACAATACATTCACATTTAACATAGCATGGTTATCCCTATTTTACATCAATAAGCAACAACACATAAGAAACATACATCTAACACATACATACACAATCACATCACCAGGAAAAGTACATCACAAGGCTACACAAGGGTCCATCTGGACACCAGAAAGCAGCATACTAACCCATGAGCCAAGAGCCAATATCCATATCACATAATCCATACCTCACACTCAGTAGCTTGATGGTGTTAGGCCACACTCACATGGTGAGACCATCCATACAAGACTACAATGACCTACCTCTTGTTGTATAAGGTGGTTAACCTCCAAAAGATAGTCATCACACATAGGTGGGTAGTGGGTCCTAGCTGTGTAACAGCCTCACATACCCCCATCCTCATGGTTCCCTACATCTACTTCCTCATATACACTCACCAAATTTGCCTCATACATCCTTGGAGAGGAATCACAATATGACAAATGGCCGACATCGAAAACAATAAGGATAAATTAGTTTAGCCACCAAAGTCATAAATAAAAGAAAATAAAAGTTCAATTTCAACAATAAAGAAATAAATGTGCACAATTTCAACACTAAATTAAATGTAACCACGAGGGCTACGAGCAAATAAGATCACAAGGTGTGGCTAAACCATCACAATCAAATATAAACAAGGTGTCAGCCTTCACAATTACAAAAAAATCATCAATAATTATAAAGAAAGTTCACAATCTTATAAATTGCACTATACAACACTGTGTGACTAGATACTAGCCACCAAACGAGTAAGGAGGGAACAACGTCTGGCTATACAATAGCCCCTATGTGGTGCGGAGTGAGCACACCATCCACATGTCCTAGAGTGTGCCCCTCGGCTACACCCTGCTTCGCGTCGTCACGTGGCATGGATTAGCCAATTAGCCCTCGCACTCCTTGGCTATCTGCATGGGATGTGCACCTCGGCCCCCATCCCGCATCTCATCTCAGTGTGGCATGGTCATACACCAGCCGGAGAAGGCACGCACTGGTCGTATGCCGCATGGCAGTGTGTCCGTGGCTCCACGAAAATAGGCACATGCTAGACACACCCCGCATAGCGATACCTCGTAGAGAAGGCACACGCAGGTACTCGCCGTAGCCAGAGGTATACATGGCTAGGACATACCCATATGCTAACCAATCCAAACAATGTCGAAAGTAAATATGAGTATTCCCTTTACAAGTGTGTGAGGCCCCATCACACTCATCACACAAGTAGGCTATCATAATACAATCTCATAGTGCACCTTCACGTGTCCATGCACGTGGCATCGTGTCCTCGATCCCAGCTCGCTACCATCAGCAACACGGCATCATCACCAGCACTGTGTCGGAACATCAATGGGGTGTGGCATTGTATCTATTGCACCATGTCGGAACATGTGCCAATACGGTATATATAATACATATATGAGTATATCAATATGGGGCTACTCAAGCTTCACCTCTCATACAGATGAGGTTGACTCGCTAATGTCAGCTCAACGTCCCTATGGACGGCCAGACAAATACTAACAAACCAATGCTGCTATACTCAAAACTGTGGGGATTAGGCTCACACATATGGATCAAGTACCTTGATCCATCATAAGGGGAAGTAGTGAGTACGTTGCCTTGGGATCGGTTGAGCTAAGACTGCTCTGCGTCACATTATGCGTACACTGTACACTCCGCCCAAGGAACTTTGTGGCTGCTACTACCCCTTCATGGATTGAGGGACTGGAGAACCAAAAGAAAAGAATCTGTGAAACTATCTTTTGGCTACTCATATAAATTTCAACCACACGTGGGTTGGCCCTCAATCAGGTAACAAACATACAGGAACACATAAAGGTATGGTTAATCCCACACCAACAAATGCACAATTTTCTTCATGGATAGGTACACAGTATCACCATCCCATGGGCACACAAAGCAAGTACGGGGTATTCACAACACTCAACCAATGCACAGTTACTAGTTTCTCACATTTACAAGGGATAAAATTACATACACAATTCCATGAGAACATTTACTTCCATAATCCATGTGATTCATATCATCACATATGTCAATAACCATTTATCATCTTTTCTCTCACTCTACTCTTTTCCATATATCACATGATGTTGATATGTTAATGTCAAGATTATCATGATCACTTATCAACTCCACTAAACAAGTTTTCATTCACTTTTATTCATTCGACATAACATTTTTATCTTTATAACATATGCATATGCAAACTGATTTATTTATTTATTTATTTTTTTCCTCCACACTAAGAATTTTACATAAGTAGCATGAATTTTTAAATGCATCTAAGAATCATTAATACTTCCACGCCATTATTCGTGTATCCGGAATTCAACTAATTATACACCAGTTATTCAAATTTTTACAGAACAAAAGGACATCACATATTTGTTTTTCAAAACACAATCCCACATTCTCTCAAACTTTATCTCAAGCCAATATTAGTAACACTAAACCTTTGCATAGTGATTATACCTACTCAAACATCCATATTTGATACCTAAGCTTAATTGTTTCACATGTTACCCCCACATAATAATTTGACATGCAAGACATCCAATGGATAAATCTTTTCTATTTATACAAAAAGTAAGAAAGGAGAGACATTGTGTTATAGGTTTCAATTATACAAAACAACCAAGGTGTCCAAATACCAATACAATCATCATAATTTTTCAAAATAGAAATTTAGTTATATGCACTAGCATCTTATTTATTCCACAAAAGTAGTCATTTCCAAATATAAAAAAACATATTATATCATATGATGCAAACTTATTCACATAAATTTATTTCCAAATACATAGATTAAATACCTAACAACTACACTCAGTCTCATTCATAATTTATCTTTTATGCATTAATCATAAATAAGGAGTATAATTTGAAGAGAATATATAGTCCACCACTCAAGTAAATTCAAACATTATTTCTTTGATTCATAGTCAAGGTTTAAGCATACAAGTTTAAGACCTAAATAATTTTCTATCATAATGTTGTTTAATACTATTTATTTATTTATTTATTTTATTAACTGTATGTGGGTTAGGATGAAGAAGAAACAAGATAACTTAATTCAATGCAAGCAATTTGCAAATGCAACATTTCCAAACAAAACATCTATACAAAGGAAAAATAATTCATACTTTCTACCCAAATTTTAAGTACCACTCATAGACAACTTTTTTATTTATAAACATAGCTAAAAAAAACAACATTAAAATTCCATTACATCACTTAACATGTATTATTGCAATCACAAAAGATCAATAATAATTCATTTATAAACTACCTACATATTTTCCTTAATCTATTCTAAGAACCATTTTACATGCGATATATTCTTAACATTATGAAAATGCACTAAACATCATATAGGTGTAAACACTCCTACAAAACATAGAAAACACATGAATAGATGACATACTCAAGTCAGGACTTCCCTATTAATTACATAACATACACTCTTAAGCAATTGCATAAAACCACATAAGAAACCTAATTACGCCAAATAACATCTTATCATAATGCACATTTAGTCAAACAAAGATAATTTACATGCCAACTTGTTAAATAATTAATCTAAACACACCAATACATCACAAGATTAAATTTACACTTTTAAGGAATTAAAAGTTATAGAAATGAAACAAGGTCACATAAGAAAAAAGAAAAGAAAAAATAATAGTTACAAACATATAAGGAATCACACCTAACAAGAGAATACACAAAGTGTATAATCCTCTATCTAACGTCTCAACTAAATGTATAGATTAAAACAAAGTATCTAACACAAAGGTCCCTACGAATTTTTAGTCACACATCAAACATTCATCAGCACATGCACAAAAAAAGTTACTATATAAGACATGGGAAACAACATTAACCAAAGATCTCAGTGCTGCAACATTGGCTCTGATACCAGATGTAATGCCCCGCTAAGGGACCAAGTGAATTAACACAAAATACCAACAACACCAAGCCAATTTTTTTTTAATTTTTTTTTTAAAGAAAAAAAATTAAAGTAACACTAACTAATGCAACTCAACCAATTAATATAAATGACATCATTACATAACATAATATTATAATCACATTATAACTTAAAAGTAATATTGAACATAACCCATTTGCACACCTATCCACGATGGTCCCTTAACGTCGCTACTAAGATACACCTACACTAATTTAGTCTAAAACATATTTCATACACTGTGACCATATTTTATTAACACTTGAATGTAAATTGATCTCATACATCAAATTATATATGCTAACATATCGAAATTATTTTCAACCAAATCTAACACTATGCCAATACAAATCTATTCTTAATCAATGTTATAAAATAAGTACATAAAGATATATCATATCTACTACTTAATTAAACTCATGCATTATAAATACAATATTTCTACATTAAACCTCTCTATTACATACTAAACAATAGTATAAATGTGTATAATCAAGATTGTATCAATTCACTTACTTTTCCTATATAAGAATGTTATAATGAGCATGATTCATTAATTTAAGAGGTACATATGTATAAGATACACTAAACATAGTCTTTTTATGAAAATATCACCTACACATAAATTCAATTATAGAATGAAGCAAAAGGAAAGACTCTCCATGTTGCGCATGAATTGCACCACCTAAATCTCAATGGATAGTTCAGAAATACCACCCTACCATGTGGAACCCTGAGGCCCACTCCCTCCGTGCTAGGAGACAACACTAGGCCCCACAAACAAGCAAACAACAGAATAGAAATAACAAATGGCTGACACTAAACATCCCAAGAAAACTACCAAAATAAGAATCAACCGAAAATTATAATAACTTCACAAATGCTTCTAGGTACTTCTATAGACCTCAAACACATAACACAAATGGATAGAAAACTAAAAACTTATCATTAAACCACAATATTACAATAAATTATATTACATCAATCTCACAATATTATAACCTAATAACACACTGTAATTCAGTAATTCACAATCAAGACCAACAATGCACATCCCTGACATAATTAATTGTACAAATATAGAAATTTCAATGCAAGATCTCACAAATATGTAGGGATTTATAATATGAAAATAGTAAACACAATTAAATAAAAATGGTAAAAAATAATACACATCAAATAATATAGTTATACCCTCAAATACAACTTTTAAAACTAAACTAATTCTCACTTGACAATAGTCAAATCTGTTAACAATAAAACAGCCATAAAATAGTCATATGAACTCAAAATTAAAATCTGTAAAATATCTATTTCAAATTTAGACGTCGACTACTCAGCAACGTGAAAGAAATTGACTAAAAATGAATAATAATTTCATAAAATGCAAAACAATAGACAGATTCCATAAAACCCTCTTTTTGGCAATACTCGATTACAATCAAATAACAAAATAAGTAACTTAATAACCAGATTTTATCCAAAATAAAATATTAAAAAAAAAAAGAATATTAAAATTAATTTAAGCTATTTCAAACCCCTATAAATTTAGAATTTCAATCTTCTATTGGCTGGTTACAGAGAGAAAATAAAGATATTTGCAATTATAGAGGAGTAACTTGACAGCAGTCCCGTGTTTTAACCATATCTCACAAAATACAATCTGGGATTCTAAGATTTTTGGATAAGATTTAAATGACAACAAAATGAAAAAAACCCATTAAAAATCTCACTAACCCAGTTCGTAAAAATAGAGTTATGAGGGACGCACTCAGACTCTTTTTACTGGTAAAGAACAAGAACACAAATATGTATTCACTTTTATTTTAGAAAAATTTAATGTTTTATTCACACACAAAATAAAACTATTCAATATTTATTTTCAAAAATCAAAAGAAATCAATCAATCAAATCATTCATGCATACAAAAGAAAATTTTAATACAGGATCTGAAAATCCAACCTAGACCAACGCTTGGGAATGACAGGAATTTGATGCTGAGCTCCAAAGTTTTTAACTTTCAAAACCTTTGAATTGCAATAAATTCTCCATTGCTCATTCCTCTTTGCATGCATAGAAAATCTCTCAGGAAAAAGAATCCAAATCCAACATGCACTCTAAAAAGAATAACCCCCCAGAACCCAAACCCTTTTTTTCCCCCAAAAATCAAGAGAACACTTTCCCCCACCAAAAGACAACCTCTCAGTAACCCTTTCAACTTCCATTTTCGTCACTTTTCATAATGGAGTAATTAGGGTGGGTTCTGGACTCAAAAAATATAATTTTATAAAATAAAAATACCTCTCACCCATAAAGCTATCACATAGGAAATATTTTAAATCATCAAAACCATATAAAGACTCCATAAAACATAAATTTAGTGACTATTTTAATAAAATGAATCAAGAGACTAATAATGCAAAAATTATATCTAAACAGAAGTAAAACAAATATTACTCAATAAATAATAACCAAATATCAAATAATGATAATAATAAAAAATAATTAAATAATTATTCCTCAAAATAATAATATAATAAAACATAACATAAATAAATGTTACTTATGGATAATATTATATCACACCTCAAACACATTAATAAAAATTATAACAATAAATATAATAGATTCAATATCTAACTTCACTCAAATAATTCACAAACTAAGGTAAAATATAAATCATAAAATAACTTCACATGAAAGAGCAATATTCACATCAAAAGATAGCTAACACTAATCACAATCACAACAATTCAACTAACCACAAGGTTTAACACCAACAGGTTGGGATCCAAAACTAAGGTTAGACAACAAAATCAAACAGTCACATATCACATAAGAAACAATCGAATAAATGCAACACTCCAAACATAGGGTAAAGAAGATCGGACATTGTCTCATGACAACCCAAAAAGTTAACACATTCTTTATCAATTGTCTCTAATTGAGAACAATGGCTAGGGTTAGGTTATAATTTGGGCCTAGATGTTATCTCCTCAACCACCATTGGGATTAGAGGCACGCTCAGACCTACTAATTTAGGTAGAGACGTAGCCTAGTACCTGTTCACTTAAACATACAAATTAGAGCACATGTGCATAATAGCCGAAGCACTAAGAAAGAAGCTCTAGCAATCGTATCTCATTCTCGTATGTCTCTCATACGTCCAATGGTACGATGCCGCCCTTTCCACTTATCCTAACAAACATACTACTGTATCACTCAATTATCCAAGTAAATCTCTGCATAATAACAATAACATAAAAATATGCATCATACTCACCAAAACACTAATAGAAGTTCATGCCCCATCTTGCAACCACAAAACTTGAACACAAATCAGTATATTTTATAATAATAAAGATAACCATAATCAAAATCATAATAATATGACAACACAATAATAATATATTAGAATCAAGTGAAAACCCCAAAGGTAACAAAACACCTTCATCACATCAATATGTCAATAACATACATCGTAGTAATGGTCATATCTGAACACACGCATCATGATAAATATATCCTTAAACACATAGAATAAATCATTTTCTAACCTTTTTACTTAGTCCATAAATTCATGATATACAATATCAATTGTTTAACATCATTAGCACATACCTTTAAATATCTCTATTATTTTACGTTCATCTCCAAGTTCCAAAGCCAAACTTCCTGCACATCCACTATGAGAATGGAGGGGCACTACATAAAGTGTTAAAATGTAAGTGACGATATTTTGCAACACTATATTTAACCCCCACTTTAGTGAGAGGATGAACTTGCTTCAAACTCACACTAAATTAGACATTCAAGAGGGGTCCAAGTGTATCGATGTAGATGGTCTAGGATAACAAAGATCGAGGAGGTGATCAATCCCCTAGGATCCATGATCCTACGTTAAACCAACATAAGCACAAAAGGAAACGTAGATGGTGTATGATATGTAGCATCAAGATAAACAAGCATCCAATGTCAATAAATTAAAGAAAGAAAAACCAATAAAAATAAAATTGAGGTGGAAAGCTTCAACCATTTCTCCAACATGATGTGGATCAGATCTAGGCTATTTTTTCAAAAAAAAATGCATACTCACTCTGAAGCAATGGAACTTTGGGTTGTCTATTGGGTGAGAAGTCCAAAAAGGTGAGAAACATACACTCATGGCTAATATTCACTCTCACACACACAAGTGGCTATGGGGAAAGTCATCCCTTGGTCGGGCTTCTTACTCAAACCATACTAAATTTATACCTCTTGATAACTTTAATAAGGTGCTACGTTAAAAAAATAAAATTTTGAGCTTCCTAAGACAAGTGAAACTTCGTATGCTTGAAGCTCATCAACAAACAAGATGGCTCTATAGGCATTCAAGTTGTGTTATGCAAGGTGACCATATAACAATTATTGTGAGTACAAAATAGTGAAAGGTATGTTCAAAGGGTTTTTTCTTGATTTGTGCAAGGTCTCTTATTAGGGATCATTGTTCTAAATATCTCCAAGAGATCAAAAGTCAAAGAAATATCATTCTCTCAAAGAAAATCAATCCCAATGACACTACTAAGAAAAGGATGCATCACAAGAAGAAATAAAATTGCACAGTTAAACATGAGTGTCGATGTATGCCCCCTCTTTAAAGTGGTTTCTAACACCATTACTATGATCAGTTGCTTTAAAGTAGAAGAAGACATGAGAGCTTATTTGGAAAGCCCTATGCCAAGTCATATGTTTCTGAATCAAACTACATCATGAATAAGTATGTCACATGTGATCCAACTTAAGGCATGTCGTTCACATCCTAGTCTTGCTCTTATATGTACATGAAAGGTGGTCAACTAGCATGAAAATAAGTATCAATTAGAGGAACTAGGTGCTTCAACACAAGGAAGAACACCACAGTCCTTAAGATGTTAAATTCGATTACTTAAAGACTTACATTCATTAGTAGTAGGACCATGAATTCTATGATATGCACAAAATGAAGTCTTGTAATAAAAAAATTTTTGTGTTCTTGGAGGAAGGGATATCAAACAATCTTGGAGGAGTATCGACAAGATACTCTCTTGATCAAAAGAAGATGTTCCTTTATTTTGTGACAAAGATATCTCTTGCTTAGTACAAGGTATTATACCTACACAAGACTCTTTAGATTGTGATATTTTATTCCATCCTTTACAAGAGGGTGTAAAATATAACGAACTCAAATCATTAGTGTTTTGCATGATGACATTGACATTAAGGGAATATTTATTTGTTTGTTTTGTTTCTATAACCAAGTTTTTTCATAAGTTCATAACCTCTTCCATAAAGCTTTTTCATTTCTTTTAGATTCAGAGGTGTTGATAATAAACTTCATCAAATTTTTTTGTGTAATTTGTTTTATTTTTTTCTAAAGTGGTTGAGGTAGATGCTTTTGAAGGGTCTTCCGAATTTTGTGTTGACATTATCATTTTTTCATTTCCCTTTCTAGAGTCTTTGTTTGTGATATTGTATTCTCCCATGAATGTTAGTTCAAAGTCTAAGGAACCCCAATCATCTTCTAATATTGTCATTTTCTTCATGTGTTTTTCTTTGTCTTTTTGCTGTATGGGTTCCACTTGTGTGGTTGGTGTTAATGTTTCCAAAGGATTTTCCTTTCCTTTCTCAATATTTAGACAACTATTTGGGTTAGGGTTTTCTTTGATTGTGTACACTTTGTTGTTGTAAATATTCTTAATTTTACGATGAAGAGTAGAAGGCAACCCCATTCATTGCATGAATCCATGGTCTTCCTAAAGAAGATTATATGAAAGATCGTGTGGCATAACATGGATTGGGGTTTGTAATGTGTCCTTTCCAACTATAATAGGTAATGTAATCACAATGAGTGGTTGCTTTCCTACATTGTCAAATTCATGAATAGACAATGAATTAGGTTGAATATTTTATTTATCCACATGAATCCTATCCAAAAGGTTTGCACTACACACATTAAGGGTGGAGCCATTGTTGAAAAGGGTTCTCTTTATTCTTGTTCTATTGTATTTAGCTATTTTCATGAAAGCATCATTTTTTTTTTGCACTTCCAGAGGAGGGAGGTAAATTTGGTGGAAAACAATGTCAACATTTATTCCTTGAATCATGGCTACTATGTCATTCAGGTTTGCATTATAAGGGATAGGAACTTGTTGTAAGGTGGTTTGAAACATAGTGTGATAATTAGGTGAATTCTGAATTAGGACCCAAAGGGATATATTTGCAAGAGTATTCCTAAGTTTTTCAACAAGGTCATAATCCTTCCCATTATGCAAGGGAAAATGAGGAGCACTAGTAAAAATGGGATTACGAAAAGGTAAGGCTGTTGGGGTTGGTTTTCTTGGTTGAAAATTGTTTCTAGTGTTATATGTATGAGCAACGATATTATGATTTGACTACTGTGAAACATTATTCTTATGTGGGTAAAGGATAATTTTGGGTTTATGTTGAGTTTGTGGTTTGTGTGAAGGTGGGTAAAGGATGAGTTGAGGTTGAATAATATTAATGTCCCTTAGTGAAAGAGAGTATAATGCTACTTCAAAATCTTCATCTAAGGGAATAATATCATTATTGTCAATGTTTTCCTTTTCTTGCACCATGATATCCTCCCTAGGAGGAGTGTTCTTAGGAGGACTACCAGCTAGATGTTCATGACATTCAAAGCTTGGTTCTTCTAAAATGACTTCATCACATGTAAGGGAGTTATTAATGGTTGAATTTTCTTTCTTATCGATAGTGGGGATATTAGGAGAAGGCTCTATTTTATTGCCCTTTTTCTCTAAGGTCTCATTCTCTTGTGCCATACTATTTACCCTAGTAAGGGAGCTTGTAAGATGTTCATCACATTCTATGGTTAGATTTTCTAAAGTAGGTTCATCACAAATAGGGAAGGCATCAAGAGAAGGAAAAATATGATTTTCATGCTTACCAAATAGATCTTTCCAAATGTTAGGAGCATTATGGAAGGGAGGAAAAATATTCTCATGACTCTCAACAGGTGCATATTCTAACACCAACCTATCCTCTTTGCATCAAGGAGGGATATTAGGAGGACAATTTTGATTGTCATGGCTATCTATAATATCATACTCTTTCATTAGAACATTCTCACAAGCAAGGGATGAATGTAGAATAGGTAAGGTGATGTTTAGAAATGTTTCTAAGATCTCATCTTCTTGTTTTCTAATATCTTCCAGAGAGGAAAGAGGAAAGGGAAAATCAAGACCCTAATAGGAGAGGTATTGGGAGAAGAACAAACTTATGGTTGTTATGATTGTCTACGCGTGCATCCTCTTGTATCATACCATCCTCACCAATAAGCAATGCAATATTAAAGAATGTGCCAATGGTTTGATCCACTTTCTCTAAGATGTTCTCATAACTATGAAAGATAGTAGAAGGATGACTAACATGTTTCTTAATGATCCCACCATTGTACTCTAACTTGAACTCATAAGATGGGATGTTGTACTTATCCAATCCATTTTTAACCATATCAAAGCGACATCTCTTGAAAGAAAACATGCTATCATGGAAAAGTAAAGAAAGTGCAATGCAATGACCTAAAGTGAAATGTTTAAATGCAATTCTCAGATTTGAAACAAGGTAATTTGCTAATTATAATATGCAATAAACTAAAAGATGAAATTTTGATAATGAAAATTTGGAATTAAGGAATGCATGAAATGGACCAATTTAAGCTAGATTTAATTAAATGCATGTAATAAAAAATCAACCAACTGAAACAAATAGTTCATGGTAGAAAACAAAAGTGCAAAAATAAGGTTTTCAGTGCTATAAAAGGATGTTTTAGATTTACTTTGGGACTTATTTTCCCAAGGTGGCAAATGAGTCCCAATAGGGATGTTTTTCAAAATTTTCAAATTTTTTTAATGGATTTTTATGCTTTTTGGTTTGTATGATCTATAAACTAAATGAAAATGTAGTTTTTAGATGATTTTTGATGATTTTAGATGCAAAAGTGCAATCTATATGCACTTTCAGTAATGCAAATTTTTAAAACCCTAGAATGCCAATTAACTAATATGAATGAAATGCAATGTTAATGCACACTAAAGCTAGGATGATGAAGAACTCCAAATTAGAATCATGATGTTTTAAATGAAGGTTCATCAAAATGTAGTCACAAAAATAGTACTCCCCACCTTTGAGGAATAGAGCACAAGGATATGGTTCCTATTTCACAATTGCTACACTCAAGGACACCTTAGAGATCTCAATCCAATAAAGAATGGAGGGAGAGATATGACAATAAGGTATCCTAGGATATGATTTTAGATTACAAGAGAGGTTCACCACCAATTTTAGACTTGGAAAAGAAAATGAAATGCAAGATGAAATGCAAAACCCTAATTGAATGCAAAGTAACACTAAATGACCTAGAAAAGTGAATGAAATGAAATAGAAAATTGCAGAAAGGAAGGTGTGTACCTAGAAACTTGAAGATGACTGGAAGGAGTCCTAGAATTATTTAAATTATAACTTTTGACCTAGTGGGACTCATTTTCTATTCTGGCTGAATCAGTCCCAATTTTAGATTTTTGTACAGGAGTAGGTTTTGGACAAAAGGATATTTGGATCTACAATAATTTATGAAAAAAACCTTGTTGGTTTCGCAAATCAATAGATCAAATGTGTCCTAAAGAATAGCCAATTTCTTATGCTCAAACTCAAAGATGGTTTTGGCCAATTGACAATATTCAGATAGAGACTGAAATCTCCTATGCTTTTGGCTCTGTAAGACCAAGGGAGGTCTCACTTGACAATTCCTAAAGACTTCAATTATGCACATACATTGCATTTTAAGTCACATAACTCCCTATGAACATATACCAAGGAAAGCATTGACAACTTCAAATCTTGCTATATTTTTGGTATCTAAACACTCACTCAACAATTGGGAAGTAGGATTCAACACTACACCCAAACCAAACAACAAGAATTAAAATGATTTTTGAATTAATAAATTTTTTTTGAAAATGCATTAAGCTAAATAACAAATCAGTTCCTAATTTATGGGCATGGAGTCAAATATATAATCATAAAGATAATTTCATTAACAAATAGACTTCAACCAATGGATTCAACTGCTAATGACCTAAACCAATTGATCCACTCTTGTTGTCATCCAAAATATTCTTATAGATCCACCTTGCACACTTGAAATCACAATTATCTACTAAAAGTAATTTAACCATTTCTTTGAAATAGAACCATGAACAAACAACACAATCTCAAGGTAATTGAGATGAGAAATTCAAACATGCTTTGTATATTGAATTCATATGACTCAAGGTGTAAAAATTTGGAGACAATTTGTTGAAAATCATGCTCTATTTGCACAAACCAATTGATATTTACTCATGAAACTTAGCCATTACAATTTACATACTCAATTCATGACTTACACTCAGAATTTCACTATCTACCCAGCCCATACAAAAATTCATAACCCTTTATAGTGAGAAAAGAAGAGAAGATAAAATAAGGAAAAGAGCCCTAAAATTAATCTGTTGAAGACACCTGGAAGCTTCATCCTTCGTTAATCAACAACAAGAAGCTAGGAAAAGCCTCTGTCTTCTCTCTTCCTTTGCAATAACAAACTATTCCTATGTATTTTGATTGCCTTCACCTTTTGCTCTGCAATAGAAAATTCACCTTGACCATGCAAATACACACCTCCATTTTCCATTTTTATCTCTACAGTTGAAAAATATCTGATTGTGAAAATCCTTTTATAATTCCTCTTTATCTTGTTGTACATTACAATTGCATTTTTCATTTATGTTCCCAACACATAGTGTTTGTTTATAAAGTGAATAATGAATTCACTTTACCCACAGTGAATATTTAATTCACTCGTCCAAACAAAATTAAGAAATTCTACCCCTACTTCTCTTTATATTGAAATATGGTGAAGGATTTTTTTTTTAAATCATCAGACCACAAAAATATTACTCATTCTTTTACCTTGCACTTCACATTTTATTTTGACTGTACATTTGATAAAATTCAATAAGTCTCTTTAAATCTTTTGTACTTATGTTTAATGTCTTTACCATTTAAAATGAGAGGGCCACTTTTAAAACGTTTTCTTGTACCTTTTGTTTTTCACCCTATAATTAAAAGCCTTGCCCTTAAAAGATTCATCAAGCATTATTTTTTACTCACCACATTCCATTTGCAATTTTTAAAAGAAAAATCTAAGCCCACCAAATCTTTACCATTTAGTGAAATGCAATTTTAATTTTTTAATATTAGCAAAGGTATTTAATGTTTAAATATTTTACTAGGCTTATATTGAGGCATACCCAGCCCACCCCATGGCCTTTTTCGTAACATCATCTTCCTTCACCTAGGCTCAATAGGCTAGGGCCAAGATTTGGCCACAACATGGTCCTCTTTATCTTGACTATTGATCTACTTTTTTCCATAGTTCCTCCTTCCTACAACATCATCAAATAGAGGTATTTCTGCAACTCCTTGACAATGGCGATGAGAAAATTCTCCTTGAACAATTTTGATACATTTTCATTGCAAGTGCAATCTTTCCTGAAAGACCCAACACCACATTTACCCATAATCGAGCATCTAGATGAAGGCACTCTGGAGTGGCTTCGTGTATTTTCTATAAAAAATTCCTTTGCAATATCAAATTGTCCACCATTCTAGCAAGCTAGTTGCGCCCCATTTAACAACTCATAAACCTTGGCTTTAATCACATCCCATGATTAAAGCATTCCTTGAAATGATGTCTCTTAGAGGAATTCTATTAAACGGTTTGTTACCCTTCTTAGGGTGTTTTCTACGCACTCGATTCTATCTCTACTATGCAAATACCTTACACCACAATTATCAGGCCTTCCTAAGATAAGTTTCCTCTTGTTTTATGCACCAACAGAGAATTACTTCAATGAATTTTGATCCATCTACAGCTCAAGTACCAACTTCTTTTGCAAACTTCATCTCCAAATTGTTTATTAATTTAGTCCATGAAAATTCCATCCAACAACTGAGTTGCAAAAATTGCTTCCATAAGAACTTTCCAATTCCTCCTCACACCAAGATAAAACATATTGGATGAAATCAATCATTTATTCATAGTAATTAGAATTTCATATCTTCCCGTGGAATTATTAGAATGACCTATCCATGAATATAAGTGTGCTTGGTTCACCTACGAGCTTTACTCACATTGGGCACCAAAGCAGAAAACTTCTTGCATTGGCCTCTTGTGCCTCTATGAAACTCCTCTTTGTCATATTAAAATGACCTTTAACTACTGGTGTGATGGCTACCCAAGTAAGATGAACACCCTACAAAATGGTTTTTTAGCCTTCATGGTGTATTGGTCTATTCCTTGGGTTCCATCTTCTTATCATGCCAAGCTACTAAGTGCTTCCAAATGAAATGTCACAAGCAAACTCTTTGCATCGATCCACTTTGTTGAGTCATATTTTTTAATTTTTTTATTTCAGCTAGTCATCATGTTAATCCCACATTCCCAAGCTAACATATAACCTTTGGTCTATATTCATTCACTTTGACAGCCTCCTCCACCAATTTCTACATTTTTTCTTTTGATCTTGAGATGTTTTCAATCTTAGTGTTAGTCATGTAAGAAGATCTCTTAGAACATCCTCATAACCCCTACTTCCTTCATGACAAAAGTGAAAGTGGGAAATTCTCTAGGAAACTGCAACATATATTGTTTAACAAAGGAGTTGACAACTTCAGATCATTCCTCTTTGGACATAACCCTCCTCTTCATTTCGTTTATTTCTTTTATCTCTACCAAAATCGCTTTAGTACTCAAACTCTTCTTATCTTGCTATTTGAAATAGAAGCTACGATGATCAAGTGATTTATGATAATTATTTGAATAAACTTCATCCCAGGTTGTCCATCATAACACTATCAACCCAATAACCTTTAGTTGTTTTGCAATTGGCATCCAATTCCTTGACATGGATGCTAGTTGTATCCAACTTTTGTTTTTTGCTTGCTCAAACAACCAAGCAAGAGTGGATAATGTTGTGATTTTATCCCATGGTGACTCCATTGCAACACAACCCCTTTCAAGATAGATGAAAGAAACTTGTGATGATGAAAAATAAAAACCCACTTATGGGTTGAAGCCAAAATAGTGGTTTACAACTCAAGTGAGGAAGGAAAACTCACAAAAAATGACCCCAAAGCAAAAAAAAAGTGATTTTGGGGGTTCGTACAAGCCTATAGGTTAGAGCGAACCCATTAGAGGTTCGCCCAAACTAGGGTTTGACCAAAACCCTTTGAATTTTGACTATCAAAAAACCAAAAAAAATGCAAAGCAAAGGGGTTCGAGTGAACCCCTTTGAAGGGGTTTGAATGAACCAAGGTTCAAGTGAACCTTGGTTCGAGTGAACCCCTAGGGGTTCGTACGAAGCCCCCTTATCCCTCTTCACCCCTTAGATAGAAAAAAGACATAAATTTTGGCAGTTTGGAGCTTGGGTTGAGGATGAAAATGGAGGAATATTCACAAACCCAACTGGAATTAGGTAGTCCTTAGAACAAGCTATCCAATGAATATAAATTTAATATGTTTTGGTTTTATTTTATATTTTTTTTTAGTTTTATTAAACATAGGTTTTTCATCTAAAATGAAGGTCTTTGCTCTGCACATGTGGAAAAATAGAAATTATCAAAAAAAAAATTGAAAGATATGAGTGCACCAGATATTGAAGTCTTTGATCCAACAAAAAAAAGAATTTTGATATATACAAAAAAAGTTACGCGTTATACAATCACGCTATGTCTAAATTGTAATTGGTTTGACTTCAAAACTTGATTAAGGAAAAAATATTCAATAAAAAACTATCTAACCAAGTGGAAGCACTAGATATCAGAGTTACAAATCTAAATTTGAAAGAATTAGAATTTTATCCTTCATGGAAAAAAAAATTATGTGTTATACGGTGTGTCACTTTTTAAAAATGTTATTTTTTGAAAAAAGATAGTTTTCGTGGGAGATGGAAAAAGAAGCACAATCTGATTCCAAAAAATTTGAAAAAAATATTTTTAGAATCTACAGACAAAATGTGATGAGACTCTAGTTTGCATCATCTTCAAATTCCTCATGGTTTAGCCGCTATAGGTGCCCGAATGTGAAGATTTAGTTAAAAAAATAATTTCACTGTCCAGTTTGGCCAAAAATTATAAACCACTATTATGGGTTCACCCTATGGAATAGTGCTTTGAAGCTCATGCCTTTCATAACCAAAGTGTCCTCCAACAGGCTGCAATGCAACATTTACAATCTCATGACTATGTAAAGCATGCAGGTACCCCATGTGGGCCCAAATAAAAAAAACTTCATTTCAAAACAAATTTCATGCTCAATTGACTTGACACTACCTTTTAATGAATCTAAGGTGAAAAATGAACAGGGTTGTTATTAAAAGCTGTTTTCTAGCAAGTTTGCACATTGATCAAAATAGGACCAATGACCTTTGGAATCGCCTTGGAAAACTGGTCATATAACCTCCTAGAGCCATGAAAACGTGCAAGAATGTAGAAATTTGACCTTAGAACATAGTGCAACAAACATTTTGGAAAATGGGATTTTGAGATGCAAGAAATTAAATGCCAAAGTTGCTTAGTCAGCCTTTTCTGCAACTGCACCTATTCAAAACCAATTATGGCTCACCAAGTCACCACTTTGAAAAAATATCAAACCATTTCCTTGGAAGTTGCCAATGGAAAGAAAAGATCATTTAGGTCCATTTAGAACATGTGCAAGAGGTCTTTTCTTCAATCATCATTCTGTGTAAGATATTAGGGGTTAAAGTTTGAAACATGTCAGAAATGAAAATGTAAAAGCAAAACAAAATGCATTTGCTTTTGATCTTGAAAAAAAAAAAAATCTAATCATGAGGCTCTGAAACCAGACTAGGGAGCATATGAATGTGGGGGGAATATAGGGAAACAATCCATTTTTTTTCACAATCATCTAGTTGTGAAATATGAGCTCAAACAAGAGGCCACTTCGCAGAACAAAGAGTTCACAAACAACAAAATAGTCCCAGAACCCTCTAGCTTTTCTTTTCAAAATCCTATCAAACGTCATCATGGGAAGATGAAAAATAACATGCATGTTATCATATGTCAATTGAATATTTCCACTAGGGGGTTTGGCATGAAAATCAACTAGCTTCAAATTGTGACCATCTAAAGTAGGTCATTAGGGAAATTTTTTCAAGTGCACTTTTGAGTGTGCAAAGGAAAAAAATTCAACATAGGCACTTCAAATTTTCCAAATTTGAAGGTGCCACCAGTGGCTCCAATTGGAGATATACGCCCCCTGTGATCATAGCAAGAATCCAAATCTCTAGAGAGTAGACCAAATACCAAGTCCATTAGGCGCTCTAAAACTACTCCTTTATTCAACCTCTTTTTTTACCTCATTTGATGACCTAGGCCACCAAATGAAAAAGGGAGTCAATTCTTATCCCTGTCAAACACCAATATGTTAAAGGATCTAATCTCCCTCAACCCATGCTTGCCTCTGTCACACCACAATAACATGACTAACTGCACTTCTACAAGAACAAGTGTTAGGATGCCTTTGTACAAGTGGAGAATTACTCTTTGTTTAGATTTTTTATCACATGGCAACCAAATCACATAGATTATATCACTACAACCTACTTGATTAAACATGCTAGCATATCCCAACATGTAATCATATACAACATTATCATCATATTCAGACTTACCAAGCATTTGAAAATTAGGAATACTCTCAAAATATTGATTATCATGTGGCAACAACTTATCATATTTATTATATATATCATTCTCAAGCTGAAAACAACATTCTTCAATATTTTACATGTTGCCACACTTTATGAAAACTTCTTCCAGCCAACAAAAATAACACTTACATTATGCCACATGGATGGTACTATTAGGCTCGATTTGATTACAAGTTTGCATATCAAAGGTGAAACTATCACAAGAACTTACCAAAGATCTTACAAATCATGCAAACCATCTCCAAGTGTATGTAAATAGATACACTCATACATTGGCACACTCTATAACTGTCCTTCATGATGTTTGTATAGAGAAGCATCAAGGATTTTTCACTTGTCCTCATCCTTACTCACTTTGTTATCCTTTGAACATAACATACCAACATCTTCAACATCCCAAGCTTGTTCAAAAGTGAGTAATTCTGGTTCAAAAATATAATCTAATTTTACTTTGAAATCAGCATCCATATCCACATGAAAAGACTCATGACTAGGCTCATCTAAATCAGCAAACGAATACTTGTCCAAATCTACATTAAAATTTTTGAGACTTGGCTCATTGGGTACACAAAGATCATGGTCATCTACTATTTCTAATTCATCAAAACATATTTTTTAACTTGCATCAGCATGCACACTCTCATAATCATCATACAATACATCATTATAATCAAATGGTTTCTTTTCTTCATCCACATTATCATCATGTTGATTGCCTGGTTCATAACTGAAAGGATGATAAAAAACTCATGCATCATACCTTGCGTAGTGAAGATTATCATCACTATCA
This sequence comes from Sequoia sempervirens, assembly GCA_007258455.2. NCBI lineage: Eukaryota > Viridiplantae > Streptophyta > Pinopsida > Cupressales > Cupressaceae > Sequoia > Sequoia sempervirens. The sequence goes on from VDFB02000008.1 coordinate 364,430,613, forward strand.
AAATAAGTATGGGGAACACACCACAACTAAGGGTTATTCACATGCACACATTTATGATATTCTATGGTCAATGGATTTGAAATTTGTTTATTGCTCAATAGATCATTGTTATGACTCATTCTTTCAACCACTTCCTCTCCTTGACCTCCACTAGAATTGAATGCATTATCAAATTGTAAATTAGGATATATCATGATGTCATCATCATCAAAATCTGAAAACTCAATGGACTAATCATAAAGTGGATTTCCCCAATCATAGGAGATTGAATCGCTAACAACCTTGTCAAAAGCATAGTCACAATCCGTCATAGAGAACAGGTTGTCCTTTTGTTCATTCTTGCTTACTTCTAGGCTGCCATAACAACAATCCGCATCTTTTTTTGTTTCAGTATTGAACTAGGTGTCATAATTGAGTTTTTTATTTATATCCTCTTGAGGATAGACACAAACATTTTCACTGCCAAGAACATCAATGGTACATATTGCATCACTCTTAACTTCTACTTTCTGAAATGTGCACTTGTCTTTATTTGAAATTGAAGACATATGATCATTTGTATTCAAACAACTGCTAATGTTATTAGCATGTTTACCCACAATTGAAGACAACAAAATTTTCACATATTCATTCCTCATTTTCTCCAAACTATCTAAAAATGTGTAAGCCATCTGCATACTCAATATTTTAAAATCCTTTAATATTTCACTAGATCCCTCCTCAAAAGCTTCAAAATACATATGAATGCAATTTAAGGGCTTGAAATTTCCAGGGATTAGTGAAAGAGCAACAACAAATCTATGATTGAAATCAATGCTTGACTCTTGATCTCAATTTTTAATTTTCTTTAACCTTGTGACAAGGTCAGAATGTTCTCTTACAAATTCTTCTCTATAAGCATTCACTAGTTTATCCCAGGAGGAAAAGGATTTCTCAAGAAAACTTCAATACCAATCCCTAGCTATAGCTTCATGAGATCTAACAAAAAATCTTAGCCACATATCCTAATCTCCAAATGAATGTTTCTCCATGAAGCAATAAAAACTTTGGACATGTGCATCTCCTTCATAAACATTGTATCCATCAAATCTATGCATCTTTTTATAGACTTGAGTTGGCATACTTTGAGCCTTGTAATCAAGCCATGACAACTCTAATTGGTTATACATTGGATCAAAACAATTGACAAATGGAGTAGTAATTTGGCTAGTAGATATAGTATGGTTATCATTTAACTAGGCTTGTAGAGGCATCATCCTTTTTTTCATCTCTTTAATTTTCCTCCCCAACATAGCCTTTCATCCCCAACTTAGCCTAGGATTGTTCACACTTTGGTTCATGTACTTTGTGGTGTCAAATGATTGAGGATTATCAGATTTCTAAAGCTTCTTGACAATCTATAATAAGGCTTCTAATGGAATGGTTATTTCAGTTTGGTAATCCATAGATACTTACAAATCTGGGTTTAAATAATGTGTATAATCATAACCATGACAATATGAAGGATCACTAGGATAGTTGCTAACATGGTGGTAACCTAGGCTTGAAACATATGATAATGGAAATGGAGGGAGATCCCTACGTTATTAAATTCATTCTAACCATCCATACTAGCAATTTTTTGAATACTTAGACATATACTTTAAATGGAACAACAATTGCATTCAATACGACAGATCCAACAAATGAAAGTATGCATAGAGCTATGTACCTTCACATATCTAGCTGCTACAACTTTGAATAGAGCATTTTCATGTCACACTAACAAAAAACAACCCTTTATGTGCATAAATTGTAAATTCACGACCTATTCAACAAGAAGAAAACCTTTGAAGCAAGGATATCTTCATCGAGGACAATAAATTCTCTAAGTTCCTCTAGAAGAGTCTCTTCATAGTCTTTTGAATTTGGGGCTACAACACATCAATTTGCAGATTTGGAACTTCTTCAACATCTGAACCAGTAATTCATTCTTTTTAACTCTTTCCAAATGGACTTCAACAAATTTGCACCGAAGATTCTAGGAAAAAATTAACAAAATAATTCACTTCTCTCCAACAAAGTAGCCAATCTATTGGTTTCCCAAATCAACCTTTGAAATGAGTCCTAAAGAATATCCAATTTCTTATACTCGGACTAAAAGATGGATTTGGCCAACTAACAAGATCTAGTCAAAGACTAAAATCTCCTACACTTTTGGCTTTGAAAGACCAAGGGGGGTCTCCCTTGACAATTTCCAAAGACTTACTTCAATTATGCATAGACATTTCATTTTAAAGTAGATAATTCCCAATGAAAATATACCAAGGAAAGTATTGACAACTTCAAATCTAGCTATATTTTTGGTATCTCAAAACTCACTAAGCAATTGGGAAGCAAGATTCAACACTAAACCCAAACCAAACAACAATAATTAAAATTATTTTGAATTCATAATTTGTTTTTGAAAATGCATTAAGCTGAATAACAAATTAGTGCCTAATTTTGGGACATGGAGTCTAATATATAATCCTAAAGAGAACTTCATTAGAAAATAGACTTCAACCAGTGGATTCAACTGCTAATTTCTTACACCAACATATCCACTCTTGTTGTCATCCAAACTCTTCTTATAGATCTACATTGCACATTTGAAATCACAATTATCTACTCAAAGCAATTTAACCATTTCTTTGAAATAGAAACATGAACAAACAACACAATCTCAAGGAAATTGAGATGACAAATTCAAGCATGCTTTGTATATTGAATTCATATGACTCAAAGTGTACAAATCTTGAGACAATTTGATGACAGTCATTCTCTATTTGCACAAACTGATTGATATTTACTCATGGAACTTAGCCATTACAATTTGCATACTCAATTCATGACTCAAACTCAACATTTCTCTATCTACCCAGCCCATACAAAAATTCAGAACCCTTTACAATGAGAAAAGATGAGAAGATAAAGAAGGAAGAAGAGCCCTAAAATTAATCTATTGAAGACCTCTAGAAGCTTCTTCCTATGTTAATCAACAAGAAGCTGGGACAAGCCTCCCTCTTCTCTCTTCCTTTGAAATAAGAAACTATGCCTATGTATTTTACTTTCCTTTTCTTTTTGCTTTGCAACAAAAAATTCACCATGACTGTGCAAATATGCACCTCCATTTTCCATTTTTACCCCTGTAGTTGAAAAATATCTTCACATGAAAGTCCTTTTAGAATTCCTCTTTATCTTGCTGCACATTATAATTGCATTTTTCATTTATGTGCCCAAGACATAGTCTTTGTTTATAAAGTGAATAGTGAATTCACTTGACCCACAGTGAATATTTAATTCACTCCTCCAGACAAAATTAAAAATGTTTACCCCCTGCTTCCCTTTATATTGAAATATGGTGAAGGATTTTTTTAAAAATTCATCACGCCAACAAAGTATTACTCGTGCTTTTACCTTGTATTTCACATTTTATTTTTATCTTACATTTGAGAAAATTCAATCATGCTCTTTAAATATTTTGTACTTATGTTTAATGTCTTTACCATTTAAAATGAGAGGGCTCCTTTTAAAACTTTTTTTCTGTGCCTTTTGTTTTTTAGTCTATAATTAAAAGCCTTGCTCTTAAATATTCATCAGGTATTATTTTTTACTCACCACATTCCATCTACATTTTTTAAAAGAAAACTCTGAGCCCACCAAACCTTTACCACCTAGCGAAATGCAATTTTAATTTTATGATATTAGCAAATGTTTTTAATGTTTAAATATTTCATTGGGCTTATACTGAGGCATACCTTGTGCACCCCATAGCCTTTTATGTGATATCATATTCCTTCACATAGGGTCAGTGGGATGGGGCCAAGATTTGGCCATGATGTCCTCTTTATCCTGACCATTGATCTGCTTTGTGCCCTAGTTTCTCCTTCTTGCAACATCATCGAACAAAGGTGTTTTTGCAGCTCCTTGACAATGGTAGTGAGAAAATTTTATTTGAACAATTTTGATACATTTTCACCGCAAGCACAATCTTTCATAAAAGATCCAACACCACATTTACCCACCATCAATCATTTGGATCAAGGTACTCTGCATCGACTTCCTGTATTTTCTACAAAAAAAATCCTTTTCAATATCAAATTGACCACCATTCTAGCAAGTTGGTCGCGCCCCATTCAGCAACTCATAAACCTCAGCTTTAATCACATCCCATGATTAAAAAATTCCTTGAAATGATGTCTCTTAGAGGCATTCTATTAAATGGTTTGCTTCCTTTCTCACGGTGTTTTCTGTGTATTGGATTCCATCTCAACTATGCAAATACCTTACACAATAGTTATCAATCCTTCCTAAGATAGGTTTCCTCCTATTTTGTGCACCAACAAAGAATTCCTTCAAACAATTTTGATCCATCTACAACTCAAGTGCCAAATTCCTTTGCAAACTTCATCTCTGAATTGCATATTCCTTTAGTCCATGAAAATTTCATGTCCAACAACTGAGTTCCAAATATCACTTTCATAAGAACTTTCCAATTCTGCCTCACACCAAGATAAAACATCTTGAATGAAATCAATCATTTATTCATAGTAATTAGAATTTCATGTCCTCACATGGAATTATTAGAATGACCTAGCCATGAATATAAGTATGCTTGGTTCACCTGTGAGCTTTACTCTCATTGGACACCAAATCATAACACTTCTTGCATTAGCATCTTGTGCCTCTATGACACTCCTTTTTGTCATATTAAAATGACCTCTACCTATAGGCGCAATGGCTACCCAAGCAAGATGAACACCCTACAAAATGGTTTGCTAGCCTTCAGGGTGTATTGGTCTATTCCTTGGGTTCCATCCTCTCATCGTGCCGAGCTACTAAGTGCTTCCAAATGAAATTCCACAAGAAAACTCTTTGCATCGATCCACTTTGTGCAGTCATATTTTTTTATTTTTTTATTTGAGTTAATCATCATGTTAATCCCACGTTGCTAAGAAAACATATAACCTTTGGTCAGTATTCATTCACTTTGACAACCTCCTCCACCAAATTCTACATTTTTTCTTTTGATCTCGAGACGTTTTCAAGCTTAGTTTTATTCCTTCAAGAATATTTCTTAGAATGTCCCCAAAACCCCTACTTCCTTCATGACAAAATTAAAAGTGGGAAATTCTCCAGGAAGCTGCAACATATGTTGTTTAACAAAGGAGTTGATAACTTCAGCTTGGTCCTCTTTGGACATAACCTTCCTCTTCCTCGTATTTATTTCTTTATCTCTACTAAAGCACTTTAGTACTGAAGCTCTTCTTATCTTCCTATTTGAAGTAGAAACAATGATGATCAAGTGATTTATAATAATTATTTGAATAAACTTCAGCTTAGGCTATCCATCATAACATTATCAACCCAATCACCATCAACTATTTTGTAGTTGGTAGCCAATTCCTTGACATGAATGCTAGTTGTATTGAACTTTATTTTTTGCTTGTTCAAACAACCAAGCAAGAGTGAATAGTGTTGTGATTTTATCCCATGGTGACTCAAATGCAACACCACCCCCTTCGAGATAGATTTAAAAACTTGTGAAGATGAAAAATAAAAACCCCTTAAGGAATAGTGCTTTGAAGTTCATGCCTTTCATAACCAAAGTGTCATCCAACAGGATGCAATGTAACACTTACAATCTCATGACTATGTAAAACATGCTAGGTCCCCATGTGGGATCGGCTAAAAAAAAATCATTTCAAATCAAATTTCATGTTCAATTGACTTGACACTGCCTTTGAATGCATCTGAGGTGAAAAAATGAATTGGGCTGCCATTAAAATATTTTTTTCTAGCAAATTTGCACAGTGATCAAAATAGGACTAGTGGCCTCTAGAATCGCCTTGGAAAACTAGTCAAACAACCTCCTAGAGCCATGAAAACACACAAGCATGTAGAAATTTGACCCAAGAACATAGTACAACAAACAACTCAACAAAATATATTTCGAGGTGTAAGATATTAAATGCCAAATTTGCTCAATTAGAATTTTCTACAACTACACATGTTCAGAACCAATAATGGCTCACCAAGTCACCACTTAAAAAAAATCAAACCATCTCCTAGCAATCTGCCAATGGAAACAAAAGCTCATTTAGATCCATTGAGCATGTGTGCAAGAGGAATTTTCTTCAATCATCATTATGCGCGAGATATTAGGGGTCAAAGTTGACCACCTTGAAACATGTTAGAAATGCAGATGTAAAAGCAAAACAAGCGACATTTTCTTTTGATCTCAAAAAATAATCAAATCTGACCATGAGGCTCTAAAACCAGACTAGGGAGCATATGAATGTGGGGGTAATATAGGGAAACAATTCCTTTGTATTGACGATCATCCAGCTATTGAATATGAGCTCGATCAGGAGGCCACTTCAAAGGATAGAGAGTTCGCAAACAACAAAATAGTTCCAGAACGCTTTAGCTTTTCTTTTCAAAACCCTATCAAAACTCATCATGGGAAGCTAAAAACTAACATGCATGTTACCATATGTCAACTAAATATTTCCACTAGGGGGTTTGGCAAGAAAATCAACTGGCTTTGAATTGTGACCCTCCAAATTAGGTCACTTGGGAAAATGTTGTAGGTGCACTTTTGAGTGAGCAAAGGAAAACATTTCAACATGAGCATTTCAAATTTGCAAAATTTGAAGGTGTCACCACACCTACATTTGGGCTCATTCCTAATTTGTGGTGAATGAGTCTAGTTTGATTTTCTAGGACTTCAAGGTCTAAATCTACTCTTCTCACTCTGCTCAATCTGTTTCTCTAGGTTTTTAGATCCAAAATTCTAATTTTGGGGCTGTAGAAGGCCTTTTAATGAGGATTATGACCTTGCAAATGGGGAGAAAATTCCAACAAGCTTACAACCTAATCCTTAATGATCTTCAATTTTTTAAACCACCTAGATCTACAATCATAGAGAGAGAAAAAGAAAGTGTTGATTCCTAGATAATAGGGGTTTTCCTTGGTCAAACCCCTTTTAGGTAATTAAACCAAATGATGAGACAATAAAATGAAGGCATGAAACATGAAACAAATAACATGAATCATGGATGATAATACCTTGAATGATTCCCTATAAATGATGTCTTGTAAATCTGCAACTCAACATGAAATGACCATGAAGGATGTAAATATTGGTATTGACAATAGGTGTAGAACAATTCTTGATCTTGGATCTTCAATGCTACATAATAACACTAGCTCAATAACATTCTTGATGCTTGATATGCTTGGCATGATGATGGATCTTGAATTTCTAAAAAAATTGATGAAGAATTATGCCCTTGAATTCCATAGAAATCATTCCAAACTCTCATAACAATCTTGTGAAGTCTTGGAGTCCTTAACTCTTTCTTGCTTGACTTGATATCATGAATTATTATTGAAATAATGATTTGAAAGCTTCTTTATATACAAAATGCACTCAAATGATTGTTTATTAGATCCCCAAGGTCGACATAGAAGAAATTTGAACTTAAAACCCATTTTTTCCCACTTAAACCTTGAAAATAGGCCAAGTGGGACTCATTCACCAAGCTAGGTGAATATTCCCATTTGGATGGGACTCATTCACCCAAAGTGATGAATGGGTCCCACAAGAGCTATTTTGCTTGCTAAAATGTTGAGGAATGTGCAAATTAAGTTTATATGTTGGTATTTTCTAGTTTTTGATTAAAATATTCCTTGGGATGCATAATATAGGGTTATAGGGGCCTATTAATGATAATATAAAGGTAATAAATGCAATACAACCCAAAATCCAATGTGAAAATATAAATAAATACACTTTACAACACTAAATTAGGGAAAAATTGTGTCTATTTATCTTAGAAGGGACCTAAATCCAATGTGAATGCATAGAACACATTACAATGCTAGATTACGTCTGCTTAATTTACAAGCCTCCTAAATTTAATGTGAAGGTTTCAATAAATACACTTTACAACATTAAATTAAGGTAGAGTTAGGTTAATTTAGCTTTAAAAAGGCCCCAAGACCTAATGTGGATGTGTAAAACACCTCACAACACTAGATCAAGGTGATATTAAATCTAATTTATCATTAATTATTCCCACATCAAGTATGAAAATGTAAGTAATGATATTTTTTGACACTACATTTAATTATGTAAGGAGGAAGACCAAGATGGTGGAAAAATGAGGCTCATAGACTGACATTTTTCAGTGTCTACAGATATGAATAAGACAAGGAATAGAGGACTTTGAAGGTCATAACCAATCTTGGGAAGAGGACTGAAGTGGGAATTGTAAATTATTTTGGAACTTTAGATCTTGAGGAGTTGATAGATTGATAGCTGACCTAATGAAACATTTTAGGTATTCAAATATCATGGACCAAATAAGGTGAATATTTCAAAGACCAATTTGAGAGATCATGTAATGATATGACAGAAGGAATTATAATCAAATAGGAATGGAAAATGTAATCCTATCATTGGAAATTGGGACTTGATGGTAGAGTTAAGCTAAAAAAAGTTGATTTTGGCCAATTACCAATTGGATATATTGAAGGAGGCTCACCACTTGTAGTAAAGGAACATGAATTTAAATGAATGTAGTAAGGAGTACTACCAAAAATCAAAATTTTCTCAAAAATTTATGATAAAGGAGCTAGTAAAGTGATAAATTACATCATTAGGTTGATGGAATCTATCCAAGAGGAGTTGGGTATGAGAAATATCTAAATAGTAGAAGCGGTCTATCAATTGGTATTCACCATAGAGAAGAAGTTGAACTAGAGGCTAGAGGAAAGAAAAAACAACTAAAGAGAAATAAAGGATAAGAACTAGAGTAGCAAGTGAAATCAAACTCATAGAAGAGAAACCCTGAAGGGTTAGAGAAGAGGGTTCTAGTATCATATTGATAGGAAACACCATTATAGAGAGAAATAATATGATATTTTCTACAATAAAATCAATGAAGATGATATTAAAATCTACTCTTGGTATAGATAAGGGAATGCATTTTATTTTAAAAATTAAAAAGAAGGTGCACTCATAGAGAGAATCAACATGAAAGTAGAGGGTATTATCAATAAGGTAGAGGAGGATATGAAAGGAAAACAAATAAATTATTTAGAGGAATATATTTTAGGTGTAAATAAGAGGGGCATATGGAATTTGATTGCTTAGTAAAGAGGATAGATGATACCACATGAGCCACATTTTGAAATGACAGGTCACTTATCTTAAAGAAGGTCTTAGAATATGTGAATTCACTTGTTTTATAGAGATCCTTGAAATGCAATAGGAGGGGTGATTAGAACAAAGGAAGGGTTTATTATAAACCAAATGCAAGGCTAAAGGTAAGTGCATTAAGATGTTATGATGGATATTAGTACATATAGTTTGGTTTATATTAAAATGGTAGACAAGTTGGGGTTGAGGGGGAGGAAGGATCTATTCCCATATAGGATTGGAATAGTTGTAGTAGGGAGAAAAGATATTAGCGAAAGAATAGTGTTGGGCAAGGTTCAACATATGAGCATATTATGATAAGGTTCTTTATGACTTTGAATTGATGGATGTGTATCATGTGTTGTTGGGTAGACTTGCAAATTTGATATAGATATATTGTATAATGAGAGGACTAACACTTACAACATATAGAAACATTGTTAGACACACAAGTTTATGCCATTGAAGGAAAGAAAGGGACACTTTTATAGAAAAATAAGGGTGTGCATTGAGGAGTGATACAAATTGATCCTAAGGATGTGTAACATTATTGGATGGCCCAAAAGAATTATAAATACAAAAGAGGAACTATAGAATTAGGAATATGAGAGTAGAGGAAAATACTTTGAATTCAATTAGGGGATGACATGGATGAATGAAAGGATAATGAGCTAAATAATTCATATCTATATGGTTCAAAGAAGGACTATCTAAACATGCAACTTGGTAATAAACACACATAAAAATTAAAACTAGCCTTCAAATATTTCTTATTATATTGAATAAATTGCAAACATAATTACGACTTACCCTATTGTGTGTATTGGGTTATGATCATTCAATATTGTGGCTATCTTAACTCTTTGTAGTGTAGAAAAATGTATCCCTTTACATTTTCTCACTCATTTGGTCCCTCATTAAAATTTTCCTTAATTTAGTGTTGTTAAATGTGCCTCATTACATATGCACACTTATTTGGGCCCTCTTAATTAAATGAGCTTAATTATGCCTTAATTGGCCCTTTAATTCATTTTCCATGCCTATTTAATTACATTTTCTGAATAGGATACCAAAAATTTATTAATGCCTAAACATAACACTTCACAATGAGCAATGTGTGTCCTAGGTTTATGGACCTAGGAACCATTCCCGCATGGGCGAGTGGGTCCTCCCTAAACCTTAGGACCTAAATTCAAATTATTTTTTTGGTGGTATTTTCATGATTTCAAATCCATAATTCAATGTCGTCTTCTGATATTTGAGTTGTAGGAAACTAAGGATACATACCTATAAATATAAGATTATTTCACTATGTTTCACCTAGCAACTTTATATGATTTTCAAGAGCATTTCAAAAGTGATAAAAGGAATTCAAGAGAAAAAATATCAAATTTTTATTGTAGAAATCAAGATCCAATCATCATATCAAAGTCTTCTGGCATCATGCATTGTTTTGGAGCTAACATTGTGATGTAGGCTTCATGATCAATTCAAGCATTCAAAGCATTCTTTAAAGAAAAATTCAAGTTTCAAGATCCACATCCATTGAAGCCATCTAATACAAGTTGTAGACTTCCTAAGATCTCCATTATCAAGGATCCAATAAAAGTTTTTTTGAGTGGTAGCATAGCTTTGTTCGTTCTTCATTCCCTCTTTCATGTTTCATTTCAATTCAAGGTTTGACTACCAAAGTGGGGTTTGACCAAGACAAACCCCTATTCACCAAAAACAAACATTTTTCTCTCTTATGTGTGTGATTGTAGATCTAGGTGGAAAAAAGCTTGAAGACCTTTTAAAATGCAAGATTTATAAAGTTGTCAAAGTTGCAAAAGTTGTCAACATTGTTGTCATCTCACAGAAACTAAGATCTTGAATCCATTTCCAACATTCCAACTATGAAACCTAGGAAAATTGGAAGATACAAATCTATATCAAAGGTTCAGGTAAAAGCTACAAAAAAACCATGAACTTGGACCCATTCTCCCCTAGGAAACTGAGTCCTAGATTTGCTTTAGAAAAGAACTTTTGGTGATTGGTAAACATCATTATTCCCTTCTTTGATCTGCAATTTGGTTTCTAGTTTTGTCAATATCAAGCTTAATATTTTTGTTTCAAGTGTTAGATTGCAGTTTGGTGTTGATTTGCTATTTTCAGTTTTTCTTCCCAAAGTTTTGTTTGACCTTGAATCCCATTCTTCAAGCATAAGGAAATATGAAGATTCTCACCTTGATTTGATTCACCTAAGGGTTGATAATCAATTCATTGTGTGGATCTCATTTCCTAATAAAATAAGAAAGATAGGTCTATCATACCCCCTTTGTTATCCACATTTTTTGGTCTACCTATTTTTTGGTGATTCATTTTGGTGAACTCAACTTTTAAGAATCATCCCTTGTTGAATTGGAGTCCATTTCAACCCTAGATCTAGGTTTCACATTCATTTTCATTTAATTGCATTGATTTTTATCTCATTTATGGCTCTTGACTTGCATTATTTTGCATCTTGTTTAGGGTTTTAGGTTTATATTTTTGCATTGTTTAAAATATAAAAAACTCACAAATTTCAATCATTTTGCATAGTGTTTACATAGCATTTCATCATCATTTATTTGATTTTAAAAATTGAATCAAAATTTCATTTCAAATTAGGTCTCCTAATTTTTCATTTATCATTATTTTCAATTTGCATTTAAACTTAATTTTTTGTAAATTTGAAACTGTAACATTCTATCTCAGTCTAGAATCTGAAAACCTTAAGAATCAACTCAAAAATCTGTAAATGCATTTTTAAAAATGTTGAGCTAGGACCCATTCACCCATGGATGAATGAGTTCATTATTAGAGCTTTTTCCTATATTTCTGGGCATCAAAATCTCAATTTCTAAATTCTATTTTGATGTTTTTAGTTTGCAAAATTTTTGTTATCTAAAATTGATCATATTAAGTATAATTTTTCAAAATCAATGCATTGTTTGAGTTCAAAATTGCATTTAAAAGACATCATTTTTCAGGTCTTTGCATAGCATTTATCTTGTTTACATCTAAAAATTACAAAATTTTTACATCATTCCTTTACAATTTTGCTAAGAAAAATTTCAATAACAAGAATGATGATCATTCTTCCAACAAACATCCTAGCTATGAGAGTCTCTTGGCACAAGAGGAGGAAATAATTAACACCACCTTGACTAATTTTCATTTATTTCCCACTTCTGAGAATTTTTTAATGCAAGAGTAAACAACTATGAATAATCTTGACAATCATAAAGTTTATTCTCCCAATAGTCCTCTCCTTTGTGATGAAATTGTTGTGGTTTTAGAAGAACCAAACATTGAATGTCATGATAATTCTATTTGTGACTCTTCCAAAGACATATTAGCTCAAGAGGGTGACATCATAGATACATTTGTTAACATTAATTTTCCTCACCTTCAATAATCCTTAAACACCACTTCCACTTGTGGAAGTAATGTGATAAAGAAAGAGACAACCACTGATAAACCTATATACCCTAACACACTTCCCCCTTTGAAAGGAAAAGATTTGATGTTAGAAGATGAAATTAGTAACCATCCTAATAATACTATTCATCTTTCATTTTGTATCCAATCAATTATAAGACCAAAGAAGAAAGTGCATAAGTGTTCCAAATCCAAGAAACAAAATAAGTATGATCCTCTTGCATACCTAGATGGCATTTTGAAGATATCCAAGATTAAGAATGATTTTTACACTCTTTTACCTTGGGGAGTATTCAAGTTACCATCTAAACTTGAAAAATTAACAAAAAAGCAAAGTGATCAAAATGGACCATATTGTGCATATCATAGAATATTTAGACATCATACCGATGATTGTCATGATCTAAAAGAAATCTTAAGAAAATATGAAAAGAAACCAACTTGACTAACATAGACATTGCTCCTTGCACCATGTGATAGTTGTAGAATCATAGCATACTCACTATTACATGTTTACATTCATTGAAAATCATTCTCTATATTGCAAGGAGCTCATTCTCACCACTCATCTCATATCATCCTCATCCTACACTTAGTGGGGGAAAGGAGTGAGATAGCCTTGTCCTAGTTTGGTACTTGATGTTGTCCCTTTGGTTATTTTTCCACCTTCTACATACGATAAACAAGATTGGGATACAGATGGCTTGCTATAGGTTGACTAGTATGTGCCTTTCTAGTCTTTCCTTTATTTTCTTTCTTTTCATGCTCTTTTGTGATTGAACATGTGTGTAATGTGATCCCCTGTACTATTATGTTTGATGTATCTTCATGTTCATTCCTCCATTTGTACCTTCATTCTTCTATATGTTGTAACTCCTTTATCTTTTCGTTTTGTCTTGTGTTTTCATTTTGGGGATGATACAAGGCGTTGAGGCATTTAGATCTCTTCCATGTTGACTCAAATGGATTTTTCTTTGTTTTCACTCTCTATGTGTCATTCTTTTCTTTCCATGAGTTATTTGGAGGAATGATGATGTTTCTGAGCTCTATAATATCATTTTGGCAAAGATATATTGACCCCGAATCCATGGATCCCTTATGTGTGATTTTGGGATTTCATTTTTGGGGAAACTCCTTCCTTTTTCATGATGTGGCTTCATTTGAAAACATATGACTTTGCATGGGGCTTTCCAAATAAGCTCTTATATATTCTTTATTGTTAGCATTAATCATTCACTACTTTAGAGTAATTATTCATAGCAAGGTGTTAGCAATTTCTTTAAAGTGGAGGCATATATTGGCATTATCATTTTGGAGATCTTTGGCATTTTCTCATGTTTCATTGTGCAATCTTCTTACTTCTTTCAATATATCTTCTTCTTGGTGGTGTCATTAGGTTTAATTTACTCCAAGAGTGTGACCTTTCTTGGCATATAACTATCCTCTTAGTGGTGATAATACACATGTTGAAAGAATGAAGAAGTTGAGTGTTGTCATTGATGTCAACACTATTGGATGTATCTCTATCGATATTTTTTGTTCTTTGTGCCCACCATAGATTGGTTTGCATGTCATTGCACATGCATATATTTACTTGTGTTTCCAATATGTTTTTTATGGATGTTAGTAGCATCTGAATTTAGAATTTTAGTTGGTCTAGGAAAATGGTTCAAAAGTTGCATATGATAAAATTTCAATATATAAAGCGTTGGCAGTTTTCTATGTAATGGGTATGACCTATTTTCCCTGCACTCTAATTTTTTTATAGGTTCTTTGGTTTTTGGGAAATACTTACAAGTGTATGTAATTTGATATTTCCAGTTGGCATGATATTTTGATGTCCATGTGTCTTGTGATTGGTGATCAGTTGAAGTATTTTTTTTAGGTCCTATTTCTGGCTGACCAAAATATGTAAAGTGTTGTGGAGCTTAATGTTGTGATGTGAATGTAAGAATAAGCTATTATAGGTGCATTTTGACCTATATCACATGTGTTTTGGTGTGAAGGTGATTTGATTTGAATTGGGTTCCAATAAGGCACATTTTGCATTACCTTAGGTGACATCTAATTAGGACAATCTAATTAATGTTTGCAATGTTGCTGATATATATAGAAGATCATTTTGAGTTTGTAATGAAATATAATGAGATGGAGAAGTGATCCAAATTCAAGTAGGAAAGTGATTTTTTTGTAGAAGATTGAGAAAAGGATATGTGAAAGTAATTCTGAGTATAGATTTGTGTTCTATATTAGGTGAAGTGTTTTTGGTTAGGATCTTGAGCTTCAAAGGAATTGAATTCGGTATATGTCAAATGCATTTTGTATCACTTCAAATCTTGGTTGTGTAGACACTTTTTCTATCTTTCCTTTTGCTATGAATAGTGAGTTCACTTGGATAGTGAGTCCTCATAGCCGTGAGCCCTTATTTAATATTTTTTCACTGGTCATACTATATTGTGACCTAATCCTCACTGTGGTTTTTCCAATCTTGTGTTTTCGAAGTAAAAATTTTGGTGTTCATGTGTTAAAGATGCTATGCGTTGTTTATTCTTTCATTTCTATTAATTTCTAAGTATGTTATGTTAATTGGATGGTTAGTAAATAAATATTTTTTAGGAATACTCATTCACCCCCTCTCATTACTCTAAGTGTTCAACAATTTGTATCAAAGCTTGGTTCCCCTGAAGGGGCTTAACCGTTTTGGGAAGGTCTTGTGGTGCAGGAGCACCCAAGGCCTTCAAGGAGCTCTTCAAAGGTAGGAGGTGTGTAGGGGTTAGGAGGGCCTTTCCATCAAATAAAAAACATCAATTATAATCTTTTGAAGCCTATAATGGCTTTTGAAATGGGAAAGAACTTGAAAGGAGTCAACTGTCCTAAGGGTCCTTATAAGGACCTTAGGACCAAAATGCTTTGTAAATGGAAAAATAATGCTCTAGGAGGTTAGATAGGTTTATTATGATTTTATTGTGTCAAATAAAGTTGGATATTAAGTATCCAATGGTTTTTAGATAGTAGAGTTTTATAAATTGCAAATTGGAAATTCAAATTTTTGAAAATCCACTTTAGGCGGGAAAATGAGTTTTAGGTGTTTTAGAGGTAATTATGCATTGTAATCAATCCAAAATGGTTTTGTTAGTTTGTGAATGGGTCTATAACCCCAAAATAATCATTCGTATGGAGGTTGATCAATTAGAGGTGACTGTACGGACTGCTACAGGAAATAGTGAAAGAAATACAATTTTCTTGCAATTTCTTTGAGTTTTTTGATGAGTTTTTGATTTCCATTGAAGTTATGATAATTTAAATTGTTTATGAACTTGAATTTACATGTTTTGAAACCCTTATAGGTTCTGAGAGCAATAATAAATAAGTTTACTATACAATACATTGACTGTCCTCAAGAAGACACATAATTTAGACTACTTTTGAGGGTTTTTCATGGATAAATGATCCATTTCATGGGAACTGTGACTGATACCAATGAAATGGAACATGATTAACTTGTATCATACCAATCTAACAATCTAAAAGTGTAGGAAAGAAGAATCAAATGGTGTACACCAAGATTTGACTGTGAAAAGTGCTTGAAGTTGGAGGCTAGGGTATAGCAGTGGAAGATCTACCTAAAGGAGGGGTATGTTTTTGAGTTGGGATAGTATAAATATGTTGTCCTAATGGTATAGGGTCAATAAAAAAGTTTTGGAAGTGTGTGGAAGGACAAGAACCAAGAATCCCTAGTTTCGAGGAAAGTTAAGGAGGGTTTTGTGTTTGAGCGTGTTAGGGATGTCATAGAAGACTACGAACTTGAAAATCCTTGGTTTGGGGATGTTTTAAGAGGCTGTTGAAAAAGAGGGCTAATTAGGCTTAGTTTTTGAGGAGACAACATATTTTGGTTGGTGTGTTCTGAAACAAGTGCCATCAAGGATTTGATATGTTGTTTTCCATCAAAAAATACAACTTAAATAATCACTATATTGGATGTTCCTTTGGGAGGTTTGAGGGAAAAGTCAAAAATCCTTTGCTAGAGGCCTAATTGGGCTAAAAGGCTACTTACAGAGCAAAGATGAGTTTTGGTCTACGATAGAGGGTTAGGGCTTGAAAACCATTCAAGTCAGGTTAGGTTGAGCCCTTTGAGATCACTCCAATGGTTTGGAACCATAAGGGAAGCCAATAAGTCATGAATGCAAAGTTGAGGCCTTATCTCTATGTTGGCGCCTAGATGAAAGGTTGAGAGTGAATCATTGTTAGTCTTGTAACTTGGTATTTCTTTCAAAATCTCAATGAGCTAATGAATGCATCAATAAAGTAAGAGAAGAAAGGAAATGGAGAAGGGAGAGAGAGACCATGCAAGCAAAGATGAATAACCTTGAGAGGAGTAGGAGGAGAGAAGAGCAAGACGACCAAGAAGACAATGATGAAGATGAAGAGCATGTGAGGGTAAATCAGGAACATCAAGCAGATGAGACAAAGGACCCTGAGGAAAGGAGGTTACTGAGATTTTTGAAGGTAGTACAAGGTCATGGAGGAAAGAGTCACATATATTTTCCTATCTATCAAGGGAAGATCAATAGTGAAGAGGTGTTAGGATGGCTTGATGCCTTAGAGAACTATTTTGAGTTTGAGGAGATGGATGAAGAGAGGAAGGTTAAGTTTTCCAAAACCAAGTTGAGAGGTACAACTTTGACATGGTGGACTAGTTTTTAGAATGATAGGATGGCTAAAGGATTGGAGAAAGTCTCTACATGGGCTAGGATGAAGAGTTTGGTCAAAGAGCAGTTCCTACCATCTGATTATACCATTCATGTGAAAAGGATGAGGTAGAATTTAAAGCAAAAGGACTTGGATGTTATGTCCTATACTGAGCAATTTCACAAGCTTAGTATCAGAGGAGGTTATGAAGAATAGGATGAGAAAATAGCCAGGTATATCAATGGGTTGAGGTACAATCTACAAGATGAGATTGGTTTGCAATTGCCAAGGACATTAGGAGAATGTTTTCAGTTGGCCATTAGAGTTGAGGAAAAGATGAAAAGGAAGCAAGAAAGATCAAGCAATGGTGGAAGAGGAGGCAGTTAAAATAGGGGTAGAGGTAATAGAGAACAAGGACAAGGTAGCAATGATAAGAGCAACAATGACAAAGGCAAAGAGGTATTTTCTGATCAAAGAGGTGGATACACTCCTAGAGGAGGAGGTAGATTTGGAAAAGGTAGAGGCCCATTCATAGGTAGGTGTTTCAATTGCAATGAACCAGTGCATCCTTCCTTCAAGTGTCCTAAACGGGAACAAGCTGAAAAGGGCAGAGATAAGAGAGCTAACTTGGTACAAGAAGAAGACAAGAAGGAGGAATCAAAAACATTCATGGCAAACCCTGTGACTGATGGTGAGTTTCTTATGATTAAGCAAGGAGAAATACTTCATCAAGAGCCAAAGGTAACTATTTTCAAAACAAATTGTCTCAGTCCTGGTAAAATATGTAGATTACTCATAGATTCAGGGTCACATAGCAATTTAGTTTTAGTTGATATGGTAACCAAGTTAGGGATTGAAACTTTTGATCACCCTACTCCCTACAAGGCCACTTGGGTAACTCAAGGACATCATGTAGAGATTGGTAAGAGAGATTTTATGGATTTTTCAATTGGATCTTATCATGATAGGGTACTTTGTGATGTCATTCCAATGACTTGCGGTCATATCATCTTGGGGAGGCCATGGCAATATGCTAGGAGGATAGTGCATGATGGTTTTCACAACACATATTTGGTGCATAAAGATGCTAGTAGATATAAGTTGGTTCCTTTGCCTTTGGAGTAGTCAAATGAAAGTTTTATGATTTGTTTTGAGAAGAGTTTGCAGGTGAATAAGCAGGGTGAAATAGGGGAATACATTGGTAGGTTGAGAAAAGACAAGTTGCAGTAGGGTTATGAGGTGGACTATCCTTCAAATCAGACTTTATGGGACTTAGACAATGTCAAGGTTGGAAACATTGCATGCCCTATAGTTGAGGGTGATAGAGGTGGTGTCCTTTCACCAAGGAGACAGTGGAATGAGGGCAGGAACAGGGCACAAGAACATACTATTATCAAACAGCAAAGAGGACAAACCAAACCTTGTTTTGGTTCTCACATGATGAATGACAAGAATGCAGATTGGTAGAAGAGAAAGACGGTGACTTTGGGAGATTACATGCCTTGTCATTGGAAGATGAAAACATATGAGAGCAAGGGGTCTTTTGGTGGCAACACATGGGATACTTCTTGGGGAAAGAAATCTTTCTTTCTTGGGGAGAATGGTGTAGGAGCACCCAAGGCCTTAAAGGAGGTCTTCAAAGGTCAAAAGTGTGCAGGGGTCAGGAGGACCTTTCCATCAAATCAAAACATCAATTATAATCTTTTGAAGCCTATAATGGCTTTTGAAATGGGAAAGAACTTGAAAGCAGTCAACTGTCCTAAGGGTCCTGATAAGGACCCTAGAGCCAAAATGCTTTGTAAATGGAAAAATAATGCTCTAGGAGGTTAGATAGGTTTATTATGATTTCATTGTGTCAAATAAAGTTGGATATTAAGGATCCAATGGTTTTTAGATAGTAGAGTTTAATAAATTGCAAATTGGAAATTCAAATTTTTGAAAATCCACTTTAGGTGGGAAAATGAGTTTTAGGTGTTTTAGAGGTAATTATGCATTGTAATCAATCCAAAATGGTTTGGTCAGTTGGGGAATGGGTCCATAACCCCAAAAGAATCATTTGTATGGACGTTGATCAATTGGAGAGGTGATTGTATGGACTGCTACAGGAAATAGTGAAAGAAATACAGTTTTCTTTCAATTTCTTTGAGTTTTTTGATGAGTTTTTGATTTCCATTGAAGTTATGATCATTTAAATTGTCTAGGAACTTGAACTTACATGTTTTGAAACCCTTATAGGTTCTGAGAGCAATAATAAATAAGTTTACTATACAATACATTGACTGTCCTCAAGAAAACACAGAATTTAGACTACTTTTGAGGGTTTTTCATGGATAAATGATCCATTTCATGGGAACTATGACTAATACCAATGAAATGGATAATTATTAACTTGTATCATACCAATCTAACAATCTAAAAGTGTAGGAAAGAAGAATCAAATGGTGTACACCAAGATTTGACTGTGAAAAGTGCTTGAAGTTAGAGGCTAGGGTATATCTGTGGAAGATCTACCTGAAGGAGGGGTATGTTTTTGAGTTGTGATAGTATAAATATTTTTTCCTAATGGTGTAGGGTCAATAAACAAGTTCTGGAAGTGTGTGGAAGGACAAGAACCAAGAAGCCCTAGTTTTGAGGCAAGTTAAGGAGGGTTTTGTGTTTGAGCATGTTAGGGATGTCATAGAAGACTAAGAACTTGAAAATCCTTGGTTTGGGGATGTTTTAAGAGACTTTTGAAAGTTTCATGGTCAGGGGTTGAGTTTAGAGAGGGGTTGCTTTGAAAAAGATGGCTAATTAGGCTTAGTTTTTGAGGAGACAACAGATTTTGGTTGGTGTTTTCTGAAACAAGTGCCATCAGGGATTTGATATTTTGTTTTGCATCATAAAACACAACTTAAACAATCACTAGATTGGATGTTCCTTTGGGAGGTTTGAAGGAAAAGTCAAAAATCATTTGCTAGAGGTCTAATTGGGCTAGAAGGCTACTTAAGGAGCAAAGGTGAGTTTTGGTCTAAGACAAAGGGTTAGGGCCTGAAAACCATTCAAGTCAGGTTAGGTTGAGCCCTTTGAGATCACTCCAATGGTTTGGAACCATAAGGGAAGCCAATAAGCCATGAATGCAAAGTTGAGGCCTTATCTCCATGTTGGCGCGTAGATGAAAGGTTGAGAGTGAATCATTGTTAGTCTTGTAACTTGGTGTTTCTTTCAAAATCTCAATGAGTTAGTGAATGCATCAAGAAACTAAGAGAGTAGATCAAGAAATTCAAAGAAAGGCATAAAGAATTCAATGATCAATTGAAGAAAGAAAATGAAGACATCACTAGACTAAAAGTAAAAGTGGAAGAAAAAAATAAAAATTGAAGAATGTATGAATGCAATGGTACAAAGCAAGATTGATGAATACACAAAACTTGAGCAAGAAGTGGTAAATCTAAGAGAAGACTTCGAAATATCAAGAATTCATGAAGATAAGTTTAAGAAAAGCTCTACAGTGCTTGATGAGTTAATTGTAGGTCAGAAAGAATCTAAGGATAAGAGTTGTTTAAGACTTGAGATAGGTGAAAGTTCAAAAGTAGAGAAGATTAGTAAACCTGAGAAGTTTGAAGATAAGAAGAATAATGGAAAGTGCCAAAATAAAAGAAATAATACAAGAAGATATCTTATCAGACAACCAAATGCTCAAAGGTACTCATCTTTCAATGTTTTGTTATTTATGCAACAAGATTAGACATAAAGAAATTGAATGTAGAAGTAAAATAAATTAGAATATTTCATATTTTACTGATCAATGCTTTACATGCACGAAGTTTGGACATAGACTGAATGAATGCAAAAATGAAATGATGAATACTTACAAACATAGTAGAATGTTTCAATGTTTTAATGGCTACTATTATACATGTTATGGATTCAGACATAAGACTAACCAATGCAGATCTAGAATAAATGAAAAGAATAACCCTTAGAAGAATTTTGTATGTCACAATTACAATAAACCTTGACACATTGCTAGATTTTGTAGAAACATAAGAAAGAATAATCCTAAAAAGAGAAATGATCCAATTACTAAGATTGATCCAACAGAGGTAAAGAAGGAAACTGAGAAAATCTAGAGGAAGAAAGAAGAGATTGGGGACAAGAAAGAATCAAAAACTGCAAATGAATCTGGACCATCCTTCGATGCAGATAATTCTCTCAAAAACTAAACCTAGGTATTGGCTTAAGGTGATCAATAACAAAAAGTAAAAAATCCCCTTGTCAATATAAGGTGCCATGGCTCGACACAAAGACATAAGTTGAAAATTGACATTTTAGATCTTTTGAAGAAAATTATGGAAGAAAATATGCTTTTGGAGAGCTTTGTGGAGTAATTAAAGGTTTGTTGTTGCCTAGTGAAGAGTTTCATCAACTTTATTGATTGGTGCATTGAATGAAAATTAGTTAAAATTGAGGACTATAAGTTTCTAAACTTGGTCTAATTTACTCACTTTTATACAATTAGGAGCAAATCAAAGTGAATTCTAGAGTTTGAGAAGCAAAGCATTCAAACCCTAGTTTTAGTCAAGTGAAGAAGAGGTATTTACTATTGTCTTGGATTTTTTTTTCAAAGAATTTGAATTTTGTAGAGATGGATACAACTATTTTGGTGAATGTTAGTGACAAGCCTCAGCCAAAATTCAAGAAGTACCCTATGAAGATATTTGAGAACATTCCACTTGGAGATTTTTTGAGAATTCCTCACAGGGTTCTACCTACAGAGGACACTAGGGCTTTAATTCATGAAAAAATGGAAGAATATAACCATGTGAAATTCATCGAGCCATGGATAAATGAGTTAACTGGAGATGATCATGAAATCAAGCCAAAATATACAAACCTAGTGGCAAATAATTTAGATGCCTGGTACTATTTCCAAATTTCACTTATGATGATGATGCTAAGTTTGCAAGAATGGAATTGAGAAGAATACATTACTGCTACTTATGGATAGACAAGCCCTGCATTATATCAAGGGAAGTTTTAAGGGAAGTAACAAGACTTTGTGCTACTGGACTTATGCCAGTATTGAAATTTGTAAAGAATAAAGATGTGATGGAGTTGATTGGAGCCAAATTTGACCATAGGTCTCTCATGGTGGAAACTATTCAAAACCCCACAATAAGGCATGCAGAAATGGTCATAGGATACAAAATTTACTACACCAGTAGGGAAAATTCAGTGTCAACTAAAACTATCCATATTTTTCTATGAGATGGTGGAAAAAGGTAAAGATTATGATCTATGTGAGTTTCTTTGGAAACAACTAGTTGATAACCTAAAACAAACCAAAGATAAGAAATATCCATTCAAGTTTGGTTTCCTAGTAGTTTTTTTGCTATTCTATTTTTTGAAGGAGCTTCCAAGAAGAAGCAATATCATATGGGATCAAGGAAGACCTATGAAAAATAATATTTTGGAACATCTACGTAGACTTGGTGACATGAAAGCTAAAGAAGAAGTGCTTGCTACATTCATTGTAGTATTCTATAAGAGAATGCATGAAAGGGAAATAATTCCTTACTCTTTAGTGGAAAAATATTGAAAAGATATCACATTTTTAGTTTCAACTGATTTTTATATCACTGAAGCTATGGAACCTAGATTCCCCCAATCAGCTATGAGATGAATGAAGTTGAGGTTGATGGTCTTATTAAAATTTTCCTAAAAATTCCTAAAGATCCTAATAGAGAGATACATGGAACTTATGAAGAAAAATTGATGAAAGTGCATATGGAACTTTTAGAACCTACAAGTAAGAAGAGAGTGAAAAAATTTGTGAATGAATATTTCACAGGACATGGACTCCCAATAGAAGTAGAGATATTATGAAAAAGAGATGTTGAATTACCAAGAATAGCTAGTGAATCCCCTTAACCCAAAAGGTTTAGTATAAGTAGTTCCTCTCCTTCCCCTAGTACTCAACAACCTTCAGGATCAACTTCTACCGATTGTGGTAATAAGAAAATAGAGACCAATGTTCTGGTGGTAGAAGAATCTCAGTTGAAGAAAAGAAAAGCTACTCTCATAGCCACCACATCTACCACTTAATCAAAAAGAGGAAAGAAAAAAGAGATTTTAGATAAAAGAACCTAAGCACAGTCATTGAGGAAAAAATTCAGTTAGGGTTAGAGTATGAGGAACAACTGACAAGATGAAAAAGAAGCAGTTCTATTGAGAGTGGCGATGGTGCTTCACAAGAGGCAAGCACTAGAGCAAAGAAATACAAAGTTAATATTATTAACACTTCTAAAGAAGAAGAATTTAAAAGATAAAAGGAATCCTTTACATGTTCATAAAAATCTGGAAGGCCCTTTGGAGTAGAAGAAGAAGAATAAAAATTCTCCTTCAATAAGAGCTCATACTCCTATAAAGCTATATGTTTTAGTTAGCAATATGCTATAACATGATGATTTGTTAGAAGATACTACAAAATTGTATGATGAAGTGGATGAAGACACTAGGAAAACAATCATTAAATATATAATTCAATGCATTATTATTTTGTAGGATGACATGAATAACATCAAGAAGAAAGTTCCCAATTTTTTTTGGGATTCTTTAATGGAAAGAAGTGAGGCTATAGAAGTTGAAGAAAAAATGAAAAATGAAGCCTTGGATGAAATTGGATCCTCCTTATCTAAAGATGATAAATCTACGTTGGTAGAGGTATACACTAGAGAATTTAGGTTCAAACAATGAGCTACTATTCTTATGGTAAGAGAAAAGGATCGAGTGGAGAAATTGAAGCAAGAAATAGTCAAAATTGTCAAGGATATTGCAAACAAGTTTGGGATGATAGCCACTTCCACATATGGTACAGCTCAAGAAAAGGATAATGTAGTAGAAAACTTTGTTGATGCAGGGGAAAATCTTCCCCTTGATACAAAATTTCCACCATACAAAGAAGTTATGGAAGAAACAGTTAAAGATGACATTACAGTTGAAGAAACACAAATGGTTGATGTCATAGAGAATGTGGTGTGCTCTCTACCACCAGTTAATGAAATGCAAGCTAACCTTAATACTTTTGTTCCTCCAAAAAACCCTAATATGCCCACTAATGATGATGGTAAACAAGGTGCATAGAAAGAAAAAGTAGAGAATGATATAGATGTCACTGAGGACAACACTAATAGATAGGAAGAGGATGCAAGAAAATAAAAAGAAGAAGATCAAACTAATAAAGATAAAGGAGAGAAAGGAGAGAAAGAGAAGGATAAGAAGGAGGATGAAGATAAGAAAAAGTACAAGTCATCCAATGAAGAATAGAAAAGGGAAGAGGATGAAAAGCTACCAAATTTGGAAAGAATGAAGAAGAAAAAAATCTGAGTTACTCAAGACCTCTAGTAAAAAATGATAGCCACTTCCACATCTGGTACAACTCAAGAAAATGAGAATGTAGTCAAAAACTTTGTTGATGCAGAGGAAAATCTTCCCCCTGATACAAAATTTCCACCATTCAAAGAAGTTATGGAAGAAACAGTTAAAGATGACATTACAGTTGAAGAAACACAAATGGTTGATGTCATAGAGAATGTGGTGTGCTCTCTACCACCAGTTAATGAAATGAAAGCTAACCTTAATACTTTTTTTCCTCCAAAAAACCCTAATATTCCCACTGATGATGATGGTAAACAAGGTGTAGAGAAAGAAAAAGTAGAGAATGATATAGATGGCACTGAGGACAACACTAATAGATAGGAAGAGGATGTAGGAAAATAAAAAGAAGAAGATCCAACTAATAAAGATAAAGGAGAGAAATGAGAGAAAGAGAAGGATAAGAAGGAGGATGAAGATGAGAAAAAGTACAAGTCATCTAATGAAGAATAGAAAAAAGAAGAGGATGAAGAGCTACCAACTCTGGAAAGAATGAAGAAGAAAAAAAATCTGAGTTACTCAAGACCTCTAGTAAAGAATGATAGCTGCTTCCACATCTAGTACAACTCAAGAAAAGGAGAATGTAGTAGAAAAATTTGTTGATGTAGAGGAAAATATTCCCCCTAATACAAAATTTCCACCATTCAAAGAAGTTATGGAAAAAATAGTTAAAGATGACATTACAGTTGAAGAAACACAAATGGTTGATGTCATAGAGAATGTGGTGTGCTCTCTACCACCAGTTAATGAAATACAAGCTAACCTTAATACTTTTATTCCTCCAGAAAACCCTAATATTCCCACTAATGATGATGGTAAACAAGGTGTAGAGAAAGATAAAGTATAGAATGATATAGATGGCATTGAGGACAACACTAATAGATAGGAAGAGGATGCAGGAAAATAAAAAGAAGATCAAACTAATAAAGATAAAGGAGAGAAAGGAGAGAAAGAGAAGGATAGGAAGGAGGATGAAGATAAGAAAAATTATAAGTCATCCAATTAAGAATAGAAAAAGGAAGAGGATGAAAAGCTACCAACTCTAGAAAGAATGAAGAAGAAAAAAAATTTGAGTTACTCAAGACCTCTAGTAAATCATCTAGCACTTCTGTAAAAGGTCTACCTAGTCAGTCTTGGTATCTTCTAGTTGTCTCTTCACAATTTTTGCAATTTCCCTTTGATGATTTGAGTAAGATTCCTCTTGAGCATAAAATGTAACTAAGTGTTGTACTGAATGTATTAGCAAGGAAAAAAATTCTTGAAACACATCAAAATAATAATGAGTTGATGGAGGAACCTATGATGACATTATTGTAGATTACTCTAGGTACTAACAGTGATTCATCATTATCATCTATGGAGAACTTTAGATTGATGTTTGACCCTTTTAAGGAGTATGCCTCTAGTTTAAAATGAAAAATGGAAATAAAGGTTATAACAAGGCTTACAGAAAAATGTGTATCAATCCATGCCAAGGTTGAAGAATGCTTGAAAGAGGTACAAGATTGTAAGGATGAAGCAAATGCATTGATTTTGTATTGTATGGCATGGCCGAAAGCCACACAAGGTATAAAAGTTGAAATGGACTTGATTGAATCTCAAATTGTCAAAGCATCAAGCGCCTATGATTTGGCACTAGACAGAAAGTATCACACCTGGACCTCTATAATAGATTTGCATGACAAATTTCTCATGTTGAAAAAATAGAAGGAAGGGATTACTAGGAAGCTTGGAAAGCTATGGGAATTGCTATAATTACAACACATACCTATTTCAAATTCCCTATCCAGTGCTGACATAATTTCATAGATTAATCTTAAGCCTAGTACTATTCAAGAAGGAGAAGCAACTTTAATGGAGATTGAGTCTCTACACAAGTTGCTTGTAGCAGCAAAAAGAAGATGGGAAGAAGGAAAGCCTCCTTGGAAATCCATGCTACAGAAGCTTGAGCCAACATCTTTGGGTGGACTATTTCCATTTTCATTACATGTTTTTAGATTTCTTTGTACATATGCGGATGTATAATTTTTGGTTAATTTTCTAAGGGGGAGTTAGTTATTTTAGTTCAGTTCAGTTTGTATATATGGATGAGAGGGAGTATACAAGTTTTTTTTGTGCACCCTTTTCCCTTGATGTCAAAGGGGGAGTGACATGTAAAGAAATATTTTTGGTACATGTTTCCATCAATGACAAAAAGGGAGATTATTGAAAGAATGAAGAAGTTGTGTATTGTCATTGATGTCAACACTATTAGATGTATCTATACCAGCAATTTTTTCTCTTTGTGCCCATCGTAGATTGGTTCACATGTCATCGCATGTACAAATATTTCTTTATGTTTCTAATATTTTTTTTATGGATTTTAGTAGCATTTGAATTCATAATTTTAGTTGATCTAGGAAAATAGTTCAAATGTTGCATATGGTAGAAGTTCAATATATAAAGTGTTGACAATTTTCTATGTAATGGGTATGGCCTATTCTATTTTCTCTCCTCCATGAATTTGTGTTAGGTCTCAAGTGGTTTTTGGAAAATGCTTACAAGTGTCTTTAATTTGAGATTTCCAATTGGCATTATATTTTTAGGTCCACATGTCTTTTGGTTGGTGATTAGTTGAAATATTTTTATTTTAGGTCCTATTCATGGCTAACCTAAATATGTAAAGTGTTTTGCAGCTTAATGTTGTGATGCAAATGTAAGAAGAAGCTATTACAAGTCCATGTTGACCTATATCACATGTGTTTTGGTGTGAAGGTAATTTTATTTGAATTGGGTGATGACAAGGCACGTTTTGCATTACAGTAGGTGCTATGTAATTAGGCTAACCTAATTAATGTTTGAATGTTGTTGTTATGTATAGAAAATCATTTTGAGTTTGTAATGAAGGATGATGAGATAGAGAAGTGAGGAAAGATAATTTTTGCAGAAGATTAAGAAAAGGATATGTGAATATAAATCTGAGTATAGATTTGTGTTTTTCAACATATTAGGTTAAGTGTTTTTGGTTAGGATCTTGAGCTTCAAAGGAACTAAAATCAACATATGTCAGATGCATTTTGTATTAGTTCAAATCTTGGGTATGTAGGCACTTTTTCTATCTTTCTTTTTGGAGTGAAGAGAAAATTCACTTGGATAGTGAGTCATCCTGGTAGTGAGCCTGATAGAACTTCAAATTTTTTGCTCCTTATGTTCCATTCCTACCTTGCTTGGTATTATTAGTCTTTCATGGTGTTGGAAATTTCTTAGGGTTGGGGTTTTAGCTTTGCCTACATGTAAAATGCTTGTGTTTATTTTACACTATGGTTGGGATTTTTTTCACTGTTACTTTTTGAGGGGTTTTAAAACATCTTATGTTCTATCATTTCATCTAGGCTTGGTCCCTTTGGTCTTAATTTTTATTTCCTCTGTGGGTTCTATTTTCCTAAGTCTTGGTTGGCCTCGTGTTGCATCATTTAAAAAACAACTTATGTCATTGTTTACTATTGGCCTAGTGATGTCCCCTTGTCCTTTTAATAAATGTTTTATTTTGTAGAGGGATCAAATTCAAGCTACCGTTGATCAATTTCCTTCATATATCAATGGTTGCCCATCATCACGTGATCGAGAATTGCAAGTTCTTTATTGATCACGATATCACAGGTGGGGGTCATGTGTCCTTTCTGGGGGATCAAATTTGTGCTACCGTTGATCAACTACCATTTGATCTAAGTTGTTCCCCACCATCCCGCGATGGCCCCACCATAATGATTTGGTTGATCTTGATATCACGGGGGGGTGCCATGTGTCTGATTTGGCGAGGCCAAAGGTGATAGGCTTGGTTGACTATTGATCAATTATCATCAGATATCAATGGTTGCCCACCATCCTGTGATTGAAAGTTACAAGGTTGTTACTGATTGCGATATCATGGGCGGGCACCACGTGTCTCATCTAATGAAGTGAAAAGAATAAAGGAAACACTGTGATAAATTAATTCTACCCTAATACATTAAAAGGTGGGTTACTAAAGTGTTCTTGAGGTGCACATGTTTTAAATCAATGGGTATGTTATAATCTTGGTGGGAAAGCTACCCGATGGATAATGATAAGGCTGGCGATTGTGTTGAAGGAACGAGATCACTGATACTCAGGATCTACGGTTGCCCACTATTGCGTGATCTGAAGTAGCAGGATCTTTACTGATCATGATATCATGGGTGACTACTATGTGGAATTCCTTGGTAATGTATAGTATGGTGGGCCCTTTATTGCCATGTTGGCAACTATGTCAGCTTGTTTTGAAGGTAGTCGTTTGATGATTTGATCTAACTGGAGGATTGATAGCTAGAATTTAAATCTACATCAAATATGGTTGGAGCCATTTTGCACCACGCGGGTGAGCTTTAATGGTGGAAGAGACACCTATTGGCATGATTTGATTGACATAAAATCAATTGTCCTACTTTATTTGTATCACAAAGCATTCAAGTATTTTGTGAAGCAGTTTTAGAGCTGAAGGCAAAGTTGTGAATCTTTGCAGCCGAAATTTGGGATTTCTGTGAACAAAGCCATGAGTTAATTTTTCTATGTTTTTTGGTCATTCTACACTTGAATTTGGGAAAAGATTTGTTGTGCTTGTCATAAAGCTTGTTGATAAATGTGTTAGGGCTATAGTTTATTTAAAATAGTGAGAAATTGTAGTATTTTGTTCTGTAATTTCATACTTCTGGTTAGTCCTAGCTATTTGAAGTGTGAAGTTATAAGAAGGCCCTAGTTTATCTAAGATGGCACCACCCAAGCAAAATTTTGGCTAGATTGAATATTTAAAAATAAACTTGTATGATGATTTTTGGATCAATTGCCCTTGTCAACAAATGATAGGAAGAAGGGATTGGTCCTAATGTGAGGGAAAATCCTAGGGGAAGGGTTAGTATATAATTACTCTAACATTACCGATGCTAGGGTTCCTCTCATAGGCTTGGAAATGTTCATATTGTGGTATGGACAGAAGAATTTGCCTCACCCCTTTTCAAACGGTTGGATGTATGATTTGGGAAAGCTGGTGGTACCAAATGTGTTCCCTAATGTAGACCTGCTTAGGGTAGTGGCTAGAAGATATGACCCTATCACACGGGTAATCAAGGATAATGATGGAATGGTTATGTTGAGCATTAATAGAGATGATATCCAATAGAATTTTGACTTAAGTGAACCAAGTGAAGACTTGTTTCCTATCAATCTTGAGGAAATGAAGTAGCAATATGAAAAGTTGAAGTCTCTTTTTAGAGCTAAGTTGCTTCCACCTCATTTGGATAGGGTAGGAGGTTCAAGATTTCATATCAGCCCTAGTGACTAGGAACCTTTCAGATTAAATTATTTTGCAAATAATTTCTTGGCCACTTTCTATTCATTATGTAAAATTTTTGGTTTCAGTCTTGGTGCGGTGATGCCCATTGCATACATGTTCATGGGGGTGCTTCCACCTCATTTGGATAGGGTAGGAGGTTAAATATTTCATATTAGCCCCAGTGACTAGGAACCTTTTAGATTAAATTGTTTTGCAAATCATTTCCTGGCCACTTTCTATTCATTGTGTCAGATTTTGTGTTTTAGTCTTGGTGCGGTGATGCCCATTGCATACACGTTCATTGGGGTGCAAATACAACACCCTAACTTCTCTGTGACATATGAATTTGCTTCTTTCTTGGCTGAGAGGATATATGAAGGGCTATCAAAGTTGTAGAAAAATGATACCAACACTTAATTATTTTGGTATTCTATGCTAATGCATATGTTCTTGTTCAAGATTGTTGACTTCTCTGAGAAGATGAAATTAGGGCAATCAATTGATGGAGAAAGATTGCCAGTACAAATATGGGCTGCAGATTTATCTTGTAATAAGGAAAGCACTAGTTATGTGCAATTTGATAATTTCTTTGCTTCTAAATTGAGGGCTAGATTGATGGTGAATGTACCTAGGATCCATGAGGAATTACATGATTTCCTTAGGCCAAAGGGGAGGAATCCATAATTAAAGGTTTTCCATAACTGGAATGATATTATCCCATACCTAATCAACACTTATTTGAGGGTATATGGTTTTCAGGAAGCCCCTCATATACTGCCATTCTATGTGCCACCAAGAGTGGGGTTTGTAGAAGTTATGTGGTAAAGAGGTTGTACTCATGAGGAAAACCTCACTGGAAGGGGTAAGGGAACATTTTTCCTTGATTATATAGTGGTGTCTAATTTTACATTTTCAAAGGAAGGTTGGGTGCATTTTGAAAAATTATTTGAGGATTATCATTTGAGGTGTGGTCCAAAGTGGCAGTGTGATCCTGAGGGTTTCTTTGCTCTTTTTAGGCAAAGAATAAAAGCTAGCAAGTTTGTGCATGAGTTCAACTTCCCTGAAGACCTAATTAGAAATGAGTTAAAACTAAATAAATAGGAGTTGAACAAGGAGAAATCGATAGCTTATAGTAACCTATTAGATGTTGTGCAGAAAATGGATCCGAAATATGATCCACTATTGGAGTTCAATCCCCACCATAAGAAAATTGATTTTCTGGCAGAGAAATTCAAAGAGATTATGGGCACATTGAGAACCAAGAAAATAAATTTAGAACTGAGTTTGGGTGTACAAGAACAAGGTGCCAGACCAATTGAAATAAGGCTAGCATACTAGCCTACAGAAAGGTGGCCCATTTACAGGAGGAAAAAGGGTAGTAGCAGTGATGAGGAAGAAGTGGACATAAAAGGAAAGAAAATAATGAATTTTCCTTCACAACCAGGTCCAAAATTCAAAGTGCCTAGGGCAATTAAAATCATTGATTTAGAATCATCACCATAAGATAGTCCCCCATCACCACCATCTGAGCCAAGCCCTAAGAGGCAAAGAATTGATCAACCACAGGAGAATTTGATGGATGAAATTATTGTTACTGATCATGACATGCAGGTTAGTATGCCTTCCCCTCCTAGACCAGTTGAAGTGGTTTTATCTGATTTAGATATGAAAGGTAGAAGTCTAAAAGATGCAAGAATGGAAGCATGCAAGGAATTTTTAGATGACAATACATTTGTAAAAACTCCTATATTCTTGCAATTGGTATGGAGGATGAAATATGAAGAATATCAAGATAAATGTAAGAAAAGAAGAGAACTAAGACCTGGCAGGTCAGACCAGGAGAATGATGAGGAAGTAAAAGCTGAATTAATGGAATAATTTAAGAACATCACTCCTGAAGAAGGAAGGAAACTGGCGAGTTAGGTTGGTATATTGATTCTACCTGAATGGGACATTGCAGATGTTGTAGCATTTAATGCTATTTTGAAGTCCAAGCATCCCTTGCAAGACTCTGAAGAAGTCAAGGCAACACTTCAAGACTCTGCTTTTAGTGAAGACTATGAAACCTTGGCAATTTGGGCATTGGCCCCACAAGGGAGAAAACCAAATGTTACAGATATTAATCCAAATTTCAGAGGAGGATTAATGATAAAGAGAACTTCAGAGGCCTAAACCACTGAGGCCACTAATTTGACTATGAATGTGGCCAAATTGGCCCAAAAGATTGCTGAAAGGGAGGAGGCTGAAAAGAAGAGCCTAATGGAGAAGTATAACCTTTTGATTTAGGAATACAA
This sequence comes from Sequoia sempervirens, assembly GCA_007258455.2. Classification (NCBI taxonomy): domain Eukaryota; kingdom Viridiplantae; phylum Streptophyta; class Pinopsida; order Cupressales; family Cupressaceae; genus Sequoia; species Sequoia sempervirens. The sequence goes on from VDFB02000008.1 coordinate 364,463,026, forward strand.
CAAGATTCAGTAGAAGAATGTTGAGTTGTAGACTAAGGGGGAAAATTTTAGGTATAAATAGATTAGGGAGACATCAATTTCTCCAGGGACCAGTACATTACCTTCCACAGCAGGGTTAGTGCCTCCTGCTTCTCCAATTATTTCCACACCAAGGTATCTTGTTCAAAATATTTCCCTCACCCCTCCTTTAGAACAAATTGATGAAGAAACAGAGTGCTCTATTGATCCTACATAGAAGCAGCTCTTGCAAAGAATTGATTAATTATAGACATAATTAAAGGTAAGTGAGGAGGGATCTTTCTCAAGGAAAAAGGAGATTGTTACTGCCGTTTTGAGGCATTTAAATGAAAAGGTTGATAATAAGTTGCTATCTATAAATTCTTTATACTCTTTGTTGTAAGATGCAATAAAGAATATTGATAGGGATTAGGAGGTAGTGATACCATTGATTGAAAATTGGATCCCTAGGGTTGGTGATTTGGATGTCATGCATAAGGCCTCAAGGTTTGACACAAATAATAGGCCCCAATCATTAAATCTTACTCAAGTATTAGTGAAGTCATTGCTAGGTTTTTAGACCCTACTAGATGATTTGAGTAGGAAGATCAGGGAGCTGGTGAATAATTTCAATGATTGGGGTAACACATTGTTACCTGATATAATCGATGAGCAAGGGAAAATTAGGTCACTCTAGCAGTGGCAGGATCAAACAAGTGACATCATCAATGATCAAATTAATTTAATTTGTGATGACTTAGATTATGATTTGTTGGTGAGTTGTATGGATAAAATCATTAGTACCAACTCATTTTTGGAATCTTTTGAAAGGGATGCAAATCAGGTAGTGGTAAAATACACACATTATAATGCCAAGGTGAATGAGGTAATTAATTTTGACTAGCTAACTGATGAAGAATACCAGAAATGGGTAACTAAATATTTGACTGAGGAAGAGTAAAAAGAATGGACTACTAATAGGTGGTAAATCTAATGTTATGGTTACAATGCTTTCCAGTTTTGCTTTGATGGTAGTATCAGCGTGGGTTTCTTGTGGTTTTTGTTGTTGCATCAACTTTCCTCAGCTGACATGATGAATGAGAATATTCTCTATGGTGATGGTTGTTGTAATGATTTTTTGAATATCACCAAGTGCTCAAATTGGCTGGTGACATGTGCACTTTGTGGCTTGATGCTTGTTTTCTCCTTCTTATAAGAAGGATTTCAAGGCTAGAAGTATGGGTTAGCAAGTTAGATAATTTTTGGTCGAGTCTAGGTGGAGTTCCAAAGAAAATTGTAAAGTCTGATGGTTTTAGAGAGAAATGCAATTTAGGTTTTGAGTCACTCTATAACATGTTTTGAGTTCATGGGGATTTAATATTGTATAATAGTACTCGCATTTGAGTTGAAATGATAAATTCAAGCTCATGTGTCTCCATTGTACATGCATATCTGAACTTTGAATAAAATGACTAAGGGTTGTTTTATCCATCTCATTGTTGTGATGTGTACAATTATATTTTAGCTTTAATTCAAAGAATTAATTAAAATGCTTGAATGGGATTGTAGGCAGATGTGTTCTGTATAAGGATTTGATAAGTAGTATTGAGTTAGAATACATATTGATGAGATTACAATGCAATGTCATCAAGTATTTCATATGTTATGTGTTAAATTTGTCATATACCCTTAGATGCTTATGAATTTGACTCCTCCAATGGATAAATGGCACTGATCTAAGTTGTAATTATCCGTATGATTTAGTATTTGTTTGTCTTTTCCTAGAAGCTTGCTACGAATTTCAAATCAATGACTATCTTATGCTGTGGATTACGTTGTAGTTATCTCATGCTCTAGATAGTTGATATTATCGATGAATAGACAATTATATTTGATATTATCCTATCATGTTGAGCTACTTAGTGAGATTATTTGTTATTGTTAATGTTGTTTATAATAATGGTGTAGAGGTTGTAAACACATTTAGGGATCACTGTCCTGGGTCTTGCAGAGCTTGAGGTGTAGGAGGTGTTTTTTAAAGTCTTCATCAATTGGTCCAGATCCTTCGAGCTACCCTTAATTGGAATTGGAAATTCCACAGGTAGATTAAAAGACAAACCTACTTACAGTATAAAAAACAAACCAACAAAGCCCTTAAGCAATATTTTATGACTAGTCATACTATATTGTGAGCTATTCCTCACTGTTGTTTTTCCCATCTTGGGTTTTCCATGTAAAAATTTTGGTTTTTATGTGTTGCATATGCTATGAGATATTTATGATTTCATTTATGTTAATTCCTAAGTATGCTATGTTAATTGGATTATTAGTAATTAAATGGTTTTTAGGAATGCTCATTCACCCCCTCACTATATTTTGAGTGTTCAACAATGTGATCCATTCCCTAAGTTGTGAATCTTTTATCGTAGACTTTTCCTCTCTTGGAGACATTAGGAACGATGTTCCCTAAGAGAAGACCTTACATGAACTAAGAAAAAACCCTTTGAACATGTCTTATCCTATTTTTCATTTTTTTGATAAGTTTTGAGCATAGCACAACTTTCTAAACCTTATGATGCTTGAAGTTACAACTCTTTTTTATTACCACCAAGCATAGGGCACTTTTCTTTCCTATGGTACCTTGTTTTTTCATAAGTGTTTAACATAATATAGCTTGCTAAGAATTATATAGCTCAAAGTTTGTGTTTTGTGGTGGCTTATTGAAGTTATCAATGGTAAAAATTTGGTATGGCATGGTAGCCTAATAAGATTCTCTTGTTTTCCACCTTTGGGGGCTCACCTAGTAGACAATCAAAGTTTCACTAGCTTGTGTGAGTGTGTTGTTGTTTCAATAGTGGACAACGGGGTTCCACTTGTAAACATTTTTGGACAAACATCTGAGGAAGGTTCCACATCATGTTGGATAGTCGAGGCTTGATCCACCCTTTGTTTCTTTTTCTATTTCATTTTTAATTTTCTCTTTCTTTGAGTCTTGCGTATTGTATGATTGAGTATCTTGTCATTGTTGCATACATATATTTTGATTGTCTACTTTAGTGTGATTTTGAAACATGGTCATCCTCACACTAAATTGGGGGCTAAATGTAGTGTAGAAAAATGTAAACCTTTATATTTTCTCACTTGTTTGGGCCCTCCTTGTTAAAATTAGACTTAAAAATTGCCTTAATTTAGTGTTGCTAAATGTACCTTATTACATTTACAAACTTATTTGGGCCCTCTTAATTAAATGAGCTTAATTATACCATAATTGGCCCTTTAATTCATTTTCCAATCCTATTTAATTACATTTTCCAAAGGAGAAATCTGATATTTATTAATTCCTAAACATATCACTTCACAATGAACAATGTGTGTCCTAGGTTTATGGACCTGGGACCCATTCACCCATGTGCAAATGGGTCTTCCCTAAACCCTAGGACCTAAATTTAAATTATGTTTTTGGTGGTATTTTAATGATTTCAAATCCATAATTCAATGTCGGCTTGTGATATTTGAATTTTAGGAAACTAAGGATACATACCTATAAATATAAGGTTATTTCACTATGTTTCACCTAGAAAATTTATATGATTTTCAAGAGCATTCACAAGTGATCTCAAAGACACTCAAGAGTAGAAATATTAGAGTTTTATTATAGCAATCAAGATCCAATCATCATATCAAATTCTTCTTACATCAAGCATTTTTTTGAGCTAACAATGTGATGTATTTTTAATAATCAAGTCAAGCATTCAAAGCATTATTTCAAGCAAGATTCAAGTGTCAAGATCCGCATCCATTAAACCCATCTCATGATAGTTGCAAACTTCCTAAGATCTCCATTATCAAGGTTTCAATTCAAGGCTTGTTGAGTGGTAACATAGCATTGTTCATTGTTCATTCCCTCTTTCATGTTTCATTTCAATTCAAGGTTTGATTACCAAAACGAGGTTTGACCAAGGAAAACCCTTATTCACCAAAACCAAACATTTTTCTCTCATGTATGTGATTGCAGATCTAGGTGGAAGAAAGATTGAAGACCTAAATTTGAAGATTTACAAAGTTTTCAAATTTGCAAAAGTTGTCAAAATTGTTGTCATATCATAGAAACTAAGATCCTGAAGCCATTTCCAAAATTTTAACTGTGAAAGCTAGGAAAATTAGAAGATTTGTATCAGAGGCTTTGGTAAAAGCTACAAAAAATCTTTGAACTTGGACCCATTCATCCCTAGGTGAGTGAGTCCTAGATTTTCTCCGTAAAATCACTTTTTGTAACTAGTAAACATCATTCTTCCCTTCGTTGATCTACAATTTGATTTCTAGTTCTATTAGTATTGAGCTTAATATTGTTGTTTGAAGTGAACTAAATTGCATTTTCATGTTGATTTGCTATTTTTAGTTTTTCTCCCCAATGTGTTGTTTGACCTTGACCCCTATCCTTCAAGCATAATGAAATCTAAATATTTTCACCTTGATTTGATTCACCTGAGGGTTGATAATCAATTCATTGTGTGGATCTCATTTCCTAATGAAATAAGAAATATAGGTCCATCATACCCCCTTCGTTATCAATTCCAAATTTTTTGGTGAACCTATTTTTAGTGTTTCACTCTTAAATAAATTAATCATTAGTATAATATTATATAGGTATTTATATCATCATAAGGGTTATAATTAATTATATATTAAGTCTTAGGTGGTAGCCAATACATAATTAGAAGTGACATGTACTGATTCTAAGAGATTTGTTTTAAGAACATGGATTAAATATATTAAGATATAGTAAACTTTTTCAATTGATTGAAGTTATTTGGTGTGATTTATTATATAATTAGGGTTTAGAAAAAAATTACTTCCAAGGCTACAAATTAGTGAAGATATTGGATATTTTTCTAGGATCTTAGTTATTCTATTTTTTTTTTAAAGAATGGTTTGGTACAGATTTGTAAGGTCAAGTTGCAAGTCTGTGTTTGCACGAGATGTTAATGGCATTTCTTAAGGTTCAAATGAAATTTTTTTGAGGTGATTTCATTGATTTTTATTAAGTTATGATCAAAATATTGCTCATTGCTCTATTCAGAAACTAGGGTTTTTAGTGAGCAAGAAAAATTCATATCTCAAGTTCTAACCAGTGAAAATTCATGAAATTTGGAACATAATTTATTCAGTTCTTTGTGCATGTTTCTACCAAAGGGAAAGTGATAATTCATTAATTTTCATGATTTATAGAGTACAATTTTTTTTTATTAGCATATAGACTATCATAAAGCCTAGTTTGTTGAGGGTTTTGTGAAAATGTATTGTTTTGAGTTAAGCATTGTTACTTAGGATTTGAATGAGTTTTGTCGAGTTTGGTTAAGGAATTTAGAAGCCTAAGAATGAAGAGAAAATGATTTTTCACTATTTCTTGAGAATTGAACCTATGAAAAGAAGCAAATAGGATAGTTTACAAGGTGTTATTTACTGCCACCATTGAAAGATTAGGGAAACAAGTGCATACTATTGTGAAACCCACATTTTCATTGTTCTTTATAGTCCACTGTGTGTGAAGTTTCTATTACTCTTCATTAGTGCGCCAAGTGCCTTCTGAGGACTTGATGTATTTTATAATGATTTATTATTTGAGATTGATGTGTACTATTCTATCTTATTATCATGGTTCTTTATTTCATAGATTCTAGTATATGTATCATGAGTTGATGGTTTAGATGATGTTGAACCCCATTGGATGTTTTCATGTGCTTCAACTATATTTATTGAGAAAGTGCACTTGATATGTGCATTGTGTGGTTATAAAAATAGGGTTTTTTTTCACCTAATATGTAGGTTTGAGTTATTCCCCAATGGTGATTAATCATATATGTCACTATGGCCTTACAATTTTGGTAGCCACTATCACCCTTTTTTTTAGTGTGAGATGATCCCTATGTTTTCCCATATGATTATGGATCTAAATCAATGGTCACTCAAGTATTTTTGTATTGTGTAAAACCCATAAAGGCATCTTTTTATGTGGTTTCTTATTTCCCATTTTCATGAAATTATATTAATTTCGAAGGCTAAATATTGCATGTGAATAGTGTGTGATTCATTTTAATTTGCATGTAATTATATTTTCTAAGGCTAAATATTGCATGTGAATAGCTTGTGATGCATTGGGAATCAAGGAATGGAAATATACAAAAAGGGGGAATTTTTACCTAATATGAATTAGGAATGATTATCTAATTTTTTCTAACTAGTTATATTATTATTTCTATTTTTCGTTTAACTTTGGAAAATTAATTAAAATATTTGAGTTTCTTAAGAAATGATTGAATGGTATTATTTTATTTGCCTTTAAAAAGGAATGATTTAGATATTTTGAATTATCATTGTATTTTTTGAAAATGGGAAAATAGAAAAAAATAAGAAAAAAAGAGAAAACAATGAAAATAGAAAAAAATAAATTAAAATTAAAAAAAAAAGAGAGAATAAAAGAAAACATATAGGGTCTTTTATTTCATTAGTTTTGTTTGTTGAAAACTATCTCTCCTTCGTTGTTCATCTCCTTTCATAATTGAAAGTTGCATAAATATGGATGGATTTGAATGTGAATGGATTTTTTTGGATAGGAATGGATTTGCATGGGAAGGATTGTAGGATTTCTTGGATTTGCACCTCAAATTGAAGAAAATTAGCAATTTTCATGAGTTCATAATGGAGTTAATTCTCCTCCTTATTTTTAATTAATTTGAACTCCTTTATTGAATTGGTTTCCATGTTTACCTTTAAGAAGGAATAAGGTCTCAATCTTAGTTTCAATTCATTAAATTTAATTGACATGTTTAATTGTTTTAAAATTTTGATAAAACTCCATAGTGTGGCCTTATTATGGATTTTTTTTCCAAAATTAGATAACATGAATTTTATGTGAAAAGTGGAGTGTTGTACATTTTTCAACCAAGAGGTCTTCTCAAATTTTAAAAAATTTAATTTATAATTTTCAAACATTCATCAATGGAGGTTTCAGAAAATGCATGCTTTTCATTGAAAAAAATAGAAAAAATGAAATTGTAAGTGATTTACAATAAGTTTTAATGTAGGGAAAGAAGTCTCCTTATTTATTTTTGATCTATAAATTTTTAAGACCATGATTATTTTTATTTCATTAAAATTTGTGTCACACCCAAATAGTGAATTGGAATGATGAGCCTATAATTTGACATGTAGGGTGTGGAAAAGGGGTCACTCTTGACCTCAAATAGGACACAAAGGGGATTGAGGATATGATGAGAATTTTTTTTCTTAAAAATATTATAACTAAATACACTCAAGAAATAAAAATAACGAAGATAATTATTCCTATAGCATAACTAGAGCACTAGTATAGATTTGGTATGAGTATGAAAGGAATGTTTTCTTAATGAGTGTTGTGAATTGCAAGTTAGGTTACTCACATGGGAAATTTTATGCATACCAAACTTCTATTAGCTATCTCTCAAAGATTTTACAATGACACTCCTTCCTTAGATCCTATGAGTTCCTCATCCTTTATGCCATTGGAATTTGTATTCAATGAGAGACTGGTCTCTAAACATGTTCTGATTGGAAGAGACTACATTACACATGAGTATGTATCTATGATAAGAGATCATGGTTGCATGTGTTTATGTCCACGGTGTATTTTATGTGATACAATTTTTCTTCTAAACTTCTTATTGATGATGTTTTCCTTTAATCATGTGGGTAAGTGTACATAGATGAGGGGACAAAAAGGGGTCTTAAGTGGTCACTTTTTTCTAAAATTAGGAAATATTGACCTTGGATGAGAAATTGAGGATAGATACCCTCAAAATTTTAAGTTGCAACAAAACAAGGGTTGTAGTGCTCTAAATATTCTTTCTAAACTACTAAATTTTATTTGAAAATGGTAGAGATTAACGGTTTGAAAAAATGGAGCCATAGAAATTGGTGTTATTTTTGTCAAAAAACATAACATAGCGTTTGTTGTGGCTCCCTCAAAAGGTTAATATTTTTTAGTATTTTTAAAATTTCTTTGGTTAGAAATTAGCTAACAACATGTAGTTTATGGATGATTTTTTTGATTAATTTTTAATGAATATGATTTCTTACTAATTTTCAAAGTGGATAGATCTTGTAAAACAAAAATTTGGTTGTGCTACCCCTATAACTTTTGAAAAATAATCAATTTTTTTTTTTTGAATATGTGTCTAATGGAGTATAGTTTATAAAAATGTAATTTATTTGAAATTTAAATGAATGGTTAAAATGTGAAGTAAAAATTATCAATCATTGGGTTTTTTTAAAAATGATACACAAACAAAATAAATTAAAGATGAAAGCATTAACATAGTCAAAATGTGAAAACAACTACATCATAAATAGCTAAGAGAGAGCTTAAAATTACTTGAGTGTTTGTTTTACTTGACCTTGAAACACGTAAAAACCTAATGGTTAGCACAAACAAGATTATGTGAAATTTAGGAGAATATGCAAAAACACATTTTTGGGCATTGGAAAGGTAGTCCAAGCCTTTGGGTTAAAAATCCAAAGAAAATCCAAGCCAAAGGCTTGAGGATTCCCAAAGTAAGCCAAAATGTGAGCAACATTATTTAAAATTCAAACCAAACTATGAGTGCATTATAACATGCTTGTATTTTGGTTTGTATTGAAATTTTTTATTTCTTCTTTTTTTTCTCTTTCTTCTCCTTATCTTTCAGGAAAACTATATACATGAAATAAGCATTTAAGTACTGTTATACTTTAATTATATTTCATGTATATAGTTTCAAGATGTTTGAGAGTGAATTTCTTTCTCTGGGAGTTATAATGAAAACTATAATGTTTGGAAGATCTTATAATTTTTAAAACTTAGTCAAATTTCAATAATCAACATGTTAAATTTTAGTAATCAGGAGTTCAAATTTCTATAATCAAAAAGTCATATTATTTCTCTCTCTCTATCTCACTTATTGTTTATCCCTTACACTCTAGACCTCTCTCTCACTATCTCCATCCCTTTATCTAACTCTCTCCCTTTAGCTCAAGAACTACCTCTCTACCTATCTATCCTTCTCTCTCTCCCCTTCCCCCGCTCTCTCTATCTCTCTCTTCCCCATCTCTATCTCTCTCTTCCTTGTCTCTCCTTCCCTAGCTAATTCTTTCTATCTCACTTCCCTCTCTCCCTCTCCCTCCTTCCATCTCTACTTCTCTCTATCTCCCTCCCTCCCTCCTTCTCTCTCTATATCTCTATACATTCTATCTCCCTTATATATATCTCCTACCTCTCACTCACTCCCTTCCTCTCTCTCTCTATATCACTTCTCTCTCTTTCCCTCTTATCCTTCCCTCTCTACTTCTCTCTATCTCCCCTCTCCCTCTCTCTACCTACCTCTCTCTATGACTCTCTCTATTGCTCTCTATCTCACCTCTCACATCCCTCTCTCTCCCTCCATACCTCTCCCTCCTCTTCTTCCTTATCTACTCTCTATCTCTCAATCCCTCTCTCTACCTACCTCTCCATCCATCACTCTCTATCACTCTCTCTACACCTCTCTAGCTCACCTCTCTATCCTTCCCTGCATATCCCTCCCTCCATCATTCCCTCTCTACTTCTCTATATCTCTCCTCTCTCTACCTCTCCTTCCCTCTCTCTAGCTACCTCTCCCTCTATCACTCCTTTGTTTCTCTTTATCTCATTTCTCTCTCTCCCTCCCTACCCCTCCCTCCCTCTCTCCTTCCATCTCTACTCTATATCTCCCATCTCCCTCTCTCTACCTATCTCTCCCTAAATCAATCCCTACTAGTCTCTCATTATTTATCTCTATCTCACCTCTCTCACCTCCCACTCTCTCCCTCGATACCTCTCCCTCCCTCTCGCCTTCCCTCTATGCTTTCTATCTCCCTAATCACTCTCTACCTACCTTTGCATCCATACTCCCTGCAACTCTCACTCTCTACACCTCTCTATCTCACATATCTCCCTCCCTTCCTCATTCCCTCTCTACTTCTCTCTATCACTCTCTACCTCTCCTTCCCTCTCTCTATCCACCTCTCCCTCAATCACTCTCTATATGTCTATCTATCTCTCTTAATCTCTCTATCTCACCTATGTCTCCCTCCCTAAATATTTCCCTCTCTTCTCTCTATCTCTCTTCTTCCCCCCTCTACCTCTCTCTCTCTCTCACTTTATATCTCTCCCTCCCTCCCCCTCTTTCTCTCTCACTCTCTCCTCTATATCTCACCATTCTTTCTCCCTCTCTCACTCTCTCTTTCTCTCTATCTCACCATTCTCTCTCTCTACTTCTCTTTATATTACTTATCCCTCTTTAGCTCTACCTTCCTCCCCTCTATCTCTCCCATACTCCCTCCTTCCCTCTATCTCTCCCTTCTTATTTTTAGCTCACATATCCCTCTCTACCTAGTATAGTGTAAGAAAATGTATCCCTTTACATTTTCACATTTGTTTGGGCCCTTCCTACTAAAATTAGGCTTCTTTATGCCTTATGTGGTCCTATTTTGCATCCACAAGCCTTATTTAATGCATCTTTCCAACAATAATCCCAACACATACCTAATAACCAATCATATTTTAATGATTTTGGATTGTATGGCCCAAATTTAGTGATCTAGGACTTAGACACCACCTTGGGCATATGGGTCCCACTTAAGTTTTGGGGCCTGATCCTGAATTTGACATTGAACTTAACATTTCTTGAAATTTGTGTCCCAAGATTAACCCATTGGGACTCATATGCCCTAACTGGCGTATGAGTTTCACTTAGCTTGGACCTATTTTAAATTCAAATTATTGGTTAGATTTTATTCTCCTAGATCTAATGTCATCTTGTAGTGTTGTAATTTTGAGAAATTTGGCATAAACAAGTATAGATACAAGGTTATTTCACATAACTAACAAGATCTAGTGAGTCTACAAGTCATCAAGTTATCATAATACCACTTTCAAGAGCATCCAAAGAGCATTCAAGAGTTGATTATCAAGCATTTTTGACCTATATTTAAAAAATAAAGTATCATGTCAATGTCATCATGCATCATGTCTTTTTAGAGCTAACATTTGTGATGTAGGTTCCTATGATTCAAGCAAGCATTCAAGTCAAGATTCATAACATACAATCAAGAGTCAAGATCTAAATTCATGCTAGCCATCTCATGAAAGATTGTAACCTTTGTTCCAAGGATTTGGTGAGTTGTAACATTACATATTTTTTCATTCATGATTCCTTCATTCTATTTGATTTCATTTCCAGGTTTGATTACCAAACTAGGGTTTTACCAAGGAAAACCCCTATCCACTAACAAAACAAAATTTTCCCTCTTTGATGTGTGATTTGAAGATTAAGGTTGAAGATCCATTGAAGAGAAATATTGGAGAAAGTTTTCAAAGTTGCAAAGTTGTCAAAGTTATCATTTATCTTGCAAGATCATAGAAAGTCACCTACAAGTCAGAATTCATAGTTTCAGACTCAGAGATCATAAAGGAGAGAAGCTATAGGAGAACACTAGAGTATATCAAAGTTTCATACCAACCTTAATATTGGGACTAAATCATCACTTGTGGCATGTGAGTCCCAGTATACAAGTTTTCAAACACTTTCTATAGATCCTGGTTTACTAGTTGTAGATTTTGGTTTTGGCCTGAAAGCCTAAATTGTGACTAAATTTACCATACTAGTGTATGAGTCCTGGTGTGTATTAAAATTCATGATTTAGAGATTGTAGACCTTGTTTCAAGCATCTTCAATTTTCTAGGTGCACCTCTATTTATCTCCAGTTTGTTATTATGATTCAAGTTCATTTTCTAGGTCATATAGTTAGGTTTTTAATGTTACTTTCATTTCTTTCCTTTCTAAGCCTATGCTTAGTGGTGAATCCCCCTTTTTGTCTTTAATCGCACCCTAGTAGACCTTATAGAAGATCCCTCTTGTCAAATTTGACCATTGGATTGAGATCTCTAAGGATTCCTTGAATGAAATTTAGAGCCTAAATGGGGTTTCCTAAGTGGTCCATCTCCTAAGAGGTAGGCCCACCCTATTTTCTTTATTTCATCTACATCTCCCTCAATCACTCTATACCACACTCTCTATTTCTATCTCACCTCTCTTGCTCCACACCTTTCCCTCCCTCTCTTCTTCCCTATTTTCTCTCTATCTCCAATTCTTTATGTCTACCTACCTCTCCATCCATCACTCCCTACCACTCTCTCTCTACACCTCTCTATCTCACCCCTCTGTCTCTCTCCTTCCTGATCTCTCCCTCCCTCCCTCATTCCCTTTCCATTTCTCTCTATATATCTTCTCTCTCTACCTCTACCTCTCCTCTCTTTTCTTATCTTTATCTCCCCTCTCCCCCACTCTACCTATCTCTCCCTCTATCACTCTCTCTATTGTTCTCTATCTCACATCTCTCTCTTTCCCTCCCTACCTATCTATCCCTCTCTCCTTCCATCTCTACTTTATATCTTCCATCTCCCTCTCTCTACCTATCTCTCCCTTCATCACTCCCTACCACTCTCTCTCTAGTGCTCTCTGTCTAACCTCTCTCACCTCCCACTATCTCTCTCCATTCCTCTTCCTACCTCTCTCCTTCCCTCTCTACTCTCTATCTCCATAATCTCTCTCTCTACCTACCTCTCCATCCATCACCCCTATCTTAAATAAGCCACCTCTTATGAATATTTTAGAATTGCATAACTTACAAGGAAAGATTCAATCTATTCATTATTTTGTTGCATCATTGGTAGATCAGAATGTTCCATTCACATAGCTCCTTAAGAAGGAATTTAAATTCAAATGGAATGAGTATTTTCAAAAGGCCTTTGAAGACTTGAAACAATACTTAGCTAATCATCCAGTGTTACAACTAGAAACACCAAGACAAACTTTATTATTTATTTTTCAGCTTCAACACATACCCTTGCTACATTATTGACACAAGAAGATGAGAATGGTAAATAATGTCTTGTTTATTACATTATTTGAACATTAATTCATTACAAAACTCATTATATAGATATAAAAAATTAATGTTTGGCTCTCGTATTTACTACCAACAAGTTGATAAATTATTTATTAAATGTTGAAGGTGCAATTCATTACAAAATTTGATCCTTTAAAAAATATCTTCTTAAAAATTGACTTGTCAAGATATCTAGCTAAATAGGTTATGTTGTTAACCAAGTTTAACCTTAATTTTTTTTCTCAAAAATCAATCAAAGGGAAAGAATTGACCAATCATTTAGTTGAGGCTCCTTTACCATTAGCATTATTAAATCAAGACTCATTTCCTAATGAAAATGTGTTAGAAGTAGATGATAATGCAATATGGGAATTATATTTTGATGGTTCTAAATTTTGAACTAGCTTTGATGCTAGGGTTATATTAATACCACCCTCAGGAAAGTCAATTCCCTTATCCTACCATCTAAATTTCCTATTCATAAATAACACCATAGAAGACGAGGCTCTCATTGTTGGATTATGTGCAGCCTTGTCCCTAGATGCTCAATGGATTTGTATATTTGGTCATTCTTAATTGATCATTAAACAAATTAATGGGTCTGATTAAGCAAAAAAAAAAAGTTATCTTAATATCGAGACCTCACATTGAAGATATTACAGAGTTTTACATCATACACTATTGGAAATGTTGCACAAAAGGATATAATCAACATGAAAATGTAATGGCTAGTGTTGCTTCTCTTGTATCCATTGATCACTATTCCTCAAATTTAATATTCATTATTAAAACTATCACATCACCATCAATAACCAAAAAAAGAAAAGAAATAGTAGTTTCTAACATTAAAATTTCTAATGAGTGGTATGCACCAATATTTAATTGTTTAAAAGATGGTATTTTTACCAAACCAACTACTCAGAACACTAAAGCCCATATTCAGAAGCTTGCAACTAGTTACATAATCCTAGTTTATGTGTTGTATAGGAAATATTTTAATTTCCTTCTCCTTCGATGTCCTAAGAAGTATGAAATCCATGTGGCCCTTGAGGAAGCTCATGTAGGTACTTGTGGGGGGAATTTTGGAGGAAGGTCATTGATTCAAAGAATAATTCACATTGGATATTATTGGAAAAACATGGAATAATATTATTTTGATCATGTAAAAGGTGTCCTATGTTGAACAAGACAACTAAGAGGGGCCTTGAATTAGTTGTAGCAATTTTAACCTTTAAAACCATCAACAAAAGTTAGATCTACAAGCATTCACAAAAATTTAACATTGCTAATGTGTTTACTTATTAAATGCAAAAATAGAAACTAAAAGTAGTAAAACCATGCACATAAGAACACCGGGTTTACATGGAAAACACAATGAGGAGAAAAACACAAAGATGATTAGCTTACAATATAGATAATTCTAAAACTGAATATAGAGGCTCATTGCTAGAAAGGCTCACTACAAGAATAGGACACATTTTCCAAAAAGGCTCACTAACAAGGCTCATTGCCACATAAAGAATAAAAGAAGATAGAAGACTGTTACACAAAGAAAAATTTCCTCAATGCAATAAAGAATCAACCACAATTTCTTGCACACTTTCACAGTATCACATGAAAGATGTCAAATGCCTTCAACTCACTACCTTTGGAACCTTAACAAGAAAAATGCACTACTCTACTTAAATTCACATCTCATTACACTTAACTCACAACAATATTGCATCTATCTTCTTGTTACTCTTATACATATTTATATCATCCTCCAATTTTTTTTTCAAGGTTAGCCATTAGCCATTATACATACAAATTTGAAGTAGGTCAACACCCAAAAATTTCCATGGTGGGTTTGAACAAAAGGTGACCTACATAAATCCTTAATTAGGACCCAAGTAGATCCCAATAGACTTCAACACACTTCAACAAGCCTTACATGTAGTGTTAAACACAAGGTCAGCCAACGCCCATGCAAAACACCATAGACATTAAGTACACGCTTCCTTAAATCAAGCTTAAAGTTGTAGAAAACATAATTCACTTGAAATAAATCTAGAACAATCCATGAATTACTTGTTGATGGGTGTTTTTTCACTTCTCAACACAAGTAATGCATAAGCACATCACCTCTCTTGAAAGGAAATTTCCAACAATTTGCTGAAAATAACCCCAAGGTCTCTTGGGTGTCAGGTCATGACTTGCTTGGAATGTCTCAGTTGTTTTGATGTGATCTTCCTAATAATCACAGGTCAGACTTACAGAGTTAAGTTGGAGTGGAATCATATCTTAGAATGGAGTTTTTGAGATGGGAAAGTTATTACACAATTGTTGTAGGTTTGAACATTAGTCTAGAACTCCTATTTTAGCTTTAGATTTGGCTTTACAATGTGCAATGAACCTTGTTCAAAGTCACTATTAAAAAAAGGAAAAATGGTAGGGAAGAGAGGAAGTTCCCGGATCTAAAACTAGCAATGAATAGTGATAATGGAGGACCCTACTATGGACAACCTTCCTAAAACCAAATTCCATTTAACCAAATTACTTCACAGTCTAATGAAATTAGTGCAATCTTCTAAGGACTATAGATATTCAACCATTCATTCACCCTAAGCATGAACAGAAGATATAAGTTTAGTGCACCTTGTATTTTATGTCTAGACTAACCTTATATAGGTGGGTATCATCAATAAACAATAAAAATTATGGAAAAGGAAGGTTGCCAACACACAAAAGAATTCTTCAATATCAATGCACAACATTAACTAACTTACTCATAATATGAAAAACTCATAAACAAGAAAGTAAATATATTCAAATTAACTAACTATGACAAGAAGAATCATGCAACATGAAGTTGGAACTCAAAAATCCACCAAAATCCAATGAATTTCTATTAAAATTCTAGCAGCATGTCTTTACAAGAACTCAACTCTCTCCTAAAAATGAGAGGAGACCCTCTATTTATAGTGTCCAAAAAGCAAAATGAATGGACAAGATTTAATCTCATTGAGTAGCCAAGATTCACTACAAATTAGGGTTTCACCTACCCCCAAATATATTGCAATTTAAAATTACATTTTTTCCTTTAGCCAATTTTGTTCTTTAGCTAATTTTGTCCTTATATGGTAGCACTGTAGCTCTTTTGTCTTTTGTTGTAGTTACTTGGTGAGGATTTCATCATCTATGACAGGATTCACTTTGCTCTTCTTCACAATGGTGTATTCCACAAACTTTAGGATCAATGCATGGAGCTTATTCCATTCCATTATATCTGATTGGATCACTTGAAATTTCAACCTCCTTGATTAGCCGGTGAGTATGTCCCAATCTTTGTCATACTTTTCCACATTCTTTATTATCTTTTTGGACAAGGCAAAGGATTTCCCAACAAAACCCATAAAGTATGGCATCAGCGCATCTGTGGTCCCACTCTCCATATTCTTGTGAAAGTATGGCTTTAATTTCTTTGGGTCTAGCTCAATGACAGGCACATCAAAATATGTCATCAGCTTTAGGTATTCTTGGCAAGCCACTTTGAATTCTTTGACCCAATCAATATCCAACTCTACTTTGTGGAGTACTCATTGCAACACTTCCTTTCTATGATCTAGGCTCAGCTTCCATGTCTCTACAAGACAATGGTCATCTTTTACCAAGCAAAGCTCCTTTTCCTAGGATCTATCTAGTATATTGAGGATAGCCTCAAGCTTGGGATATGTAATCCTATGTAAATCGGGGAAGTCTGTGCAAAACTTTCTTATTTCCTCAAGTATCTTCTATACCTCTAGGAATTTGTTTGTTTTCTTGAAATAGAGGCCTACACCCATGTTCCCATTGTATAGGACTTTCCAGAACCAATCCTTTGCAGCCTTTGTCCAATTCTTTCTCTTTTCTAATTGGTCAATGTGGTCTTTGGAAAAAAATTGAGGCGGTGCAGAGGATGTGGTGGGAAGCTCTTCAACTGACAACCATTGTTAGATTTATGCTATTAAGTTAGCCACTTATGCTTTTAACTCATCCTTGGAAGTTTTATCTTTGTGCATTTAGTGCACAATGGTAGCAACGGACCCCTAAAGATGGTTGATCTTTTGTTCTCTTATTGTTGTCCCTAAATCAAGGGTAGAGATATTATTGCTTACCCCTTCTTCTCCCATCACTGGGGTGGATATTTGCACCATCCTAGACCCAAATGTATCCATTTTCAGATGTGATATGACTTTTGGATTCTTCTCCTTCTTTGTTCTGATTTGGGCTCAAGCCAAGATGGCTTCCAGTCTTGCTTTTGGATCCATTGGAGTTGGGATCTTCTTTTCCAGCTATTTCTCTAGCCATTCATGCATTTGAGACTCCCCCTTTGGTGATTCATGATCACCTTCTTATTCATGGGTGTGTTGGATTTCCATTGCTTTATCACCCATAGTTTCTTGTTCTTTCTTCTCTTCTTCTTCTTCTTCATCAGAATCTTAGATAAAGATAGTTTTCTTTTTTGGGGATTTAATGGTTGTGTGTTCTTCGGGGATGTCCTCCCCTTCAATGGTTTCCTCCTTTTCTTCTTGCTTAGGCCCATGTTCCTCATGGTGTTCCATTTTAATGCTTTTTTGGGCTTCAACTTCTTCCTTAGGATTATCTTCTTCTTTATTTTCCTCTTCTTCATGCTAAGGAGGCATTTCTTCATCATGCATGGGGATTTTATCTTGTTCCCCAGTTGGAGGATCAATGTCTTCCTCCATTTTATCATCTGATTCCTTTTCTTCCACAAGAGGTTGCTTCTCTTCCTCTTCTTCGACATCTTTGAGATATTTGGAAAGTTATTCTTCTATCTTTTGGTCAGAGTTTCCATGATATACTTGGTGCCGAAATATTCTTCATCATCCCCTGAGGATCTTGTTTCTTCATCTTCATGCAGCACTTCAACAATTGGTAACTTTTGGTACTCAGGGTGTTCATGGTAATCATCTGCTTCTTCTATTTCTGTGGTAGCTTCCCTTTCTTGCCTCTCCAACTTCTCTAATATCTCCATTGTTTCTTTCATTTTTGGTGGTTCGATTAGAGGAGGGATAGGGAGGTTAGGAACAATTTGCACTATGGAAAATTGTATGGCTGAGTTCATCAATACCCCAGAAAACTCCATTGGGATATTCTGCATGTGGCAGGTGAAGGCCTCTGGGAGTGAGAGAGCAAGCATTGGCATTGTTGTTGTAGCCAATTGAAAAGATGATGACAAAGACATGGAGGAGGAGAGTGGAGAGGTAGTGGAAGAGGAAGATTCTATTACCATGACTTGTGTAGTAGGTGGGGTGGAAGCAAGGTGAAAAAGATGTCTACCGTGGGAAAAGAAGTGGCAACCATCACCTGAGAAGCAAGAAAAGGGACAATAGTAGTGGCAGTGTTAGTGGTAGTAGTGGCTACAAGAGTGGAGGCAGCAGGTGGAGACTTTGATTGCTTGACCTCTTGCTCTTCGCCTACACAGAGAGGGTCCTCCTAGATGGTGGGCATACTACCCAATGCTTTTGGCTTCTTGGAGGGTTCACCCTCTGAGGCTTTTCTTAAGTACACCCTAGGTTTAGGCTTCCGTTCAGCCATTTCTTTTCTATTTCTCAACATGTTGACTAGAGGAGATTTAGAAGTTTCTCCCAATGGGGCAGCAACTATCCCACTGTCAGTGTCACTTCCTAGTTCATCTTCAAGCTCTCCATATGTCAAGGTGACTCCTTGCTGCTTTAACTAGGCAATCTTCTCATCAATCCATTCCTTTGTTTTGGCCTCAATCGGCTTCATCAGAATATCAAGGTCAGTGACCTCTTCTTCATTCCAACCAATTAATGGTAGTGGGAGATTGGCAACTGCATTGTATTGAGGATTAATTACTATGTTTTCATCTTCCACTACTTGGTCTGGCACAGGGAACAAGTTGACCTTCTTGATAAAGTACATCGTCATGCACATATAGTGCCTCATTTGTACTTTTTATCATTCCTACAGTTAGCCCAAAAGTCTTCAACATTATGCATGTGGGAGACTTTCCTTTCAAAATTTCCCCCAAGCAATCTAATTATATGGCATATGAAGATTTCATTGACTCTACAGTAATCCCTCTTAAAAATTTTGTACCAAAGCTAGGGATATTTATCATACACCTTTAGCTCCCTTCTTGGAGTCTCACCCAGAGCCACAAACAAGCCTTTGTATTACATCTGATTAATAAGAAGATAGACCAGGTAGGATGTCATGCAGAATTGTTGAGTCTTTTTCACTGCCACAAATTGTTCATGTAAACAATTATTGATCATTCCCACCCAATAGAATTTGGCTTCACCCTAGAGGATTTCTTCTACGAAGTATAACATCCACTCCTAAAAGTAGGCTACTGTCGGAAGACCCATAACTTGGCTTAAAAGGATTACCAAATCATGGTAGTCCTCCTAAAAGTCATTACAGAAGAGCTCTTGGTGTACTTTACCTACACTTCCCCTCTTTTATTTTAACCAATACTGGTTGATGAGCCTTTTGCACTTGTGGGGGTCTTCATCCCACATCTTCTTTCCATATTCTTTGGAGCTTTCCTCCATCTCATTGAAGGTAGGGATGTGGAAGGTCTTCCCTATTGATTTGGTAGATAAGTTAGCTAACACATTTCCATCCCTATCTACTATTCTTTTCACGTCTCCTTGATATGCCTCCCTATAGGCCATCACAAGCTCAGGAGTTGTGAGAGTAGGTGGGAAACTGCAACCTTTGCCAACCCACTGCTTCTGATATTTCTATAATTTTTCATTGTAGGGTTGATTCAGAATCTTTGTTTGAACTCATCAATATCTATGTGTCCTAGATTACTATCCGAGATCTCCCTCCAACATGAGCTGACTTTAGAGTTAAGGGGTTCCCCTTGGAACTTGTACTTAATTTGGTCTTTGTCCTCTTTCCCTCGGGGTGCTTTAGTTGGATTCTTTCCCTTTTCTTTCTCCATGGTTGTTTTCGATGGTCCTAAACCTGGTTCGATATAGCCTATGGATGAGAGAGCAATAAACACATCCAAGCATGAGACATGGGGAAAGCTAGCCAAAATCCCTCAAAATGATGTTACACTAGATAATTCATAACTTAAATATTCTAGCATCTCTTTCAGATCAACATTATCCTTTTGCTAGGAGTTACAACAATGTGGGCCGAGGGGTGCAGACTTCCTTGGGCTGGTGGATGTTCTAGAGGTGGCTATAGGATGGATGAAAATCAAGGCACGATAGCCTGCATGTCCCAACCCACATTGAGATTTAGGCATAAGGTGGGGTACACTGAAAATGTTACTCCATCTTGGCACGTGGGTTGGATTCACTTTGAAATTTTGGAAGAATTAGGCTTATTTTTCAAGCATGTGAGTGTAGCAGGTTGCCTGGCTTATTTTGTTGTGCAAGACTTGTGGCCTCGGTGTATGGTTGTGCTTCATCATTGAAGTTCAAATTGCTTCAAAGGTCGTGCACCAAAATGCATGAGCGGATGGTGGGTCAGAGTCATTTGGGATGACAAAGGTCAAACGGAGGTCCAGTGAAAGAGGCCCACATCGTCAGGTTCATGGAGGGCCTCAAAAATTACTTTGTTTATCAATAGTCAAGAGGAGTCAAAAGGGTTTAACTCTACGTAGTGGGTTGCCAGAGGTCCATGGATGGTTTTGTGGCAGTGGAAGTAAGACAGAAGTCCACAAACATTCACCCACTAGGTGTGGTCCACCTAGGGCTTGATCCTTGGTTGTTTTTTCTTATGAGTTGAAACAATAGCCATAAGTGTGAAACCTAACTGGTGGAAGGATGGCGCGTAAGGGCCATCTGGAATGACACTCATGTAGCAACAACCTATGGAAGGAGGCCCTCGGTATGAAGTCTATGAAGGGACAATACTTAGTCACTTTGATTGCAAAGGGGTCAGATGACAGAGTCAGAGTGGGAACTTGGTATTTTGTCATTTGAAAGGGTCTACAGTGTGGTAGCAAAAGGGGACTGGTGCCCTGTGAAGGAAAACTTGAAAGAGGAGGCTACCTTGCTTTGAACTTGGGTGACAACCGTGAAGGCAGGGTCAAATGGTCATTTAGAACGACAGAGCTCAATGATCATTCCATAGGTGGAGGCCCGAGTTAGCAGATCTAAGAGGGGTTGAAGGATCTATGTTTGGATTTTATGAATTAAGCTAAGATTGGGATGACCAAGTTGAAGGGGCCCTCCACGAGGGCAGACCTGGAAGAGGAGATCATCATTTTAAATTTTTAAGTGGTTTTCAAAGACAATGATAGAGATGGTGAGGGTCAGGCCTGCAGGGGACAAAAGCCTTAGTTGAATAATAGGCATAGGGGCCTCTAGTTCTACGAGCGGCCAACAGTGTGATTTTTTAAAGTTTTTTAACATTTCAACTCATGGGTTTTGTGCATCTAGGTGTGTGCTGGCTACTTATCAAGTTTTGTTTTACCCAAATTTAATAACTTTTGCAAAATTAAAGAAAACTTAGGACATGGATCATAGATGGAAAAACTTCCTTTGAGACCCAATGATGGAGGCTTAGGACATAGTTAGCAATGAACTGGAATCGAGGAATGAATGCAGTGAGAATGATAGTGGCATTTGTAGGGCTCTTTGGCTCACTTCTGAACAACTAGTAGATGAAAATGACAACTCAAGTCAAGCTATTTATAGAAAATAGGTCATTTAATTCCCCTCATTAATTCTTGTATGGTGGTGTTCGAGGTTGGTAGGCAATTAGTTTGAAAACAACCATAGGAAGGGCAGATTTTGCTGGGCCAACGATAGTTGGGGCTTGGTAGTTCGATCGTTCAACAATGAAAATGACAATCAATGAGGTGGGTCTCATGGCATGGAAGGTCATTGTGGGAAGGTCATTCAGGACAGCTGAGGAATAGAGGAACCTTGCATGGGGCGGCCTGTAGGGGTGGAGCTACCTAGCTCCAAGGACTCTAGTTCTAAAGAGTGAAGGAAAATGGCTAAGGGAGTCCTACAAAGGCCTAAAGCCTTGAGAATTGGAGGGTGGAGAAATATGGTCACTTCAAGATTATTTCTTTTAAGATTCCCTCACCACAAATAACATGAAAATATGGGGCACAAAAAATGAGACAATGACAAAAGACACCCAACGAAGCAAAAAGAAAGAGGGTCCCCATTCTGAACGGGGCATATGTGCTATAGGCACAACAAATGGCGGCTCTGCTAGAGAACACTCCTAAGTGTTCTAAGGATAAATGTTCATTCAAAACACAAAATTTCCAGTTTCATAGACTAGAGGTTGGTTTCCAAAGGTGAACTAAGAGACTCGATGGAGAAAAAAATTATTGACTGAATCAGATCATGAAAGCATCTCGAAAGTGTGTGTAAGTAGTGAATTCATTTCCCTTCCTTAAAGAATATCACCAAAAACCATTAATCAGGCCAAGCAAGCTGCATTAATTACCTAACTCCAAAAACAACTTGGGCATTTCCCCATTGCTAGTTAGGCTTCCATAGCCTCGACGGAGTTGTTGTTGTGATCCCACGTAGAGTTGTCTATACATCCACATGGTTGCTTGATTTTCATCATTTCTTTCTTTCTTTTGATATTCTTTTGATACTACTTCTTTTTCTCAATCATGTAAGCATTGAAGCTTACAGTGGGTTTTGAACCACAGTGGTCATTGAAGTAGATTTAATATTTTTCACTTTCCTTGCCTTCATAATGGACCTTGTATAGATCCTTGGGAATAATTAATGTATTTCATGCAAGATCTAAGATGAATGTGAAAGGATTCAATAAAGGGTTGAGTCCTAGGTCAAGCGTGAATTCAAGTGAGGAAACTGCTTATGGCAGCAATTAGAGGCCAAGAGTTTAGAGTGAATAATTATCTAGTAAACACTAAGAGCGAATAGCAAAAGTAGACTATTCATTGAATGAGCATGACCACCACACCAGGAACACATAAACACTCATCAAAGAAAAACAATGGGGAAATGAGAAAAGACAAAAAAATGTGAAGTGATGAAACAAAGTAAATAAAAAAAAACCTAAACTAACCTATGTACAAATATTTACAAGAGTAGCTCAAAAGAGCTCAAGCTTGGAAGTAATGCTTCAGGTGTTGCCTATTGATGGGAAACGAGACATCTTTACTAGTTAGGGTCTTGATGTGAAAAGAATTATCTCCAAGGATTTCAACAATTTGAAAGGGGCCAAGCTAGAGCTTTTTGAATTTTTTGTCCCCCTTTCTTCTCATGGGCCTTGTCCCAACATAAGACTAGATGAGCAATTCTAAAAGCCTTGACTTTGGCTTGTTGATCGAACCATATTTTGATCATGCCTCAATGTTTGGGAAATTTTTTGATATCATGGTCATGCACTTCTTCTAAGTGTAAGAGCTCAGCCAAGTGAGCCTCTCTTTGATCCCCTTCTTCATAAAAGGTATTAATGAATTGGAGGGCATGGATTTTTAGGTGAATCGGGAACACAGGCTCTAAGCTATAAACAAGGTGAAGTGGGGAATCTCCCAAGGAGGCCTTATGGCGTGTGTGATCTACCCAAAGGGAAAAATGAAGTTGGGCATGCCAATCCTTAGGGTTCTTGTCAAGCAGCCTTTTGATGACGGTGATGAGGTTCTTGTTTGTAGACTTTGCTAGGCCATTGCACTAGGGATAGTAGTTGGATTAAAACTTAAGGGAAATCCCATAATCGAAGGCCCAACTAGAAAATTTAAGTGAGGAAAAGGTAGGGCCACTATCACATACTAAAGCATATGGGCAACTGAAATGATTTAAAATAAAACTTTCATGAAAATTCACAACTACCTTTGTTGTACATTGCCTACATGCAATAAATTTTGTCCATCTAGTA
The DNA here is from genome assembly GCA_007258455.2 of Sequoia sempervirens. NCBI lineage: Eukaryota > Viridiplantae > Streptophyta > Pinopsida > Cupressales > Cupressaceae > Sequoia > Sequoia sempervirens. The sequence goes on from VDFB02000008.1 coordinate 364,486,858, forward strand.
CAATAATCAGAGGTGATTAGAATGTACCCATGACCCACAGATGATGGTGGGATTACTAGACTAATGAAGTCAAGACCCCACTACACAAATGATCTTACCTCCAAGACGGGTTGTAATAGGACAACAACATTCCTTTCACTAGTTGTAGCAGTTTGGCAGACATGGTATGTACGAACATGGTGATGGGCATCCTTGAAAATAGTCGGCCAATAATATCCCACTCGTAGGATTTGATGAGTAGTGGAGGGACCAAATCCATGACTAGTACCAAATTAATTATGGAATTCCCTCAACATGCATGCTACTTCTTCATTTCTGAGGCAGCGAAGGTACACTCCATGATTCCTTTTGTAGAGGACAGATCCCTATAGCATATAGCTACTATTTTTTAGTTTGAGGAATTTTTTTTTAACTCACTCTAAATGAGGCGGACACTTGTTGTTCAACAAATAGTAGATAATATCTTCATACCATTCTCTAGGAGAAACATCTTTGAGCTGATATTGCTCAACTGTAACCTCAGGTTTCACTTCAGTTGTTGTTTTAGCTATTGTTTGGGTAAGTTCCTATCCTCTTATTAACTTCATTGGATGAATTTCCATGTTGTATTCCTACAGTAAGGTAACCCACTTTTCTCTTCATTCTCCCAGCTCATTTTGCATTAGTAACGTCTTTATTACTGGGTTAGGGACAATGGCGAACACTTTATTCCACGGGATGTAATGTCTAAAATTATTAACTCCTTTGATAAGAAAATATGCATGTTTCTCCATGCTCTGATATCTTAGTTCAGCATCTTTCAAGGGAGAACTCGTGAAAGAAATTGGGTGCTCATTTCCTTCATCATCCTTATGTGTTAAAATGATTTCACATGAATGATTTGAAGTGAAGGAGTAAATGTAAAAGGGATTTAAATAATCTGGGTTGACTAGCACAGGTGCTTCAACAATGGGTTTATTGATTTCTTTGAAATCTTTCTTTGCTTCTCAAGTCCACTCAATCTTAGAATCTTGCTTCAACATGGCATTGAGTGGCTTAACAATTTCAACAAAGCCCATGATGAATTTTTTGACAAAATTTATCTTTCCAAAGAAAGATTTCAGCTCTTTCTTGTTGCCTAGTAGTTGAATCTTCAACAGGGATTGGATGCACTCAGGGTCTATGGAGATTCCTTATTCTGAAATAACATGCCTAAGTAACTTTCCCTCAATGACTCTGAAGATGCATTTCTTTGGATTGAGTGAAATCCCAAATTCTTAGAACCTTTGGAAGACTCTGCACAAATGAAAAACATGATCATCTTTCTTTTTTGAAAATACCATTAGATCATCCATGTAAATGATGATGCATTTTTCGATCAAATCCTTAAAGGTAATTTCCATTGCATACTAGAAAGTGGCACCAATGTTGATGAGCCCAAATGACATTCTTCTATACGCAAAGGTTCCCCACTTGGTGGTGAATGTTGTCTTGTACTGATCTTCATATTGCACCATGACTTGGTTGTACTTGGAATATCCATCGAGGAAGGACATCATCTGTGATCCATTAACAATCTGTAATACCTCATCCAATGAAGGCTCTGGATAGTTGTCTTTCTCTGAAGCTCTGTTTAGATTGTAGAAGTCCACACACAATCTAATTTCTCTGCTCTTTTTCCTAACTGGAATAAAATTGGACACCCATATGGAGTGTCTGACTGGAAAGATAATTTTGGTTGACACTAGCTTTTGCACTTCCCTATAGATGATGGGTTCCAACAATATGTTGATGGGAGGCTGTCCTTGCCAGAATGGTTGCACGTCTGACTTAAAGGGAATAGTGTGTGCGATGATGGAGGTATCATAAGTCTTCAAATCTCCATAACCCCATGCTACCACATCATGATACCTTTTCAAAGCACCAAGGATTCCTTTCTTTTCTTTTGCAGTACACACCTTGCCAATGAACACATTTTTGACTTCCTCAGTTGTTCTAAGGTTGTGGATGTCAGACTGGTTGTTTATGGAGTCCTTTTCTTTTTGATCTTGGTCTCAAATCTGATCCAAGTCAAATATGCACTCAAGTTGAACCATACCTTTGGGGATTGTGTTGGTTTTGAGGTTGATTATCCCCTCTATATCTAGTTCAACTTCTTTGGGGTTAGCTTCATCGATTATTTGAGTTGTAAACACATCAAAACTAGTGATAAATTATAGGATATGCATGTCATCATTAAATACTTGGAAATGGGTGACATTATTTGGCACAAATGGGGTGGAAGTAAGCTCTACGGTGAATCTCTTGAGTCCACAAAAAGATAGAGGTTGTACTGTGCTAGCTGCTTGATCCAAGGCATCAATAGTATGATTCTAAGAAGAAGGGATCAACTGTATATTGAAGGCATCTAGACTTTCCAAAAGATCCCTAACTCTATTCCTATAATTTGCTAGCCTTTTGTCATGGAAGGAGTATAATTTTATGACTTGTTTTAAGTTACCAGTTTCGAATCACCAAATACTTACAGCATTTTAACATTCTTTCTTGGAGCCATTAAGATACCATGAACTAACGCTTCATATTCCACTGCATTATTGGTACAATAAAACCAAAGTATATGAGTAGTGAAGTAGGTCTTACCCATAGGGCTGATAAGTTCAGACTCGGCTCTAGCTCCTTGTTTGGACTTGGATCCATCGAAGCATAGCATCCAAAATTTAGAAGGTTCCTTGACTTCGGGGCCAATTAGGCCTTCAGTCTTTCTTGACTGTTCACATGCATTCATCATCCCTGGGATGGGAATAGGCTCATCATGGTTGGTAGCAGGTTGTTTGGTCAACAACTCCTTTTGAAACACGACTTGTCCTTTGATGCACTCCACTGCCACACACAAACAACACTCAAATTCAGAGTGGGTAAGATTTTGAACTCTAAACCTATTAGGAAACAAGAGCTCTTGGAATTTCATCCTTGCTCCCAAATTATGTTGATCTTGTAGACATTTTTCCATGAAGTCTTGGAATCCATCTAGCAGTCCTAAGTTACCTTCTCTATAGGACTCATCATCTTTTGATTCAACCAACACTTCCATACTCTGGGTCACATAAGCCAAGCTGGTAGGATGATTTCATTGCACCAAGAAGACCTCTACAGTCATTTCCTCTTCTTGATGCTCAAATTCTTCTTGATAAGTAATGGGGCAATAATTGCCCAGTTCTATTTCCACAAATAGTACTTCATTAGTGTTGTTATATTTTGTGATCATGAATTTCATGCATGGCTCCCAATCTATTTGAAGCTTATATTGTAGCCCTTTCCATGCTAGCCACATGTGAGAAAAGTTAGTTACAACATACCCATTCAATGCATGGGTGAAGTATCATCTGAGGATTATTCTATATGTGTCAGGAATATCTGCAACTTGGATGTCAATAACTTGTTGCACCCTTAGGTCTACAGTGATCTGCATTCAGATACAATTGATTTCCCCAACAATGTTCACCTTAGTTTTTTCTAGCTGAGTCACTTTCCTTCTTGAAGGTGTGGGGACAATCCCAAGAGCTTCGTACACTACCAAAGGCAAGACATTGGTTGATAAGCCAGAGTCAATAAGATGATTGTGCAAATTCTTCCCAAATATTCTAATTGTTGTGAGGAAGGGTGGCATTTATATTTTTCCTTGGAATAACCCTATAGATGTGTTGGCTTGGGCCACTTGGTTCTTGTCCTTTACACTGGTCTTTTCTTTGGATTTCACTAGACTCTGCTCTTTAGGAGGTTGTTTCCTAACTTGCTTATTGGAAGGGACATCCTTCCTTTTTCCTATGATTTCCTAGATTATGGGCTCATGTGGGGGCTCTTCAAAATTGACTCTCTTTGGTAGCTGTCTCTTGCATTTCCTTAGAGGACGAGATACAATTAATTACCATAAATAAGACATGCCTAATTGCAGGAACTTTAAAAAGCTCAAAGTTAGACAAGTTGATTTTGAATTTCTTGAACTCCTCAACTACATATTCCCCCATTTGCTCAATTTCAGCCTCAGAGGATCTACCTATGGATGAGGTAGCTGGCTTCACATTTGAGTTGGTTGTTTGTTGTTGTTCAAATATTGTTTAGGAACATATGGGTAACCAAGGTTGTTGCTTGCATTGGGATCCAATGGAGTGCTAAAGTTATTAGGCAGAATGGAAGTAGTAAAAGGTCCTCCTACTTGCCTATTTCTTAAGTTATATGGAAAGGCTCTTTGATGGAACATTTGAACTTCATCTTCACAAGATTATTCTTCATCTAATGGACCATTATCTACTAAAATAAAGAGCTGAGATAAAGTTTCTTCATTACTTACCTCTTTTACTTCTTCGTTCTTCAGGGAAGAATCCACACTCTCAGGATTGTTGCTCTCACTTCGCAGAAATGGGGCTTGGTTGACCGTGAGCACGAAAGAGTCATATGGCTCATATGGAAATATTTCTTTGCAGCCTACTCTATCAAAAAAGTTTTGGCCCTCCACTTGAAAGATCTCAGCAACTATTTGGAACTTGAGGTAGTCTAATTTGGAATTCCTATTCATTTTATGGATTCAACACCATCTAGATAAGGCAACTTTGGCAAGGTACACTATGTTGGTTTTCTTCTAATTACTAGCAGGTGGGTCAAAAGGAGTAGGAACATCACCATTGTTTGGCCTTGTATTTTTTGTTCAGTTATGTCTTTGCTAAGGTCTCTTCTCAAAATTTTGGTTAGAGTTCTATCCTCGTTCATAATTCTACCCCGATCAGGTATGTACCTCATGGTTGTCCCTATTGTATCAATTTAGGTTGGCCTGAATGCTATGATGAGAAGCTTGTAATTGATTATTCTAGTTCCAGAGATGATTCATCTTTGTGGACATCTTTCTTATCATCTTTGTCAATTCTTCTAATCGGTCCTTCTCACCATTGCTTTGGCAGTTGCATTTGATTCTGGAGGAAGATGGGTTGTGCTACCAGTTGGTTCTACTAAGTAGGTAGGAATTCAGGCCCTTGTAGATATGAAGGTACTTACGATAGATGTGCATGGGCCTGTTGCTACTGAGGCTACAAGTAGTGAGACACTAGGGGTTCCTAGTTCATGGGTTGCCATGGATGAGGCACTATGGGTAATTGCAACACTTGATTCATTAGGGGCATCTAGTGTTGTAGAGCTTGAGCGAGTCCTTGAATTTGCATAGGATGGGTAGCCTACCCCAAGGAAGGCAGTGGACCAGATATGTTTTGTCCCAAGTTAGTGCTAGCAATAACTACCTTAGCATAAGCATCTACCAATCTGGTTGGAGGTAGTCGCATCCTCTTCACTAATGCAGTTGTGAGGTTATCCAATGCTACATAATAGACTGGCAAGGCAGCAACATCATTGAGAACATATGGGGCTTGCAACCTTGTGTATTCCTAGTGGAACTAGTCATTAAAGGAGTTGATCGACTCATTGACTTCCCTATAGACAAAAATGAATTGCCAATATAGCTCTGAAAGGCTAATTTGGATCTTATACTTCTACAAGAAGGCATTCATTAACAAATCCCAAGATGTGATGGAACCTGTCAGTAAGTTGATATACCAATAGAAGGCCTCTTCCCCCAAATAATAAGGGAAAAGCCTACATTCCACATCTTCATGGTCAATTTGCATATCTTTCAATGTCACTTGGAAGATCTTAATGTGTTCTTCAATTTCCCATTATGGATCCTGAGGATTGAAATTCATGCAAAAGCTCCCTGAGTTTGTAGGCTTGTCATGTTAATCATTGAAGAAAAAAAAAGATGGATTATTTCTTAACCAAGCCATGAGGCGATGCAGAGGTCACACTTGCTATTGAACAATAATTTGGGGCTGCATAGAGGCAGTGGTAGTTGGGACTTCACCTTGGACTTGAAGGTCAAGGACTGCAACAACACCCCAACTATGGGAAGCAAGTGGCTAGAAGGCAGTTTGGGATGGCTGAGTGGAAGAGGTGAATATGGAAGAGAAAGGGTGAGTGTGTGGTGGATGGAAGGAGGAAGGAGGTGAAGATGAAGGTGAAATGGATGGAATGGAGGAATAAGAGGTCGCGTCCTCTCCCTTCATCTTATTGGTCTTGGTAGGGAGCTGGAGTTCTTGAAATTCCTCTTTGTTGGGTGTGGACCTTAAAACTCTATGGAATCTCTCAGGGGAAAATGACCCAAATCAATCAAGCATCACTCAAAGGACCTCCTTCTAGCACTAGTTATGTTGATTGGTGTTTTTTCACTTTTCAACACAGGTAATGCATAAGCACATCACCTCTCTTGAAAGGAAATTTCCAAAAATTTGCTAAAAATCAGCCCAAGGTCTCTCAGGTGTTAGGTCATGACTTACTTTGAATGTCTGAGTCGTTTTGATGTGATCTTGCTGGTAATCACAAGGAATACTTATGGAGTTAAGTTGGAGTGGAATTGGATCTTAGAATGGATTTCTTGAAATGGGAAAGTTATTACACGATTGTTGCAGGTTCAAACAACAGTCTAGAACTCTTAATTCAGCTTCATATTTTGCTTTACAATGTGCAATGAACCTTGTTAAAAGTCACTATTAAAAAAAGGAAAAAGGGCAAGGAAGAGAGGAAGTTCCCAGATCTAAAACTAGCAATGAATAATGATAATGGAGGACCCTACTATGGACAACCTTCCTAAAATTGGTTTCCACTTAACCAGATTACTTCACAGTCGCATGAAATTAGTGCAAGCTTCTAAGGATTGCATATATTTAACCATCCATTCACCATAAGCATGAAAAAAAGATAGAAGTTTAGTGCAAATTTTAGTTTATGTCTAGAGTAACTTTACACAGGTGGGTATCATCAATAAACAACAACAAAATATGGACAAGGAAGGTTGCCAACACACAACAAAATTCTTTAGTATCAATGCACAACATTAACTAACTTACTCATAACATGCAAAACTCATAAAAAGAAAAGTAAATTTGTTCAAATTAACTAACCACGAGAATAAGAATCATGCAACATGAAGTTGGAAATCAAGAATCCACAAAAAATCCAATGAATTTCTATTTAAATTCTAGCAACGTGTCTTTACAACAACTCAACTCTCTCTTGAAAATCAGAGGAGACCCCCCTATTTATAGTATCCAAAAAGAAAAATGAATGGCCAAGATTTAATCTCACCAAGTGGCCATGATTCTCTGCAAAATAGTGTTTCACCTACCCCCAAATATATTGTAATTTAAAATTACATTTTTTCTTTTAGCCAATTTTGTCCTCATATGGTAGCATTGCATCTCTTTTGTCTTTTGTTGATTTCCTTTAGTTGTAGTTACTTGGTGAGAACTCACCATCTTTGATAGGATTTCCTTCGCTCTTCTTCACAATGGCATATTCCACAAACTTTAGGATCAATGCCTGGAGCTTGTTCCATTCCAATATGTTCGATTGGATCACTTGAAAGGTCAGCCTCCTTGATCGGCCAATGAGTATGTTCCAATATTTGTCATAGTTTTGTGCATTCTTTATTATTTTTTTAGACAAGGTGAAGGCTCTCACAACAAAACCCATAAATTCTAGCATTAATGCATTTGTGGTCCCACTCTCCATCTTCTTGTGAAAGTATGGATTTAATTTCTCTGGGTCTAGCTCAATGGCACACACATCAAAATTTGTCATCATCCTTAGGTATTCTTCGCAGGCTGCTCTGATTTCTTTGACCCAATCATATCTAGCTCTACTTCATGGAGTACTTGTTCCAACACTTCCTTTATGTGATCTAGGCTTGGCTTTCATGTCTCTATGAGCCAATGGTCATCTTTTATCAATGTAAGCTCCTTTTCCTAAGATCTATCTGGTATCTTGAGGATAGCCTCAAGCTTGGGATATGAATCCTATATAACTCAGGGAAGTCAATGCAAAACTTCCTTATTCCCTCAAGTATCTTCTGTACCTCTAGGAATTTGTTTGTTGTCCTGACAGTAAGGCCTATGCCCATGTTTCCATTGTAGAGGACTTGTTGAAACCAATCCTCTATGGCCTTTGTCCAATTCTTTCTCTTTACCAATTGGTCAATTTGGTCTGTAGATAGCAATTGAGGCAGTGCAGAGGATGTGGTGGGAAGCTCTTCAACTGATGACCATTGTTGGATGTATGTTGTTAAGTCAACAAGCTATGCTTTTAAATCCTCCTTGGAAGTTTTATCTTTGTGCATTTGGTTCATAATGGTAGTGACGAACCCTTGAAGATGGTCGATCTTTTGTTCTCTTGTTGTTGTCCCTAAATCAAGGGTAGATATATTGTATCTTACCCCTTCTTCTCCCATCACTGGGGTGGCTATTTGCACCATCTTGGATCCGGAAACATCCATTGTCAGATGGGATCTGACCTTTGGCTTCTTCTCCTTCTTTGTGTTGATTTGGGCTCTAGCCAAGATGGCTTCCAATCTTGTTGTTGGATCCGTTGGAGTTGGGATCTTCTTTTACATCTATTTCTCTAGTCATTCGGGCATTTGAGACTCCCCCTTTGGTGATTCATGATCACCTTCTTCTTCACAGGTATGTTGGATTTCCATCACTTTATCACCCATAGTTTCTTGTTCTATCTTCTCTTCTTCTTCTTCAAAATCTTGGATGAAGATAGTTTCATTTTGTGGGGATTTGGTGGTTGTGTGTTCTTTGGGGTTGTCCTCCCCTTCAGTGGTTTTCTCCTTTTCTTCTTGCTTAGGCCCATTTTCCTCATGGTGTTCCATTTTTGGGCACTTTTTGGCTTTAGCCTCATCCTCAGGCTTATATTCTTCTTTCTTTTCCTCTTTGTCATGCTAAGGAGGAATTTCTTCATTATGCATGGGGATTTTATCTTGTTCCCTAGTTGGAGGCTTAGTGTCTTCCTCCATTTTATCATTTTATTCCTTTTCTTCTGCAAGAGGTTGCTTCTCTTCCTCTTCTTCGACATCTTTAGTTGTTTGGAAAGTTCTTCTAGCTCTTGGTCAGAGGTTTCCATGATATACTTGGTTCCAACATCTTCTTCATCATCCCTAGAGGATCCTTTTTCTTCATCTTCATGCACCACTTCATTAATTTGTAAGTGTTGGTTCTCAGGGTGCTCATTTTAATCATCTGCTTCTTCTTCTATTTCTTCGGTAACTTCCCTTTCTTGCCTCACCAAATATTCTGATATTTGCATTGTTTCTTTCATTTCTAGTGGTTTAGTTGGAGGGACAGGGAGGTTAGCAATGATTTCCACTAGGGAAGATAGTATGGTCAGGTTCATCAATACCCTAGATAGCTCTGTTGGGATATTCTGCATGTGACGAGCGAAGGCCTCTGGGAACAAGAGAGAAGGAATTGGAATTGTTGTTGTAACCAATGGAAGAGATGTTGACGAAGACATGGAGTAGGAGAGTGGAGAGGTAGTGGTAGAGGAAGAGTCTATTACCATGACTTGTGCAGTAGGCAAGGTGGAAGCAAGGAAAATAGAGATCACCATGGGAAAATAAATGGCAATCATCACCAGAGAAGCAGGCAGAGGGACAACAATAGTGGTAGTGTCAGTGGTAGCACTAGTTTCAAGAGTGGATGCAGCAGGTGGAGACCTCGCCTGCTCGGCCTCTTGCTCTTCTCCTTCATGGAGAGGGTCCTCCTAGATGGTGGGCATATTGCCTGATGTTTTTGGCTTCTTGGAGGGTTCACCCTTTAAGGATTTTCTCGAGTACACCCTAGGTTTAGGCTGTCGTGTAGCTATCTATTTTCTCTTTCTTAACCTGGTGACTAGAGTATATTTATAAGTTTCTCCCAATGGGGCAGCAACTATCCCACTGTTAGTCTCACTTCCCAATTCATCTTCAACCTCTCCATATGTCAAGGTGACTCCTTGCTACTTTAACTGGTCAATCTGTTGATCAATCCATTCCTTTGTTTTGGCCTTAATCAACTTCATTATAATATTGACGTCATTGACCTCTTCTTTGTTCTAGTCTATTAACGATAGCAGTAGATTGGAAACTACATTGTATCGAGGATCAATTACTATATTTTCATCTTCCACCACTTGGTCTAGCACAATAAACAAGTTGATCTTCTTGAAAAAGTACGTTGTTGTGCACATATAGTGCCTCATTCGTACTTCTTTATCATTCCTACAGTTAGCCCGAATGTCTTCAACATTATGCACATGGGCATGCTCAATCCCGACCATCTTCTTGAGGTTATCGATGGGTCCATCCGTGGTTGGGTAGTGTAGAGCTCTAGGTGATATTCTACAAATTATTTATTAGAATAATTCACACACTGGGATGTGTGGAGTTCATACATTCCTTGGCTGAAGGAGAGAGGATAGGAAATCCTTACTCTATGCTTATCACTTAAGAGGGTATGTGCACACTATAGCTGTTGGGAGAGCTCAAGAAATATTATCTGGTCATTTGAGTACTAGGGTAGCTTGTATGGTTTCTTTGAGAAATGCTTGACTCAGATGTATGTGAATTTAGGGAATTGTATGAACAAGAAGCTGAACTAGTGAATGTAAGCATTGGAACTATGGGAGACTCTCCTTTCAAAATCATCCCCAAGCAATCTAATTATATGGACTATGAAGGCATCATTGACTCTAAAGTAATCCCTCTTAAAAAATTTAAAATGAAGCTAGGGATATTTTTCATACACCTTTAGCTACCTTCTTGGAGTCTTTCTTGAAGCCACAAACAAGCCTTTGTATTACATCCAGTCAGCAAGAAGATCTAGACTAGGTAGGATGTCATATAGAATTGTTGGGTCTTTTTCATTGCCACAAATTACTCATGTAAGAAATTACTGATCATTCCTTCCCAATAGAATTTTGATTTTCCATAGAGGATTTCTTCTATGAAGTATAACATCCACTCCTGAAAGTAGGCTACTATCAAAAGACCCATAACTCTATTGAATAGGGTGACAAATCATGGAAGTCCTCATAGAAGTCACTGTAGAAGAGCTCTTGGGGTACCTTAGCTGCATTACCCCTCTTTTCTTTTAACCAATACTGGTTGATGAGATTTTTTCATTTGAGGGGGTCTTCATCCCACATCTTCTTTCCATATTATTTGGAGGTTTCCTCCATCTCATTCAAGATAGGGATGTGGGAGGTCTTCCCTATTGATTTGGAAGATAATTTAGCTAACACATTGCCATCCCTATCTACTATTATTTTTGTGTCTCCTTGATATTTCTCCCTACATGCCATCACAAGATCAGGAGTTACGAGATTAGGTGGAAAACCAATAGCCTTGGCCAACACACTGCTTCTGATATTTTTGGAATTTTCCATTGTAGGGTTGATTTTGACCCTTTGTTTGAACTCATCAATATCTATATGTCCTTGACTAGTATCTGAGATCTCCCTCCAACATGAGGTGACTTTGGAGTTAAGGGGTTCCCCTTGGAACTTGTACTTCATTTGGTATTTTTCCTCTTTCCCTCGGGGTACTTTGGCTAGCTTATTCGCCTTGTCTTTCTCCATGGTCGCCTATGATGGTCCTACACCTAGTTCCATATATCCTACAGGTGAGAGAGAAATAAACACATTCAAGCATGAAACATGGGGAAATTTAGCCAAAATCCCTCAAAATGATGTTACATTAGATAATTCATCACTTAAATATTCTAATATCTCTTTCAAATCAATATTAGCCTTTCACTAGAGGGAGTTATAACAATGCGGGCATAGGGGTGTGGAATTCCCTAGGCTGGTAGATGTTTTGGAGGCAGCTATAGGACAAACGACAATCAAGGCACAACGACTTGCATGTCCCAACCTGCAATGAGATTTAGGCATAACGTGGGGTCCACCAAAAAGGTTACTCCATCTTGGCATGTGGGTCAAGTTCACTTTGAAATTTTGGAAGAATCAGGCTCATCTTTCAAGAATGCGGGTATAGCAGGTTGCTTGGTTGTTTGGGGCCTAGCTATTGAAACAGAGATGGTAGGACGGTGGTTTGTAAATAACGTTTTTCCATGTGGAACCTGTAGCCTCTACAGATGAGGGTGCTTCATCATTCAAGTTCAGATTGCTACAAAGGTCATAGACCAAAAGGCATGGGTAGACGGTGGGTCACATCCGTTCAGAACAATAAAGGCCAGATAAAGGTTCGGTAGAAGAGGCCTGTGCCATCGAGTCCACAGAGGGCCTCGACAATTACTTTGTTTATCATTATTCAGGAGGAATTAGAAGGGTTGGAATCCACATAGCAGGCCGACGGAGGTCCATGGATGTTTTGTGGTGGCAGAAGCGAGACGGATGCCCCCAAACATCTGCCCACTAGGTGTGGTCAACCTAGGCCTTGATCCTTTGTTGTTTTTTCTTTTGAGCTTAGCGAATGTCCATGAGTGCAGAACCCATCAGATGGAAGGATGGGATGCGAGGGCTATTTGGAATGGCGGTCATGTCACGACGACTCGTGGATGGAGGCCTATGGTGTGAAGTCCACGAAGGGACAATACTTAGTCACGTTGAGCGTAGAGGGGTCAGATGGTAGAGTCGGGGCAGGAACCCAATCACCAAAGGGATCTTGGTATTTCACCATTTGAAAGGTTATGCAGCATGGTGGTGAAAGGGGATTGACATCCCACGAAGGACAACTTGAAAGAGGAGGCTGCTTTTCTTTGAACTCAGGTGGCAACTGTGAAGGAGGGGTCAAATGGTCATTTAGAATGACAAAGCTCGATGGTCATTCTGCAAGCAGAGGCCCAAGTTGGTAGACCCAAGAGGGGTTTGAAGGATCTTCGTTTGGATTTCACAAATTAAGTTGAGTTTGGGATGACCGAGTTGAAGTGGCTCTCCACAAGGGCAGACCCGAAAGAGGAGATCGTCGTTGTTAAGTTTGAAGTGTTTTTCAAAAATGGTGATGGAGATGGAGAGGGAATGGGTCCGCAGGGGATGAAGGCCCTAGTTGAAGAAAATCTGTGGGGGCCTCCAATTCCATGAGTGGCTGATGAGGCAATTTTTTGAAGTTTTTAAAGATTTCAACTCATGGATTTTGTGCACCTAGGTGTGTGTTGGCTATTTATCAAGTTTTCTTTTACTTAGATTTAAAAAAAATTTCCAAATTAAAGAAAACTTAGGACATGGCTTGTGGATGGAACACCTGCCTTTAAGACCCAACAATGGAGGTTGAGGAAATAGTTAGTAACAGCCTAGAATTAGCGAATGGACACGATGGGTGCCATGGCAGCATTTGCAAGGCTCTCTAATTCACTTTTGAAGAACTGGTAGACGAAAATGACAAATTGAATCAAGCTATTTATAGAAAATAGTGCATTTAATTCCCCTCATTAATGGTTGTATGGCAGTGCTAGAGGTTGGTAGGAGGTTAATTTGAAAATCGTTGCAGGAAGGGTAGAGTCTATTGGGCGAACGACAGTTAGGGCTTGGCCGTTCAATCCTTCAATAATGAAAAAAAAATTAGTGAGGCAGGTCTCATGGTGCAGAAGGTCGTTGTGTGAAGGCCATTCGGGATGGCCAAGGAATCGAGGAAGCTTGCATGGGGTAGCCCGCAGGGGTAGACTTGCCTGGCTCTAAGGACACTAGTTCTAAATAGTGAAGGAAAACAGCTAAGGGAGTCCTGCAAAGGCCTAAAGCCTTAAAAATTTAAGGGTAGAGAAAAATGGTCACTTCAAGATGATTTCTTTTAACATTCCCTAACCACTTAAAACATGAAAATAGGGGGTACACAAAATGAGGCAATGACTAAAGCGACCTGACGAAGTGAAAAAAAAGAGGGTCCCTGTTTTGAATGGGTGTGTGTTCTATTGGCACAACATTACTTAAGATTCATCAATCACTTCAACCAAGCTTCACATCAACAACTATTTTAACTTAGGACAACTGATAACCCTTGCTTGCATCCTAATAAATGAAACTTGCATTGTACTATACAAAATCAAGTAAAAATTTGAACACAGAAAGATAAAAGTAGTATAAACAACTTCTCAGATCCACACAACGTAAATCCAAATATCAAAGTAATGTAGAGAAAATACATTTCTCCCAAACCATAGAAAGCATTAGTGAATAGCTAGTTCACACACTGGTGAAAATATCTCACACTATACAACAATCCAAAAGACCAAATTCTAGATACAACAACTAATGGAAACCATGAACAATAACTTAGACCCACACAAGCATATAATTAACACAAAAGAAATGTGGAGCACATCTTGGAGTAAACACTGAACACTTGCAAGACACTATTCTCTCTATTTATCAAATTTTCTCAAAAGCACTTGGATACCAAGTACCAGAGACATCATTTCAACACATTAATTCACTCTAACATGCTTCTAGTCATAGCAATATAATAACAAATCCTTGTACTCATATCACTTCTTCAACATCTCAACTATACATGCACAAACAACAAGCCTTCTTTATTACAATTTTCTCAATATCCTCGACATATATAGTTAATAACCATCTTCCTCTACAAATAGTTGACACTAATGACAACACCAACCAGTTGATATCAATGAAAACACTTTATACTTTCAACATCCTAAATGTCAAAAACATAAGAATATAATTCACACTCTTGCCTATGAACTTCATGCACAAGTTTTTATTTGGTCATTTTTAGTCTGGGCCTTGGATATCATTGGAAAGATATCTCCTCTATCATCTTCAAGATATACATTTATAATCATTGCTATAGATTATTTCACAAAGTGGGTAGAGGTGAATCCTCTTTGTTCCACAACTACTAATGTAATCCATCATTTTATCTTAGAAATCATTGTCGCATGATTTGGTCTTCCATCAGCCTTAGTTACAGATAATGGTATACTATTTAAGAATAAGGAAGTGAAGAGGTTTTTTGAAATATTTCACATTCATAATTATTCTTCTACACCATATTATTACAATCTAATGGTCAAGAAAAAGCAATAAACAAAATAATTGAACAAATCATGCATAAAATAGTTAATAAGCATAACAAGGATTGGCATACTCAACTTTCTTATGTAGTATGGGTCTACCATGCAAGTGTTCATATGACCACAAGAAATACACTATAAAACCTTGTTTATGGTGTGAATGTAATAATTCCCTTGAGTTAGAAATTCCTTCTTTGAGAATCTCTCTTAGTGGCCTTGTTGATGATAATACTTATAGGGAACACCAATTACAACTTCAAATGCTCAATGAATAGCATGTAAAATATCTAAAATATCTTCAATATTATTCCAAAATCATGTAGCAAAAATACAATGGTAAAGTCATTCATCAATCATTCAACAAAGGACATTTGGTGTTATATAAAAATCAATGCAATGTAAATGCATCACCAAATGAGAAAGGAAAATTCATTCCAAATTGGTTGGTACCTTATCTCATTGACGAAGACTATGGATCTAGAGCATATAGGATTAAGGAAATAGATGGTACACCTCTCAAAGAACCCATTAAAATAGCACATCTACATAGATAATATACAATTAGCAATATTTTTGAGTAGTATGTATTTTGAAGCCTGTTGTTAGATTAAGTAGATATTTTTCTATTAAATCTCACATTGCTTCATTCCTAACAATCATTTTTGTCTTATTTATGAGTATTTTTTTATTTATTGGATTATTACTTCTTTGTGCATACTATTCAATCATGTGTGTGTTGTGTTAAGTAACATCATGACATGTACTTAATTTTAAATTAGATCATAAGGGCGTTTAGTTTAACATGACAACACTTAATAAAAAATGTTGCATCTAAGTAGACAGGAGCATCTAATTAGATCACATCAGTCACATGAAAAATAGATCATGGAATAATTTATTAAATAGTCTCATTATAATTGTTAAATAGATTTCATCGACATCTAATCTAACATAAATAGAAGCACATAATACTTAGAAATAAAAATGTGCTCATACTTCATTTAATTCAGCATAACTAGAGCTAGCAAACTCAAATTTTGGTGTTGTCTATTGCATTGGATTTGCAGTTTCATTATTGTTCATATCATATGGTTATTGATAATTAGTGTTATGATTGCATGACCCTATCACAAGCATTCTCATCAACAAGTTCAACAATTTTACATATGTGGTTACATTGCTACCCTAATTTGACCTTAGTAAAGAAATAAAAATTAGGGGGAAAACATCTAACCTTGAATTTCATTCGATCCTTAGTATTTTTTGGACTAACAAAATTATTTGTATGTACAAGATGAACTTTGAGTGTCTAAAGATTCAATTTTGTAGAATTTAGTTCCTAACATTGTGGTTTTATAGATTACTACACTATTGGCTTCATTCTCCTATTGGACAAATGATCTACAATATCCTTTTAAGTATCCATTTTATGATATGATTTTCTTTTGGTACTTTAGCTTGCATATGCACATATTGTCATATGGCCGCTAACATGGGAGCTAAATGTAGCTTCAAAAATTGTAATACTTTTTAGGTGAAAGCACAATTTCACTCTTTGGAATTCAATTGAGTTACACTTGCATCAATGCATTTTAGCATTCCCTAATTAGGCCCTAATTTCCTAAATTATGCATTTTTTGGCCCACTTAATCATTTCTCAAGAAATTTCATATATAAAATCTAAGAAAATATTTAATATTTTGCTCCCTACACCTTACATCCCACAAAATAGGGCCAGGAAATAGTTTCCCTAGGAAACTTGGTCCCCCTGTTTTGCGTCTAAAATTTTAATATGTTGAGGACAACAATTTGTTATTTGAATTTCAAATATAAAATCTCGGCTATCAGGATCTAAATTTTGGGAAATTAGATTAAATTCCTATAAATACCTAGTAATTTAATCATTTGATAACTAAATGGAAAAATTGAGAAAAAAGAAGAGATAATTGTATTCTACCAAAATACATTTGAATTTGTGGGTTTTCAAGCATATTTTCATATTTGATCAAGTTTCATTAAATGATTGGAGATTGATGAAAATAGGACATGGTAGAATCTAGGTTTGGAAATTTCTCTTGGCCTTTTTCTACAAACTAATGACTTGTTTTCAAAGTGTTGTTATATTCAAGCTTCATTAAATACCTATTTCCTAAGGTAAGATATCATTGTGTTTCATATTTCCAAAGGGTATTTAACTATCTTTAAGACACTTGAGTATAGGGTTTTTTGCATTTTAGCTCATTACAACTTTAGATGCAATTAATGCTAAGAGCACACACACTTTTTTCAATTAGTTTATTGGCTATTTTTGGAGGTAGAAATTAAAAAATTGGGGTTTGACTGAGGTAAACTCCTATATAGCCACCTCCCACCATTTCCATTCCATATTTATTATAGGTTCAGATCCAAAGACAAAAAGTTGCAGAGCAGGAGATGAAAAGAAGAAAGAGAGTTACAAGATTGTGTTTTTACATCCGAAAAAGGTTAGCTGGGACATAGTCACCCTAGGTGACTTAGTCCTGCCAAATCAGCTCCAAATTTGCATGATGGGTGCATAGAACTCTACCTTTCGCAAATCTACTATAAAAATTTGTTGTTACAGTTTCTTTGTTGCTATAAATTTGAATTTATAGATTAGGTCACATAGTTTAATTAGGTCAATTAAATCATTTCCATTACAATCAATTTACAATACACAACAGGATCAGATCCAAGGTTGATTGTCTCACCTACAATTTTGCAAGTCAATCTAATCTCCTTGTCGATTTGCATCCTAATGTTCTTTGAAACAAGATTGATGTTAGTGATCTATACATTAGACCTAGGATCCCATTCATCAAAACATATTGAAACCAACCTATGGTATTGCATAAGGTAATTAAATTGCACAAAATGTATAACATGAATATTCAAATTGAGTTGAGATTTATGAGAAAATGTGATTACATAAAGGAAATTGAGTTAATGTGCGGTTTAAATGAGAAATTTTGATATTGAAAGTTATATTTATAAGGAAGAATGAGACAAAAAATACTTATACATTAAAATAGGTACATAATTCACAAAAATGAAAATTGATATAGTTCATAGGAATAAGAAGAAATTTAAAAATGAGGATGAGGTAATAATTTAGTTAATCTGGAATACAAATAAGTTAAATAAATGTCAAAGGATATTCTATAGGAAATAGGTAATAAGGTGAAAAGTAAAAGTAAAATTTAAGTGAACTAAATAGTGTGATATAATAAAGCTAAATTAGAGAATTTTCAGTGATCTTTATATAGTAAATGTAAAGTAGAAAGAAGGTGAAGAATGTTTTGAGGTGATGACATATGATATTTTATGAATGGTGGGGACAAATAAATACTTAGAGGATAGATAGAAAGGTGAAAAAAATGTTTAGATATAATGGTAATATTTGAGATCTTCATATTTGGAAGGATGAAGATAAATTATTATAGTAGAAACATGAAATCTTTTATTATGACTTTAGAATAAGTTAATGTTAATGTGTAAAGTGTTATTACTTAACTAGCTATTATCCCATCTACTTGGTCGTATTCACATGATATCTTAAACTCAATTATAAAATATTTATTTTACTATTGCCTCTTGTGGACTTTATATATCTTCTCACACTTGTCCCAAGTGTGCCTACATGTGATACACCTTTGGAGGGGTAATTAGATATTTAGTCATGCCTTCTTACCTAATCATACTTACCTTTATATACAAGGGTTTAAATGAAAATTTTAAAACAATTTCGTATCATATTATTATTATCTTGCCCTTTTTTGGTGGAATGGTTTGATCTTAAAAATTGATATAATATTCTTGAACATGACACTAGATCTAGGTTACAAATCCTTTAAAAAATTTATTGAATTTGCAAGATCCTCTTATTTAAAATGGTTTTGGGTGGATACTTTCAAATGATGCATATTGGAGTAAAATAAACCTCATCATTGCAACTAGAATGCTCAAATATATATACATTAATAATAAAAGTGATATGCTTGGTTGATAGTTTTGTACAAAGGATTTTTGGAATTCCTTATTGGTGACTATACATATTTTTATTTCACCTATATGACTTCCACATTATTTTTTGAATCTAGGCCATCTTGGTTTGAATGTTGGAGTAGGATTTGTATTGGCTCTAGTATGGGTCAATATTTTCAATTATTTTCATCTCAAAAAGGTGTAGGTAAATAAATAATAAAAAGGTGAAATAGCTCAATAAAAAATTTAAATTAGAGGAGTGGTATTGAAAAAATAGTTATAAAAGGAAACTTTCTTAAAAAGTTAACAATTAGTGTCTCAAAAGTGATTGGAATCTATAGAAAAAATTATTAGTTTATACCACAATAGGAGAGAAGATTGATCTAAAGGGAAATGTGATATTGAATTTTTTGTTAGAAGTGGATTAACACAATATATTGTGGTTCTAAGACTTCTAAAAGGACATTAGCAAACACATACAATCTTTTATATATAAGACAATAGTAAAAATATGGATCTAGAATATAGAGTATGCTTGGAGTGTGCAATTGTATTTATTGGTATAGGAGAGGAAATATAATTAAATATAAATGGATCATGGACGCCATCATAAAATATGAGAATAAATAAGAACTAGATAATTGGATATCAAAACTGAATAATATGATATTAAATCATGGAGAAAAAAATTCAAGATAATATGAGATGGTAGGAGTTGAAAAGAATATAGGTAGAGATTTATTAAATAAGTAAATTATATTGACCAGTGGAATAAATTTAGTTATACAAGAGAAAAATTGAAGAAAAAATAACACTTGTTAAAAAATTTAGGTGTAGTCTAGTGGGATGAACATTCTTCCCTAGCTCAAATGTTTTGAACTTAAAAGGTTGTACTTTAGATATATGACTAATATAAATAATTTCTAGGCCTTTGGCCTTTTATCTACAAAAAAATTAAAAAAATAATTTTAGGTGCAAGTAAAAATGTGGGTTGGAGTATGTCCTAGTTCCTTTCCCAAGATTAAAAAAGCTAGAATGAGAAGTATTGATGATTTTTTCCTAGATGCATATTCACATTTTGAGAGACCATTGAGGCTAGTTCACTAACCTCAAAGGTGATTCTAGAACTCAATCCTTATTTTTGAGTATTGAAACAAAGGGGAATGGGGTTGTATAAAAGGGGGTTTACCACAATGATAGCAAATAACCATACTTTTGTTCGATAACATGCATGATGCAAGAAATCTTTGACATGATGATAGGAATCTTGATTGCTGTAATAATATTCAATAATTTTTCCCTTGAATGTCTTGAAAAATACTCTTCAATTACTCTTGAATTGCTCTCTTGGAAATTCTAAGTGCTCATGAAAACTTTCTCTAGGATTGCTTAGATGAAACTTAGGGAAATGACCTCTGATTTATACATATCTTAACATTAATTCCTAAAATTCAAATATCACAAGCCAACAACTGAATGCACATTCATAATCAATGAAATGCTTTCAAAAACATAATTTGGATTTAGGTCCTAGGTGCAAGTGTGGACCCATTCACCCTATGGAAAATGGGTCCTAGACCACTTGCGTAAGACACACATCATTCAATGTTAAACCTTCTATTAAGGAATTTATGAATGTCTGGTTTTATCCCTTAAAAATTGTAATTAATTAGGCTTGGATTTTAATTAAAGGAGCCAATTAAGCCATAATTAACCTCAATCAATTGATGAAGCCCTAAATTAGTGTGAAAGTGTAACTTGGTACACCTTACAACACCAAAAACAGGGCACAATTAAGTCTTTTAATTAAAAGGGCCCTAAACTTAATGTGAATATGTGAAATACATATTACAACACTAAATTAAGGCATCATTAAGCTCATTTTATTATTAATTATTTATTCCCAGATTAAGTGTGAAAAAGGGATACTTTCTCCTACACTACAAGTAATATTCTCACAAATCACCTACTAAATGTGTTTTAGGTAGGAGCACCCTAGGAAGATGAGCCATCTTGCATCAACCAAAACTATTTACCTTTTAGTTGACTTTGTTTTTAATTTAGAATATATTTATGTTTTTGACATAATCATCGTTCAAGAATTCAATTTAGTAGTGTAAATATATTAGTATGGTACCATATCTCTATTAACTATGACATTTGGTTTTATTCAAAATATTAATAGATTACCACATGCATGCCTATATATTTATTTTTCATTTCTTTATCGTTTGATAATTTGGCATGCTAGACCACCCTAGATAGATCTACACATTCATGACTAGTTTTGTAAGGTTGAATCATTCAAGGATACTTATTGGTACAAAGAGGTTTTATGTTAGGATTGTGTTGATTTGGGAATGCTAATTCACATCCAATTTAAAAAAGAACCCTTTATACAAATACACACTATAAAAGGAGGTCTCGTCCATTTGCATAGACCAAAAAAGGGCAAGGAGAGATGTAGGGATTATATTTTATTTGAATAGTTTAGGGTATAGTGAGAAGATAGAGAGTAGCCTTAGTTAGCTAATATTCATGACTGCAATGTGTAAAAGTATTGATAATACATGTTGTAATCAAATGAGTACAAAATAGAATGTTGTAATTCCATGATGATAGAGAGTGGGGGAGTAATTTTAATTTTAAATTATAGGTTTGTTAGAATATGT
Organism: Sequoia sempervirens; assembly: GCA_007258455.2. Classification (NCBI taxonomy): domain Eukaryota; kingdom Viridiplantae; phylum Streptophyta; class Pinopsida; order Cupressales; family Cupressaceae; genus Sequoia; species Sequoia sempervirens. The sequence continues at coordinate 364,508,417 of VDFB02000008.1, forward strand.
TTATTTTCATAAGAATATATTGGTTTTATTAATTTTTAACATATATTTTGTGCATTTTTATTAAGGCTACATGATCAAATAGTAATTTATAGGGCCCTCCATCCATAACTTCATCATTTTGAACACTAATTATTATTTTAGTTTTATTTTATCATTTAAAAGGTCACGTGTATTTTTAGCTTTCAATTAAACAATTAAATATATTTCCTAATTAATATGAATTAGTATCTATTAAATCAAACAATAAAATTATCATTCATTTTTTTTTTTCCTCTACTTCCCTTGTAGTTTAGTGTATATTAGGTCATGCTAACTACAAAACATAGTATTAACCTTGTGCGAAAACCTTTGAGAATTTGTGTTTGATAAATTTTAATAGAGTTATCATTGTTATATTTTTGGGTTGCACATGATGTAGGAAAATTATAACAATATTCATTTAAAGGAATAAAAATCAATTTGATATATTTAGTTGCATGTGTAATATATTTTTGATATGGTAAGAAACATTTACAGGGTGTTGTACCCTATACATAGAGAGCCACTAGGGCCAAAACAGTTCAAGTCCAAAAAATATTAAAGACCAAGCCAAAAAACACACACAACGGACCAACAAGAGACAGTCAAACAACACAACAACAACAGACTAACTAGCATTTTCCCAGTTCTTCGAAAAGAGATTAACAACACCAAAAATAGGGCACAATTAAGTCTATTTTAATTAAAAGGGCCCTAAACTTAATGTGAATATGTGAAATACATATTACAACACTAAATTAAGGCATCATTAAGCTCATTTTATTATTAATTATTCATTTCCAGATTAAGTGTGAAAAAGGGATACTTTCTCCTACGCTACAAGTAATATTCTCACAAATCACCTACTAAATGTGTTTTAGGTAGGAGCACCCTAGGAAGATGAGCCATCTTGCATCAACCAAAATTATTTACCTTTTAGTTGACTTTGTTTTTAATTTAGAATATATTTATGTTTTTGACATAATCGTCGTTCAAGAATTCAATTTAGTAGTGTAAATATATTAGTATGGTACCATAGCTCTATTAACTATGACATTTGGTTTTATTCAAAATATTAATAGATTACCACATGCATGCCCATATATTTATTTTTCATTTTTTTATCGTTTGATAATTTGGCATGCTAGACCACCCTAGATAGATCTACACATTCATGACTAGTTTTGTAAGGTTGAATCATTCAAGGATACTTATTGGTACAAAGAGGTTTTATGTTTAGGATTGTGTTGATTTGGGAATGCTAATTCACATCCAATTTGAAAAAGAACCCTTTATACAAATACACACTATAAAAGGAGGTCTTGTCCATTTGCATAGAACAAAAAAGGGCAAGGAGAGATGTAGGGATTATATTTTATTTGAATAGTTTAAGGGATAGTGAGAAGATAGAGAGTAGCCTTAGTTAGCTAATATTCATGACTGCAATGTGTAAAAGTATTGATAATACATGTTGTAATCAAAATGATGATTCCACAAAACCGAAATCATTTATTCCATGAGTAATTAGAAGTGGAGGCCATTTGGTACAAAATTATGGGATTGTTAGGAACTCTATGTTTATTTTCATAGAGCTCTCATTGGTTTTATTAATTTTAGCTTTCTCCTGTTTATTTGCATTTTGTAAGGAAATACATGGTCAAATAGTAATGTAATTTATGAGACCTCCATCACCAACTTCATCGTTTGAACACTAAATTCAGTGAAATTTTGATTTTTATTTTATCCATTTCAGGGATACGTAAATTTTGGCTTTCAATTAAAATAATTAAACATATTTCCTAAATTAACATGAGATCCAGAAGCACATCTATTCAAATCAAACAACCAAATTATCCATTCAAATTTTTCCTCTACTTTCCCTTATGATTTAGAGTAGCCATAAGGATGTACTAACTACAAAATATAGTATTAACCTTGTGCAAAAACCTTTGAGAATTTGTGTTTGATAAATTTTAATAGAGTTATCCTTGTTATATTTTTGGGTTGCACATGATGTAGGAAAATTATTACAATATTCATTTAAAGGAATAAAAATCAATTTGATATATTTAGTTGCATGTGTAATATGTTTTTGATATGGTAAGAAACATTTACAGGGTGTTGTACCCTATACATAGAGAGCCACTAGGGCCAAAAAAGATCAAGTCCAAAAAATATTAAAGACCAAGCCAAAAAACACACACAACGGACCAACAACAGACAGACAAACAACACAACAACAATATACTAACTAGCATTTTCCCACTTCTTAGAAAGGAGATTAACAACATCATCCCCAACCCATTCCTAGCCATCTTCAACATTCTTCTTTTCCATTTCATCCTTCATTTCCATAGAAAGGGTGTTGATAACATAGTGGAGTAGCTTGATAGTGAAATGAGTCAAGCCACATAATTTCTTGTCCATCTTTTCCATTCTTTCTTGTAGCACACGGAGCTCCTCCCCATAATCAGTATCCTTTGTAGTATCAACATGCTCCACATCCAACAGGTCTAAGGACTAGGGTGCCAAGTTCTCCTTCTACACTTTGCTAATATCAAGAATTATGTGGGGCCCTCCAACATACTCCTCCTCCTCATCCCTAGACTCCTCCTTGTCCCTAGAATATTTGATGTCAGACCTCTCCTCTTCTGAATCCAAATCATTAACCTGCACTTTCTTGTTATTCTTAGCCACCCTACCATACCTCCTCATGATGGTATCGCCACCAGTCACCACCGTAGCCGCAACCACCATGTCCCCCTTAAAATCCCTACCCACAACATTTTTACCTTTGTTGTCCCTAGTTGGAGGCTCCATGAAACCCTTCACATCATCCTTACCTTTCTTCTTTGGGGTAGGTTTACTAATAGTCTTGGCAGGGGTCGACTTGAGCTCACAGAGACTAGCCACAACACTAGTCTGGGAAATTCTAACATTCCCCTTAAGCTTCTTAGCAGCAAGTTTAGGCTTATGAGTTTCAATAGAAATCAGATGGGTTTTCTTGATGAGTTTCAACATGCGTAATATGTTATTATTTTATTTTTAATATTTCTTTTACATGTATTTAGAAGTGACCTAATATGTACCAAATACTTAGTTACATATCTTTGGGGCATTTCTATAAAAAAAATTATGGATTGTGAAAGTATATATGTGCTATCATTTCTCTTTACTTATCATATTAGACCCCTAGGATTACCATTTATTTACCTACACACCTTAAAATATAGAGGAACTAGCTACTCCTAAAAAATGATCATTAATTTACATAGTTAAAGCATGATTTCTACCTAATTAGCATATAATAACATAGTTCATAGGTCTAGGGCTTGTGTGACTTCTCTATAATTATGTGGTTAAAATTTTTGTGGTCAACATATGACATATTTGTTGAGGGAACTAGGGTTAAATTAATGACGTTTGTGGTGTTGGTTACATATTGTGATGTATTGAAACCAACAAATTACACTATTTTCTAAGAGATAAGAAACTAGATTTAGTATTATAGTCTTTTTTATTTAGTTCTATTTTTTTGATTATTTCCTTGGCTATTTTATTTGTTTTCAATGTTTGCATCGAATAAATTGATACCAAAAAATAGTTTCATTTCTAGGTATTATTTTAATATATTCTCTACTATCTCATATGCCATTTTTAGTAGTGGGGCTTTGTTAGTGAGACAAACACAACATAATTTTCCCTTGAGGATTAATGTTTCTTAAGGTTTATGCTCCTTTAAAGTGTAAAATATTCTCACAATTTTTTGAACACTTTTTTTTGCTACCATGCATGAGCCATGTTATTTTCTTATACTTTTCAAAGTTACAAAAATAATCAAGTCTTATTTTTCTTATTCCTATCACTTAATGGATAAATTTTTCCTTTTATATGTATTCCTGAATTGTATAGATATATGGATCTCTACTTCAAGTCTATAGTGGAATAATTTTTCAATAGTTTTTTGGTCCAAGAAATTTTATGAAGATTATTCTTGAAAACCTTGTAATTTTTTTTATCAATCACTATCTCCTACCATGATGGATTAAAAACCCACTTAAATTATGAAATTTATGAAAAAAATCTATTATCCTTTGTAATATATTGATATTTAAAATGGAGCTAGGAAAACCACACATAATACTAGTATCAAAAGAAAACAAAAATACAATATATTGTAGGTTGAGTTGATGTCCTTTCATTAAGGAAATGATGTGAATACATATCAGAAATGAAAAAAAAAATCAAGTTTTGGAGGAAAAGATTTGTTCAAATTTCTCAACAAATTAGAGGTACTTAGGAGGTAGTTTCTACTTAAATCTAACATACCAATATAAATAGTAAAAGATAGATCCACCTAAGAAAGGTTAGAAACCTATGTGGGAAAAACAAATTTGAAAGGAAAAATCCCACACTAACAGCTATTACCCTAAAATATATATAAATGATTGAGTAAAATTATCTTTATATAAAAGCCTACTATGTGTAGTCACAAGCTCAAAAAATTTAACCTTAAAGAATAAACCTTTTTTTATGAGTATAAGGAAATTGAATTCAATAAACTATCTAATCTTCCTAACCACATTCAAATTATAGTCTTGATTAACTACCTTAATTCAAGCATTAGATAGTATACACATTTATACATTTTGCTACTTGAATAAAATATTTTGAGATTGAAGCTGAGGATGTGTGGTTAAACTTGTTTTTTAAATCTTTTAGGTAATTTGAAAGGGATTATCTTAGTGTTTCTACTAATAATTATTTTAAATTTTGGGATGAAATTAACAATATTTTATTGAGTAGTATGAAGATGATACTATTCCTAGTTTATTCATTTTATAACTTTAATTTATTCAAATAAATGATGAAGAATTTATTTCTACATTTATAATTAGATTTCATTAAACTAGATAATAAATATATCCTTGAGAATGGAAAGCCTAAAAAATCTCTTTGTATAAACTTGTATTATAAAATATTTATTCTTCTTTTGAATAAGATGGATCCAATAAGTATCCACCATGCTTACTATTTGGTTCCTCCCATTGATAAAACTTTTAGGGGATCATAGATGTTAGATTTTATTGATGTGATAAGTTCGTGTTATTAAATAAAATCTTATCACAGTTAACCTATCAAAAGATTGTGGAATTTTTTTTGACATGTCTCCCTCTTCCATGTGATCTTATTCTAGTTATAATTGAGGATTCAAATCTTTAAACCTCTTTCTATGAAATAGATTATGGGTTCATTCCAAACTCACGAGCAAAGAGTGAATAGGTCTACTAAAAAATATTTCTTTTTGGAAAAAGGCTAGATGCCTAAACAATTATATAAATTTAGTAGCTGAAATACATTCTCATAAGTTCAATACACATAGTTAAGGGAAATATAGAAAGTTAAAAACAAAATAACAAGGCAACTAAGACCCTTCAAAGGAAAAATTAGACATACACTTACAAGATACCTCCCCTAGCCATGCATCTATATACAACTACTCAGAGGTTTGGTACTCAAGTAAGCACCCAAACTTAAAATTGTCTTTGAAAATTCTGGTAGCCAAGCACCCATCAACTTAGAATGAAACCAAAAGGTAATTGCAAAGGTCTACTAAAAAATAGTTGAACATGTGTTTCAAATAAGATAAGTAAATTTTCAAAATAAAGGAAAAGGACCAAAAGGGGCATCATATAACGGTACGCGAAAGCTTTGAGAAAGAGGATGAAATATAATTTTTTATAGTGGAATCAATGGTTGATAAGATTGAGGTTATAATGACTACTAAAGATATTTTTTACAATAATACTAAATGAGGCAATTAAAATCATGAAAAATCATATGTATAGTGTCATTATTACAAAAAGGATGGCCATTATGAATGATAGTGTTAGAAATAGAATAGATAATATACAAACTCTCTAAAATAAAAGGAATAATAGTAAAATAATTTGCTTTGCACATGTAATGCTACAAATGAATATTCAAAAAATGTATGACTTCTTGAAAATGGTTGTAGTCATCACATGATTGGAAATATAAACATTTTGTAGATATGGACAAGTTAGTTAAAAATCAAACGTGGCTTGGTGATGACAAAAGAGTTGAATTCATAGATGAGGGGATAATTATAGTCAAAATAAAACAAGGCCATAAAAGGTACATTTGTGATATTTTGTATATACCTAGGTTGGCCCATAATTTATTGAGCATAGACGAACTCATTGAAAATTAATATTCTAAAATGTTTGACAATAGTGATTTTTTATTTTATGCCAAAAAATGATATAAATTGCATAGTGGTGAAACTTATCATGTTCCAAATTAGGATATTCCCTTTGAGAATGGCATATAGTGAGGCTCAAGTTCTTAATACAACTTTTAAGGATCAATCTTGGTTGTGGCATACCAAATATAAACATCATATTGTAATAGGACTAAAATTTCTCTCCCATAACAAGATGATAAGAGGAGTACCAATTATCTCACAAGATGATTACATTTTTGAAGGTTGCATTGTTAGCAAGCAACATCAAGATTCCTTCCCAATAAAAGAACTTGGAGAGAAAAAGTACCACTTGAATTGGTACTTTTTGATATTTTAGGTCTAATACAAGATTTATTTCTCACTAAAAAAAAAGACATTTTCTATATTTTTTGGATAAATTTAGGACTTAGGAATTTTTATAAATGAATAATTGTAATTATTCACAAAATTTTACCAATTTAATGCTAGTGTGGAGAAAAACATTTGTTTTCCTATCAAATTATATGTTCAAATAGACGGAAAAAATTCACATCTCATGAATTTTAATAATTGCACAAAAAGAAAGAATTCAAAGGCATTTGATTGCTAGTTACAGTCCTTAGAAAAAGGACATTCCAAAAGAAATATATGCGCCATTATGGAGATTTCTAGAAGCATGATTAAAGCCAACAGTTTACCAAATACCTTATGGGATGAAGCTTTGCTACATATACCTATTTGTTGAATAGTTGTACAACAAAAAGTGTGAAAAAATGACACCTTATGAGGCATGGTGTAATAGATAACCTAGTGTTGAACAACTTAAGGTTTTTGAATGTATATTGCATATGCTCACATAGCTAAATCAAAAAGAAAAAAAATTGATGATAAGAGTAAGAAGTACATTTTCATTAGCTATAATGAGAAAAATAGGGACATCATTATGTAATCTAGTGAGTGAGAGGTCAATTTTATTAGATATGTTACCTTTGCTAAAAATGAACCTTGGAAATGGAACATTGGAAAGTTGAATCAAGAAAGACAAACAATTATTGATTTGGAACAAGATGTTTCATATTTCTCTTTTTTCCTTGGGCAATAGCTTAACCTTTTTTTACCACCTTCACCAAGATCACCATCTTCTCCATCTAGTCCATCTTCAAGCTCAAGTCCTCCTCAAAGTAAGGTAAAATGCTTTAAGAAAACCTATGAAGGTATTACTAGCCTTGATTTAGCTATAACCTTTTCTTTGCTATCTCATATTTAATTTGAATCTAGACAATTTGAAGATGTACTAAAATAAAAATTAGGTGTGAAAACCATGAATGAGCAAAATGTTTCTATTGAAAAAATAAATAATCAACACTAGTTGACCTTCCACCTAAAAAAAATATTATTAGGATAAAATAGATCTATAAAAATAAGTATAAATGTGATTGATCCATTGAAAGAGACAAAGAAATATTAGTGGAGAATGGATTCTAACAAAAACTAAGTATTTATTACAATGAAACATATTCTTTTATTTCTAGGTTGGAAACCATAAGAACAATTTTGACATTGGTAGCACAATTTAGGTGGAAAGTTTATGAATCTAATGTTAAATCAACTTTTTCAATGGTTGCTTGAATGTAGAAGTTTTTGTAGAAAAAGAACTAGAATATGAGGTTGTAAAATAGGATCAAAAGGTCTACATGTAGAAAAAAAGACATTTTTTGGACTCAAGCAAACACTTAGAGTGTGGTATAGTAGGATAGATGATTAGTTTCTAAAGAATGGTTACAAAAAGAATAAAAGTGAGCTCACACTATATGTTAATATACAAAGTATAAGTGACTTAATCATAATCTATTTGTATTTTCATGGTTTTATCTACATAAGAAATAACAAAGTGTTAATGAATGAGTTCAAAAGGGCCGTGAATAATGAATTTGAAATGATGGACTTGGGTTTGATGCACGATTTTCTTTGGATAGAGGTAACACAACTGAATGATGACATTTTTATTTCATAGGGACATATGTTAATGAACTAATTGACATATTTAGAATAAAAATTGATGCACATACCATGGGCACCTTGCCCCGAGAAATGGGGCCAGTTTGTTAATGATATGGTGTTTTAGTAGATATAATTATAACATTCTTATATCATTTTTGGTAGTTTGTGATGGTCAGCTACTAGATAAAGTGATGTTTGCAAGGAAAATGGAGTTTCTGAGGGGACCCGAAACCACAAAGTTTACAGCATAAAAAATGAAAGGACAAAAAAGTCCAACGAATTAAACAAGATGCAACTAAAGAAAAAACTAGAAAATATATCAGCCAACCAAAAAAACTAGGAAGGACAACCAAAGAGCCAGCCGAAGCACATACCAAAAAACTAGCAAGAACTAATCCAGAGTCTTCAGAACTATCTTGGTCTCAGCCTCTAGATCCTGCATATCCTGGACACCCTTGAAAGTTTGAACCATCTGTGGAGTGGGGGGTGTCTTCCTTTTCAGATTAGCCCTAGTTCTCTTCGAAATTCCTATATCCTCTTCTTGGGTTTTATCTTTCACCTCTTCCTAATCAACAACCAAGGACCCCTGTTGAGCTTTACCCAGTTTTTCAGTCATTGCATTGATAATGATAGCGTTATGTCTTGTCATTCTATTATTCTGTTCAACAATTATCTTCACAACATTTTTTATTTTTTCCAAATCCATATCTATCCTTCTGTCCTTCCCTGCATTGTCCTGAATTAATAATATTAGTTTGCTTTCATGATTAATACAAAACCTAAGTAAGACTCATTTTAGTGCAATAAAAAAGGTTTGAGGCATGTTCATGGTACAAGTTGTTTCTGCATTTTTATATATCTACAAATGATTTTGATTTCGTTGGGTATATAAATAATAATTGGGCTAGATCTATTAATAATAGGAAATACTACTAGTTATGTTTTCAATTTTGGATCATGTGTCATTTCTTGGTCTTAAAAAAAATAACAATCATTATCTTTATCATCAACAAAAGCTGAGTATATTGTTGCAAATTTAGCATCCTATCAAGCAATATGCTTGAAGAGGATTATAGTAGAATTAAGAACAATAAAACATAAGCCAACAATTTTTTTTTGGAATGTAAAAAGCCGTCTATTTCAATATCAATTTTTTTTTACAGTGCACCACCTTTGCAGTGGTATGATCAAGCAGTCTAGCCAGCTCCCCCATACATTACATTCAACGCAAAAACAACATCCAATGAGACTAACCAGACACAACCACCATCTACCACCCTATACATGTGACACAACCAAGCTAGCCGACACTACACTTCATAACAGACGAAGCCATTGCTTACCCCAGACACGACGTAAAAAAAGTGCTTCCTATCCCTTCATTCTGGCAACACACTCTCTAGTAGGTTATCTCAGAAGTCCCCTTTCTAGTCCGCCTCTAACGCTTCCTCTAAGTACAGGAACACCTTTAGGTAATCAACTCCCCGTTGCGCTCGTACTCTATGTTCCCTGAGCTCGCGCCCCTTCACATCCAAAAGAAACAGGGTACCTCTTGACACAAATATCTGGAAGAAACACCCTTGCCATGTCACGTGGATGCGGTATACCCACCCCCAGCTCAACTATGATTATAACGTCTTCCACCATGCCTAACCAGTTTACGTGCCATCAGCAGAACCATAGCTTTCAGTAATTCCAGCTCCAAGAGTGCCACAACAAACTTAGAGGCAATATCAACCATGGATTCTTTTCCCAATGCTAACTTGATGGCCCCCAGCACCAGAGGATCCCATTCCTTGAACACTGAACACAACCTGTTCTCTGTTATCTTCGCAAGGAATGCCCAAAGTTTGCATGTTGCAATCAACCAGACAGGGGTCTCCATGACTACGTCACAGAAACTCGACTATCACCACAACTTCACTAGTCGAATGAGCACATTAGAACCGCCTACCGCCTCTTATCACCTAGAGTACATGCCGGATTAAATGCACTGAATCCTTTTTCTTCGGTATCCGTCCTCCCCGAGGCCACAGAGAGCCACAACCAGCCACACAACACGAGTGATAAGACAGTCATTTAATTCTGCCAGCCCACACACCAATTTCGTAGCGCGCCAACTTGGCCATGCTCTGTGATCGTCACAACAACACAATTCTAATTCCCCACCAAGTTGCCATAGGATAAGCCAACAATTATTTAATGTGATAATAAGTTAGCAATTGCTATCACAAAAGAGTCCTATCTTCTATAATTAAACAAAACTTATTAATATCTGACATTATTTGATTAAAAATCTTGCAACTAAATGACAAGTTGATTTGAATTTTTTTGCAAAATTGATGCTTAACTTATTCATATTTTGACAAAGATAGTTTAAAAAGAAAATTTTAAAAATGTAATGACAAATGATGAGTGTTTCAATATTAATGATCAAGAGGAAGGTTGAAGCATTTGATGCTTAAGAGCCACCATCATTTTTTATGCCATGTGTATACACCGACATTTCATCACCACCCAATTTTAATTGCCATTTCTCATTTTCGTTATCTTAAAATGTAAATCCACATTTTTTGACAGCCTATCTATTGACATTTATTAAGAACATTCTAATCCGATCTCTACGCGGCTATATACGGGTCTTTGTATTATTCAATGAAAAAAGTACTCTCTTTTCTCTGTCTAAAGCTGGCTGTTTATTCTGGAGGCTGCGTCATTCTCTCAAGAAGTTTGTTCTCTTCTATCTTTCTGTGAGTAATATTATGTAGTAAAATAATCTGTTGGCTATTGTATTTTTTATTTCAGATGCAACCATATTTTTTGCAGGTTCAAGCATACAGAAACAGCTTCTAGTTTGGAAGGAGGACATGCATCTAAAAGCTATATGTATTATGAGATTGCTGCAGCATTCTAATGATTCCTATATATATATTTGTCAGAAACATTTATACTAAACTCTTCTAGATTACCTGAAAAATTTAAGTCTGATAAAGCATTAGAAAAGTCATGTTTCTGTAACTGGTTTTCTCTACCAAAACCAACAGAATTCCTAGTTAAGAGGGCTTGTTTCATTAAGAGGAAAAATAAATCTAACTCTCTCAGTGAAACAATGATTAACATTTTTTATCGAATACTCAAAATGAAAACAGAAAACATTCATTCATCAACATTTTCCATTCAATACTCAAAACAAAAACAGAAAGAAATCAACATAGAGACAACATAGTTATGAATGCGTCCATCAACATTTGCTTGTGTCCCAAATATCTCCATTTTGAAAAACAAGATTAGGTTTGATGTCTTACCTCTTCATTCTTTGTATGAGACAGAAAGAACCTCCTTGATCACCCATCTGGTTTTTTCCATGCATTGGATCAATTGAAGGAGCGGCAGCTTTCTAAATCTGCTTAGGACGGTTGGCGATCTTATGGAATCAGGTGAATGTATGAGTTAATCTTTTAGCCATCATTTAAAAGAGTGGCACGCTCATTAAATCTACTTAAACCAATTGCAGATCTTATACAATCAAATGAATGTATGAGTTAGAATAGTTTACAGTAAAAGTTTTCGAAGCCGAATTTGTTCACTATGGGGTATGAATCTTCAAAAAAAAAAATTAACTCCGAGTAATTCACGGGACTCACTCAGCATTTAGTTGGGGTAAGTTGAGGCGAAACTAATCTTTTAAAGAGGCACATAATTACTCACCAGTCACATACATTGAATTAATCTGGAGAAGTTGAATCTAAAACCTGTAAAGAACAAACCCACAGCCCAAACCAACTCCACTACCGTACAAATCAGAATACTAATCTTCCTGCAGCACTGTACATAGTAATCTTATAAAGAATTGATCAAGTTCTATTCAAAGATTAATGCTATCTTAAATGAATTTGATACGTTTTGCAGTTTTCTAGGTTGAAATAATTGCAGCACGACTTGACCACGAAAAAATTGCAGCTGACGTGACTTTCCCCGTATACATTCACAGCATCTGCATTTTATATTGTATTTGATTTCAAAAATATTTGACTAAGCTCTCTTAACATTTTAATTGCTTTACCGTAATATCACAGCCACGTTCTGGATACTAACAAATCAACTCTCGACTTGTGCGCACACATGCTGTCCACTTCCGTACACGGGAAAAGTAAGGGTGTAGGGGACCACTCTTACCTTACCTATTTCCAATCCCATGCAGAGTTCCAATTTTTGAAATGTTTGTTTTCTTCCCTAGGTTTGGCTGGATCTCCTAATGATTTTTTATAAATGAAAAACTTTATTTTTAAGTGAATCAGTTTAACCGTATTGTCAACCAAATATATTTGTTTTTTTTTTAAAAAAAAATACAAAAATATAATTTAAAATTTACAATATTTATTTAATTTGGTTTGAATGTGAATTTTGAGATAGAGAGTTGTTTTGATTTGCTCTTAAGAATGCATATATTATGTTGAATCATCTATCTTATTAATAGAATTATATGTGTTATTCTTAAAATGAATTAGATTTTGTAGATAGCTATGATTTTATTTGAAGTTATTGTAAAACTTACCACATGTTCTATAACACAATGGATGTCTAAAGATAGAATGTACTTTTGATTCTAATTTATTAGCAAGTATACTCTTTAACTCCGACTTCATCCAAAGCTAATGAAAGCATATCATAATTGATCCAAAGGAATTTGAAATTAAAAGCAATCATAGTGTAATTGGGAATAATAATGCATCCTAGGAGATTCATGTAATAGACTTGTCTTATATCACCTTCCCTAATGAAATCTTAAATAATACCCCTAAATAATGTTTCTACCTCTACAACTTGAATTTTTAATATCCTTTCCTACTAAATAATTTTTATTAAAATATCCCTATTTTTTTATAGTTAAGACAACTTTATTTTAATAAAAAAGTTATACCTCTTACATACTCCACTGAATATTTAATTTACACCACTATCACACCCAATTCTAAACAACATTTGTTTAATGAATTTTAAAAGGAGATTATATAAAAATAAAATATAATAAAAAATGATTTTTGTTATTTTAATAATTTTATATAAAGTTAAAAATAGAATTAAAAAAGTAGGTAAATATTTGTTGAGAATATGTAGTTACTTTTTACTCTGTTTACATGTTTGAATAAAAAAATACTAATACTTATTTGATAGAATAAGCTACATTAAATAAGAAATATAATTGTTCACCCATATCTTGAATTTTTCATACCAAATAGAAATATAATTGTTCATCCTTCTCTAATCTTATCATTAAAATCAATAAATTTCTTATCATATTATCACTTTGTAATCCCTTAAACACAATGTCTATTGAAATAAAATTTTAAAAATATATATTTAAAAATGGTAAAAATTAAATTTTCTCTATCATTACTAAATAGGGCTTGAATTTGTTGTATGAGATAAAAATTTGATGTTGACAATGAAACTTATATCCTATTTATGTTATATATTAGCCTATAATGTATATATAGGTCAAATTTCTCTTCAAATAAAATGTGTATCTCCTTTATGGTTTAAATGCATTCATCATTTCATCCAATTAAAAATAAACATTTATATATTTGTAAACCTACATATATAACACAAACACGTTATTTATAAAGATAAAATTATAGAGGTAAGTTTATATTTAATTTTTACTCAATTTCTTATGTGAGACCCCTCCTTTAGTGACTTACACATTTATGTTAGTTGAGTTGTTAGCACATTGGACATCTTATGTTATTTTCACCGAGCTATGGTGTTGGATATTTGATTTATACATTTGATTATGGTTGGGAAATGCTTTAATGCATAGCATAAATTTAATAATATTTATGGCAATATTCTTGTGATCAATGAGTAATTTGTTTATTGCAATTTATGTGTTTAAATCTAAGTGTTGTATTGGTGATTTGAATTCCTAAGATGAATTAGGTATGTTATGATTATTATCTATCAATTATTGAACTAATGAATGTTTCTAATTACATTTCCTAAGAATTATGTTTATATGGAATGGAAATGCTATTAAACATGATTATGATGTTCACTAAATTATGTGGGAAGTGTGATTATGTATGGAATATTGGAATGTGAATGCATTTTTTATTCATTTTTCTTTAGTTATTATTATTAAATTATGGTGGATTAATATTAATAATTGACTATGTAGGTGATTTGTATTTTCCAATGGAAACCCAAAGGTCTCTTGGGAACCCTAAACATGATTGACTTGTGATAAAAATAGAAAAAAAAAAGGAAAAAAATCCTTCCTAAAAGAGATAACATGAGAAAAATTAGAATAAGAAAATGAAAAGATGAAAAGATACAAATATAAGTCATGGAAAATGGGCCTAGTTAGGTACCCATGTAATCTATCAAAAAGGGAGGAAATAAATAGAAAAAAAATATTCCTAAAAGAGATAATATGAGAAAAACTTAGAAGTATCCTCTAAATATGTTATTAAAGATAAGGAACAAGAAATCAACTAAATAACTCCATGAAGCATGAAGAAGCTACAAACTTATATCAAATTATAATTTTTAGAATTATAGATCCTCCACTAAAATCAAAATGAGATCACGATCAAAGAAAATAAAAATTTCATGATTGATCATAATGACTACAAAATAAAAAAAATTCATGATTGATCATAATGACTACAAATAAAAATTTGATGGTAAAAAATATATATGAGACACACTATGTATGAGTGACCTTAATGAAACTACTCAAATCTTTCATAGATGGTAGTCTAAACTATAATGTAGCAATAAAAAAAATACAAGTTTCAATAGTCCCAAAAAGGATTTTTAAAATAAATAGTATAGTAGATAGATAACATAAATGGTTATGTAGAAGTGTTTATATGGTATGTGTTCCATCACATTGGTAACCATCCTCTACATCTATCTAGTTCATAGGAATAACAAATAGATATCTAAATCACTTCAAAAGGAAGCACAAGAAGAATTAATATGAAAATATGATAGCTTTATTAATAATTAAAAAGATTGCCATAGTAGATTGAATGAATTTTTCATATCACAATATAGTGTACTTGAAGATAAAGAAGTAATGTTAGAAGGAAAATTTACCTACAACTACAACAAGATGTACTCATAATTTATCACAACTTCATGATGGTAGATGAATTGATGAATAAAATATACACAATTAATCTCACATTATATATTTTTAATTAAGCTAGATAATTTTTTGTTCACTAATCCAAAGTAGACATAACAAACTCACCAACATGCTCTATAAGTAGTACAATTATAATAATAAAATAAAAATATATGAAAAATAGAAGGAATAAATAAATTCTATGAAAATTTATTTTAACGCATTTGCATGTCTAAAGGCATATAGAATACATTATTACAATGTTGGAAAAGGACATTATGATGATTATTTTTTGTAAATTTTAAAATATTGAATGTTAAAATCATAAATATATCATAGGAAAATTGATTCTAACAAATAAAAGAAGTCTTCATTGAGAATCGATACTCTTATAATAGCATTAGGATGAAAAATATTCTATAATTTATTAAATCTATCATTTTTAAATACTATAACTTGAGATGAAATTAATATTACAATTTCAATGAAAGCATCTAGTTGTATAAGACTGGTGAAAATATATGTTTTGTAACAACAATTAAAATCTAAACCCAACAGAAATGGAATGTATAATTTGTGATGATGATTTTGTAGCCTTCTAGAAGTCTCAACCATGGACACCAACACAACACATACATCCTCACAATATGCTACCATTTTCTACAAATGCGATAATAAAAATTGAAATACCTCAAAATTTGTTCCCGCACACATAAGAGAGAGATCACAAGCCCAATGAAGATATCAAAATAATAAAAAATAAGTCAAATACAAAATGGAAACCCGCAATAACATAAATTAAGAAAGAATTACTAGAAAAAAAGATATCATCAAAATGTTATTTTCTTTTAACTTGGATAACTACACACATAAAAAAGAAGAATATTTTTGGATTGGGTTGTTTATGGGCTCACCACAATCAAACCCCCATTTTTTCTATTTCTACCTCTATGAATATCTAGGTTTTTTGATAATATTGGTGGGTAAACATACAAATCTATGTCACACTTTTGGCCAACTTATTAGCACAAGTGAATTTTAGTATTTATAATTAAAAATCAATTTTCATTAAACATATGATCTAGTAAGATTCATTCTAAATAAGATAAATATGTCCACAACTTTTCCAACTAAAATTGTTGGCTAAATGTATATGTAGCACCACTTTGAGGCCAATTTACTAAAAGAATAAAATTACTTGAAAATTTTAATGTTTCAATGTTCAACTCTTATTCATATAAATATATATATTTTTATTTAATGTAAAAATATGCTTTGAAGATTCATATTTTTATTTGTCAAATATATATTTATTTTAATAATTCAATCATTATTTATATTTTTTTACTAAAATTAGGTTATCAACACAAAAATATTAGGTTGATTACCATGTCAAGAAAAATGTAAAACTTATTAAAAAAATATAAAAAAATATGATGCCCTAAATAAAAGAATCTAGATTAAGATAGCATAATTTTTTTTTCTATTTTAGATTTTTTTTAATATAAAATTTGATGTTGAATAGAAACAGTCGTGCTTTAATACACACACATTTAAATATTTATTTAAAAATATGTATTTATTAAGATTGTAAAAAAATATATCCATGCCCTAAAGTTTCAAGTTATAAATACACAAAAAAAAAATTGAAGGAAAGAAAAGAAAATTTACTATATAAACCATGACATCTAATGTAATGTCATTTTTCAGCATTTCATTAGCAACTAAATTATACTATTAATTTATAAAACCAATATATTCAAATAATTTTTTAATTTTTTCCAAAAATACAATCATAACATAGACTAAAAAATACACATTTTATTAGTTTAAATAATTTCAAAATTCAAAACATATATACCACTTTTTAGTGATTCAAGTTTAAAAGCTAGATCAGTGTTGGTTGTTTCCTTTATAAAAGTGTGACACAACTTTGTACTTTTACCCTAGTAGAAATGATAAAAATATTGATTTGAAACCAAATATGATGCTAGAGATATAAAAACGATAGGAGATATACTATAGTAACACCATATATATCCACATTCTATCTTAAAGATAATTTTCACAAGGAGACAAAAAATATAATATGATTAGCTAAAAGTCCCCAAAACTTTCAAGAAAGATGCAATAGTTTCCATTGTGTGTCCTTATTATTGACGTATCTATGTTACACACCACCAATAGGTCGATAAATTCTCATAGAATACCACAAGAACCTACATTTCTTGGAAGACTATATTGAGAAACCTAAATCTAAGGAAAACTCAGTTTGATCCCAAGGCTCATTTATGTCAGGTCTTGATTCACAAGGTTCACTTAGGGTTTATTGTGATATTGTAGTTAAACATGAGGGGTAAACAGTTGTAAAGAATTGGCTATTATCTGAAAGATGGAAACATAATCTCAGTCTGGTCATTCAAATCTCATTCAATAACTTCATGAAATCAAATAATTATCAATAATATTTCATGAAACTCAAATTAACTTGCATTCATTCAAGTAGATTTAGCATTAAGCATTCAACAACTTCATGGAATTGAAAGATTTATAATAAAATTCCATTTATTTATCATTTTTGGAACATTTCCTAGAATATAAAGCATCTATTTTTAAATAAGGCTTAAAAAATTACTAAAAAGTAAAATTTATCCTAGGTATTATCCACACATGCCTTAAGAAATAGCCAAACTAGAGCAAACCATTCCATGCATCACCAAATTGCTTCATAGCTAGGCATGAAATGATGAAAGATTTTGAAGAAAGGGGGATCATTTGCCAGCAAATAGTGTTAGTATGCACCCTTAAATGGTGCAACACACAGTCTTGTCTAATAGGAACAAACAATCAGCTATGTAAGATTTAATATCAAGAAATAGCTTTGAAATTGGCTATGATATTAGTTAATTTCTAATGAAACATACAAGTTTTTAGTCTAGAATGGAACAAAAAGCAAGAAAAAGAATAAAAATTGAAAAAGTTTTAATTCTCTGACATCCACAATTTCTGAACTTAAAATAAAATAGAGAAAATAACAACCTTTTATAGAAACAAGGCCCTAAAGAGTGTGAACTTAATCCCACTAAAGAGAATCGGAGAAACAAATCAAAATGTAGCACATAGCAAGTTATAGTTGGAATCAAAACTTTCTAGGAAAAGTCAAAGATATTTTGACTTTCTTTAGTAGAAATCTCCAAACTTTAGGCTCTGGGTCATAAGTACTTTGCACAGAAAACAAAATTGTTGGCACTCTTCAAAACCTCTGGGATCAACTACCTTCACCAGGTCTGGGAATAAATTTGCAAAATTTATTTCAAAACTATACCCATGTACAAAACTTTTGGCCTCTGATACCCAACTATATATTCTTC